>JARHVA010002890.1:240000-610000 GCA_037957365.1 Torreya grandis | reverse complement strand
ATATACACACACACATATATGTTTATGTGTGTGTATATGTATATATATACACATATATATATATATATATATATACATACATACATATATATATATATATATACATACATACATACACACACAAATAAATAAATAAATATATATATATATATATATATATACATACATACATACATACATACATGATCACCTACACATGTCATGGCCATCATATCTATAGTCATCACCCCTTAACCAAGTTATTTACTCAACCATAATCTATTGAAGCATCAGTTCAATTATTATATTATGTTACTTCAAAATCATCTTACCTCTAGGTCCATAATGCTACAAATTTAGCCTTGATCACAAACTCTAGTGATTCTCTAGGTTTATTGAATGTTATCCTTGAAAGGGAATGCCAAATTATTATAATCAATCTACCAACAAACCATTGGGTATGTTTTAGTTTATGAAGAGTATACAAAAGCTTAGAGACCAAGGTATTTAACCTAGTGTCATATAAATGTACTCTCTCCATACTCTCTTATTTTATGTCTTTGAATGTAAAAATATAACATTATTCCAAATTTGGAATGTCAAATTGCATTAAAGACATTATCTTGAGTAAATCCTATCCAATATTACCTATATTAGGTCTAGATTTTGGTTCTAGGTTTTCCCATGATCTTGTAGAGTGGTAAGAAATTGATACACATTTTAATATGACTTGGTGATACCTTTATCTCTATAGATGAAATAAAATTTATGCACATGTTGTACAATATTTTCCCCTCCGTAATATCTAGAAACATTTCAATGAATGGAATTGAAAATTTGTTGTATAGGAATAGGCACAACCAATGTTTAGGTGTTCATAGGTTATCTTCCTTATATATGTGGTAAATACATACCAATTTTTTATACAATTTATCCCATACCAAACATCCTTGGTTGATGCAAAAATTTCACCAGTTATGTTTCTATTGGTCTAAGTAGTGGATTATGGAACACATGTTTGAGTGGATTTCATTATTTCATCTAGTTAATAGATCCTCCCACCACATTTACACTTACTGGGACTTAGATTTATGCCTTAAATTCATTTTATTATGAAAGGAATGCATGAACATGTGATTCAAGTAATGAGATATCACGTACTTATCCAATAGACTATTTCCATATATCATTTCTTGTGCATGCTTCAATTCCTTCATTCATGTTTTGACACAACTCCATGGTGTATACATCTTCTTCCCAAAATCATGTTTTATCTATGCAAGATCCATGAACTTATCATCCGTTATAGGTCTTCACAAAATTTCACAATTTAGACTCTCTAATTTCCATAAGGTCTTACTTATACATAATCCTCTAATGAGTCTCATCATACTGATGCCTCTTAAATTATTATCCATCTAGTATCTCCATACTAAATCTGGACCTACCTCCTAATTAGTGATCATGTCCATTCCTCATTACCATATATGTATCTCATACATATAAAGGTATTGGACATCCATTATTAAATTTATTTCACACTTATCACTTCCCATCACATAAATTAATTTCAACTAGTCTTAGAAATGAAACCAAAAATGCTAATCCTCTAGTCAATCTTGGAGTGCATTAGTTTTCCCAAACTCTATAACACTATCATATTTATACCCTACACCAATATATCATGCAATTAATAAGCCTTTCATGCTCACCTAAGGAGCACTCAGAGAGTGAATCTAAGATGGGTTAGGGGTAGTTGAATGAAATGGGAAGCATGTGGGGTGAGGGTAAGGGAAAGGATGCAGCTAACACATAATTGATAAAAACACTAGACATTCACTGACTAGGTTGAATAATATTCTGTTCATAAGACTAATAAAAAAAATTATACAATTCTTCTAAACTTTACATTCAACACTTTATTAATCCTAATCAGTATAAATTCTACCAAATTATCTCATAGCCCTTTATTTCCTAATTATTGTATTGTGGTAGTTATACTGGGAATAATCATAGATAACAATCTATCTATGTTTTTTCATCCTTTATATCTCTCATCCTCTTAATATTCTCCACATATTTTCCACTTATCTCTCAGTTATTGTCATATCCTTTTTTTTATATTTGGATCTCCCTTCTTCTCTTCATGTAGCCAAGTTTAACTATATCTACTCATAATTAAATAATTTTCCACCTTTTCTTTGTTAAAATGCTATCTTGGTCTGAGGATAACTAACCCATTATATAAAAATATTGATTTATATCTCAAAGTCAAGATTTATCATAAATTATAACTCCCATTATTTTCCCTCATGATTCTCATTGTGGTTCTTGGGACCACCTGGTTTCTTGTCTAAATCCTATAATTTTATCATGTTGCACACATTGATATGTTTTCATAAATATATGCATGTATTTTTATGTGAGAGTAAAACACAAAATAACCTTCAGATCATAGGAAAATTTGAGGGGACAATATCCTTTGATAAATATAAATAAAATAATATTCATGGATTCCTTCATTGGGCCTCAACACTTGCTTAAATACTAAATCTATTCTAAAAACTACTACTTCCCATGTATGTGGGATAATTATAAATTTATCAAGGGATGACTTAAAAATAATATGTTTCCATAGTGACTAATACACTAATAATACAAATAGATGGGTAAGACATGGGTTCATAACATCCCCTCCCCCTTATAAAAATCTGTCCTTAAAGATTCATATGTGGGAATTATTGCTAAATTTGGAATAGTGGTCCCCATGTTGCATATTTTTGTTGCATGCCATGACAATAAATTAATAATTATGTGATTAAATAATAGTGAAAATTAGGTGAACTTATCCAAGACTACTTCTAGTTTGAGAAGGATGGATCCTTCATTATCAAGTTATGATAAAACTATTTATACTCTAATGGTGGTTCCAAAAAAATTATTCAAATAGGAGACATGAAATATTAGGTGAATATTGGAAGAATGTGTAACCTCTAAATTGTAAGAAATAAACCCAATCTACCATATAACCTTATATGGACCACATAAATTTAGATCAAGCTTATGATATGATTTTAGTTTCAAGGATGATTGCTTGTATGACTATAGACAAAGAAAAACCATATCGCTAGGTTGAAAGGTGCACTTAGAGTGGTGTTGATAAAAATTTTAGTTTTTTTATTTTATTCTAGATGGATATTATCCCATAGGGTACTAATAATATGATTCTAATGCAATAGAGTAGTATCAACTGCTTGAACTAGTGAGCTATTAGAGGTATACAATAGAAGTGTTGGGGGAATTTGACCATGAACCATTTCATATGGAGTCATTTTAGTAAAATAATTGTAGGAGGTATTGTACCACCATTATATGTGGGGAATATACTTTTCACACTATTTTTATTCTAAATCAAATCAATGAAGGAATGTTTTTAAGCATTTAATGATAATTTTTATCTGGCCATCTATTTTGGGTTGATACCTAGAGCTCATCTTAAGTTGTTTGTTTGTAAATTAGAATATATCCATCCAAAAATGGCTACTTAAAGTTTCATCATGATCAAATATTATTAAATAATGAATTCCATGAATATGGAAGATATGATCCAAGAAAACTTATGCAACCATAGAGGGTGTATAGGGATGGATAAGGGCACAAAAATCACTATATTTAGAGAGGCGAAATACCATGACTTGGATCATTTTATTTCCTCTAAATTTAGGGATCCCCTTAATTAAATTCATATAAATATATATCCATATCATAGTAGGAATGGGCAAGGGATCGATATAACTAGGGATCATTATTGTTTCACCTTTTTTACATTGGTAGGTATCACATTTGACAATCATATATTTAATTTCCTCTATCATCCCCTTTTAAAATAAGTTTTAATGTACCCAATCACATGTTTTGAAAAATATTTAGTTACCTGATAATGAAAAATAATGGATCTCATATAATATGGCTTGATGAATGTCTATGTTATGGGGAATCACTAGATGATCCTAGTATCATAGAGGAACACCATCCCATGATAATTTGATACTACAGAGGGGTTAGTGTCTAATTGTTTAATGAGGTGGTGTAAGGAGGGATAATTTACATACCCTTGGTGTAAATATTATAACTATTTTATAATGGGTATGGAGATGGAATAAAGGGAATTTTATTCTTTGAATATGCATTAGAGAGCATCCACTACGACACTATCTTTACCCTTATTGTAAGTGATCTCATAATCATATCCCATGAGTTTAATGGCCCATTTTTGTTGTGATGGTGATGAGACCCATTATTATAAGAAATATTTCAAACTATGGTGATCAATTTTGATGAAAAATTATTCCCAAGTAAGTATAGGCACCATTTTTGTACTACATGAAGAATTGCCATCATTTCCTTTTTGTATGCAGAAAAAGCTAAAATTTGTCTAGAAATGGATTTTTTAGTGAAATTAATGGGATGAAATTATTGGATAAGTAAAAATATTGGTCATTTACACATGAATCACTTTTGATAGTGAAATTTTTGGAAGTCTAGCATGGCCTAAATTAGTGTGCTACACATAGACGTTTTGAGTGCCATGAATGTTTGGTCAGCTACAACATCCCATGTGAATGCATCCTTATTTAATAAGTAAGTTAAAGGAGCCATAATATTTACATAATCCTTAATAAACTAATGGTAGTATCCTAAAAGGCCAAGGAAGCCATGAAGTCTCTTGAGGGTTATTATCCAAGTCTAATGCTACATGAGAATGATTTTTTTTAGATCCACGTGGAGCCCATTGGTTGAAAAAATGTGCCCTAGATATTTAAATTCCTCTTGACTAAATTAAAACTTAGATTACTTGGAAAATAATTTTTTTTATAAGTTATAATTCCCTATCAATATGATATATATGTTTGGCCCATGTGCGACTATAGATCAAAATAACATAAAATAAAACCAAAGCAAATTGATATAGGAAAGGCCAAAAGATTTTATTTATTAGTGCTTGAAATGTTGAATGGACATTTATAAATCCAAATGGTCTGAACAATAATTCATAGTGACCATCATGAGTGTAGAAGGCTATCATTGGAATGTCATCAGCATGCATGCTATCTGATGATAGCTTAAATGAAGATCTAATCCGGAGAAAAAATTACCCCATGAAACTCATCAATAAGCTCATTGATGACTAGAATTGGGAATTTATATTTGATATTGAGGTGCTTAATGGAACATAATTCAATGTAAAATAACCATAACCCATACATTTTTTATAAAGGAAGCATTTGGGAAGAGTATGGGCTGGTGCTAGGGAAAATAACTTTGGACATGATGAGTTCTCATACTAGCTACTCAATCTTAGAATTTTTTGGATGGGGATAGTAGTAAGGCTAGATGTTAGGTGGGATTCTTCCTATAAGGATTAGAATTCTATGTTATTTATGGTGTGAAGGGGGAAAACCTACTAGATGTATAAAAATGGTTACATGCTTATTGAGGAAGGATTGTAAATCAATAGGGTAGTTAGTAGAAATAGGTATTTGGATTTAGATGGAGTGTAGATGGAAAATGAACCCATGTGATATTTTATTTAGAATATTTTCAATGTGATAGGAAATGATGATGTGATCAAATCCAATCAATAAAACTTTGTGATTTTGGCCACTATCTATGAATTTCATCAAAATTTTAGATAATTTTCATAGAATAGATCCTAATGTGTGGAGCCACTATGATCCTAAGACCACATCACATCCTCTTAATGGTAGGTAAAACATATCTAAGTGAAGACTATAATTGACTATCACAATACACACACTCTAACACTTCCCTTTACATGGTAATGTTACTCCATTATTAATCATGAATTAAAATCTAGAATAAGGTTTTACAAAGTAGTTTTCTTGCTTACCAATCTAGGGATTGATGAAATTATGAGTACTACTAGAGTCAATGAGGATTGTGAGAGGTATATTTATAAATAACCCCTTAAAATTTGTGGTTTTAAGGTTGGTAACACTTTATAGTGCATGTAGAGATATCTCAAGTTGAGTCTCTTGAGCCATTGAGTCCTCTAATGGACTTTATTCTACCTGAGCATCCTAGAATTCTTAGATATTGGGCTTGTTATCCTACTCTAGTGGTGATTCCACATGTAAAAGTAGATATTTTATTTGATTCACCTATGACCCTTAATCCATTTTTAATCATAAGTATAACATAATGATTTCTCTTTATGAGTCCACATCTCTTTCTAATTAAGGTACTTGATTGATGTGGTTATGGTTGACCACTAGTTCAATGTGTTCTTTATGGGTGGGAAAGTGGGGGGTTGAGGTTGTACTGAGAGTTTATCTTTTGTTAATTTAGCCAGACCCAAGGCATTCATCATGTTTTTGGGTCAAAAAAATTTCACCTCCAAGTAGATTGGATCTTTAAGGCCAATAAAAAAATAACTCTTGAAGAAGTCATTTTATAACCCTTAAGTGTGATTAACTAATTTCTCAAATTCAATTTGATAATCATGAATAATGCATGTCTAGAAGAGTTTTGTGAGACATCATATAAAGTCCTCGAATTCCAAGGGATCAAAACTACCCAAAATTAAGGATGAAAAGGTTTTCCAATTGGGGTCATCATTCAACTTGAGATACCAATGGTACCATTGGAGTGCTTCTTGTTCCAAGGGGAAGGAAGCAATTGGGACTTTGTTGACATAATAAGTATTGTGAAGGTTAAATAATTGATTGTCTCAATATATCCATCTTATAATATTTGTACCATTAAACTATGGAAATTACATATTGGGCCCACATGATGTGTGGGGAGAAGATAAAATATTATTTGAAAAAGACTCCTACAATTTGTTGAGTAAAAAGATATTTTATTGATTCAATCCACACATCATATCAGTTAACTTAGTGACTTGGGTTTTTAGTGTTGTGATTTCCTCCTCCATGATCTTTGTGCCTATATGGGTGGATACCATAACTCTTGTTTTTTTGTTTCTTTTTAAAAGGGATATAAAAATGCATGCTAAAACATGGTCAGTAAGGAAATTCTTTAATTTGGGCTCAATCAAAAGAGGCAAATGTACTTTTACTAGTTTTTTGGCACCTCTTAATTAGGATTGATGAAGGGAAGGGAAATTTCTAAATCATAATGTAAAAAATGGAAATTTTGTCTAAGAGGGATATAAGATCAAAAATGGGAATGGAGCATTGTGGGAAAGTTTCAAATCAAGAGGGAAAAAAATTAAGAAGTTATGACAAAACCCAACAAATTAAAAATTGAATTTTTTGTCTAATAGAAGTGGAATTTGTATATGGACGCTCAAGGAAAAAAATGTGTAAAATGTAATTTAAGGTGTCTTAGGAATTTTTTAGAGTCAACAAAACTACTTGTCTATAATGCATGATGACTAATTGTTCTGACTTTTGATCATGTTGTTATTGGTCTTTTGAAACTATTATGTTGGGTATGGGCCCTAAGTTTGTTTAGCTACCTAAGTGTTTTTAAGGAGTACATTTGGCCACTAGTTATATTTTAAAAAGTATCTCTCTCCAAAAAATTTATGGCCACATTATTTATGCCTAAGCGATAGATCTTGGTTTACCTCTGTTGATGCGTAAAAGTGTATCATAGGTGGTTTAGAGTGTTTAAGAAACACTACTCATTTTTGGATTCAAATAATGATTTACATGAGTTTTAAGTTGTGATATTACTGATATCTTTGGTAGAATAATGGTATAATAAATGAACTATTGCACAAAATATATAATATTTGGTTGTTGGGAGAAATTGTGGCCTAACAAATAACTTGTGAAAATAAAAGTAATATAGACTAAGTGAAGTGAATTATTCTCAAAGAACTAAGTCTAAAGTCTAAGCTAATATGAATATTTACAATGAAAACTAGTCTAAGGTGAATTGATCAAAAAATAAGCAAAAAAAAGGGTAGGGCAGAGAATAAATGTATTTTTGATCTTCATTACAGACATTATGAAAATGTTCAAATTTCATCTAAACATATACTTAAAACTAATGTATCACATGAAACAACTTAAGCTCAAATCATATCACACATCATAAAAATATCTAAGGAATGTATAAACAATGTAAATAAGAACCAATTTTACTTTAAATATTTACTCCTGTAAGCAAATAGCGTAAGCACATCTATAAGAAAATCAAAGGAAATGAAATGAATCAACGATCCTTCAATCAATCTAGCATTAACACAAATTGACAACTCTTTATTTAAAAGGTGCACATCAATAATTTGTAAGAATCATTTAAATATGAATATTAGACTTGAGTTGATTGCTCTAGTTTTTTCACAAAGTTTTCTTTCTCAAAACTCCCTCTCTTTTTACAATTAATAGTACCCTTATATATAAAATTAAGGAGGTATGTTGGCCAGTCATGTCAAATTAAAATTGTATAAGCATAATAGATAGGTGTCTTTTCTATGATGTTTTAGAAATATGACATATTATAATGGACTGGCCTATAGGTGATGTGATTTATAAGTTACACATGACTTTACAAAAAGAATATTATATTTTTAAAATGTTATACATGTCAATTTACAAAAGCATATACTTAAGTCAACTAATTTGGCTTTGGGGCTCCCCTATGGTTATAGCCTTCTATTTTTATTATAATATCTTCATTACCTTGTGATGTTGTCCATAATTCAACTTAAATTTGATGATAGGTTCCATGAACAACTCATCTTCTTGATCTCCTAGGTCTCTAAAGTCTTGGTCATCTCTATCTAGTGCTTCTCAGATTCTCCTAGATTCACAAATATTTTCCTCTACATTTAGTATCATGTCCAAGATCCTACTATTATTAGCCCATGTTATTCCTTATCTCTAATTATTTACTTCCTACAAAACTTGAGTATCCCTAAGCTTAAATTCTTCATCAGTGATTAGACTTATATGGCTGAGTGTAGTTGGGTCTATGATCATGATCTCTAATATATTCCTCATTCTAGTCTCTAATTATTTTCCATCCTCAAAGAGTATTTCCAGTCTCTTCATCCATTTGCTCAGGTTATTGATATGGTAACTTTTGGGGGAACATTGATAAATATTAAAAATTAGATACTCTAGTTTTAACTAATAACTAGACTACTCATTCCATATGATGATGCACCATAATTAAGACCAATTCATGATCAAAATAAGTCTTACACATGTCGAATTATGCTTAGACATCAAAACTTAGTCATGTTTTGTTTGTGATTTTGATTCCTTAACTAATTTCCATGGGATTTAGAGAATAACTTTGATATTTAATGGCCTTAACCTTTAACATTAACTTATAACATATTTAAATGTTTATTAATAATAATGATTTATTAAAAGAAGGATCAGGAATTGCTTTGCTACTAACCAAGCATCCATATCCCTGATAGAGATACTTGTCCAAATTTGGCCCACATATAAGGCTTTTACTTAGATAGATCAGCTGATCATTATCTTGATTGAAATAGATGATTAATAAATGACTTGAGAAAGCTTGGATGGATCATACCATCATCAACACATCTTTAAAGAATGAATGGTTCAATCATATTGCATATTTGATAAGTTCACTTAGGATGTTAACCAAAGCCAAAAGAATGCACATGCATGATGATATTAGCCCTAGGATCATCCTCTACAAATTTTGTGACTTGATGAGCTTGCTATCTCAAGTTACAAATGTTTAAATTTGAACTAACAGTCTAGGATAGGCACATGGATGTAAATTTTAAGCTTTAGTAAATATCCATCTAAATTTAAATATTCTTAGGTTAAATGTGGATCCAATAAGTGTTAAGATCATGTGATCTTAGGTTAAGATACAACAATGAGTAGTGATCTTATAATAGTCATGGGTCGTAAAGATCCAATGATGTACATTAGATTGTACAACAAATATCAATGATGAGCTCATAGTTAAAAGGTCAATGGGGTCCATAGGAAGCATGTGAGACCAACAAGTATCACATTTTCAAAGGCCAAAATCAAAGACCAATATGGGGATGTCAAGTGGCATGATCTTGCAAGCTCAAAATAGATCCAATGGCATGTGAGCAAAGATAGAGTTAGTGGGACCAAAAATACCTATGGCATGTTTTTAATCATACCAATAAAATCAATGGTGAGTGGTGAGTCAAAAGGTCAGTGGATCTTAGGAAAAAATAAGGAGTTTTTAGGTGTCATGACTATTATAACTATCAGGTAAATCAATGGTTCATGTTCATTCATATAGATAAAGGTCAATGATGCATAACCAAGAATATCCAATGGTTCTCATCTAATTTGGATCATAGATCAATGGTCAATGATGAAGGTTGAAGGTTCTATAATCTTGAAGGCCTAGATTGAGATCAATGGCTAAAATTAAAACTTGAAAGCCAAGGATGTCAATGGAGAATCATTTTGACCTAGGTCAAAATAAAAGCAAGTCCTACAAGGATCATCCTATCACCATTATAAATTGATTGGATACCATTAAAAGGACACAATGATATATTCAAGATGATCAATGATGAATTTTTGATGATATTAAAGCTTAATATGAACCTCTAGTTTAAAGATTTGTAACATGTAGGGTTCATCTTCTAGGGTCATAATATTACTCTATAATTGTGTTCACTATTCTTTAAAAAAAACATATGTATATGGTAAGTTCTCAATTTATATAAATATTGAGAGGTAGAATAGGTCTATTTAGACCTAATAGAGATAAAGAATAATAAGCTATGTGGACTATAGGTTTTTATTCATATAGTGACTATATGAAAACCAATTAAGGATATTAGTTTTTAATCTATAAAAAATACCTATGTTTAGATATTGAAATGGGGCAAATATGTGATTAATGGAGTGTCTCATATTCAAATATAGTCACAACCTCAATAAATAGGTACTTACTCATGCTTAAAGTAGACATGTGATGAATTTGCCAATCCTAATGATATAAAGACCTTGCCCTCATAATGAATCAAGTGGAAATGGCGTAGAGGATCAAAATAAAGAGAGATATTGGTTGGAGCATTGATTCTATTTAGAACCATAAAGATCTTTTCTCCAATAGACTTAGTCATGACTCATAATGCAAAATAAACCCTTATCTTCTAGTGGATCTCTTAGTCAATAAAAAAAGCTTGAAGTTTATTGAGACAAATTTAGTCTTTCTTGTTGAGGAAGGCTTAGTCTTATTAGACCAAAAATATGGTTGAAAATTCATTGAAAGGTAGTAGCTCATCATTTTTTCTTGGTTAATGTGCTCCCTCTTCTCTGTATTTCCCTTTCTCTATATTACTCATTATTTCCCTTTTGTAATCAAGGGATCCCTCTCTTGGGCATGAATAGACTCTACTAAGATTGAGCTTTATAACCTCTTAAGGTGAATATAAGACTATTTCAGATTTCATTATTTTGGTATAGTGTGTTCATGTCAGTTTGATTTGCATATGTGGTATAAATCTCTCCCTTGTCAAATCTAGATCTCACCTAGCTACTAGTTATCTTGTTATACATGTCATGGCTAGTCTTTAATGTCATATGATTAAATCTAACATGTGGATACATTGACTAGTTAGTACCTTGAATTATGCCTCTCCATCACTTCCTTCAAGTTTTGATCACTTGGTGAACCTTTACATGAAATACTGATGCATAACAAATGTTTATAGTTGTAGATTCAGTAATTTTCTTATCTCATTAGTCTTTTTAGAAGCTCAGATAGAGTGGATGAGAAATTAATCTAGGTACGTCACCAAAATTAGCTTAGATTTCCCTTTTAATTATCTTTTTCCCACTTTTCACCCCAATAATGAGTAATTTTTAGTGGAAATGAGCTAAATGATGCATCACAGGAGCTAGACTTGTTGAAAATACTAGAGGTCTAACCCAATATTAGGTAACCCATAGCCTAGGTTCATTACCATGTTAGACTAGACATGATTAAGGGACCTGAAAAACAATTTTCTTAGCTAGGGTGTAATCTAGGCCTCCAACAGTTCTAGCATGCCTGATGGGACCAAAATCCAAAATAATGGAAAGATTATTGGTGTGTCTTTCCTCTAATCAACTTTTGAAAGCAAGCAAGATAGCCCCAATGGTGACTCCAAGTAAAATATGTTAGTTGTAAGTATCCCAAGTATATCTCATTAAATATTTTAATCAGTTCTTGCATCTCATTTGGCATATGAGGTTGATATGAACAACTATGGTGGATACCCCTATAATTCTTCTATTTATCAGTAGTTCTAAAATGATCAACCAAACTATGATCCTCTCCATTATTAAGAGGACCTCTATCAGTCATACATGTAGGAGCATTTACCTAATCCTCCCTATGAGCAGCTAGTCCATCATAATATTACCCCTTCCCAATCCTATGATGAGCCCCCTTATTACCAAGATCATCAAACCTTGTATAAGTCTCATCTACTCCCTCTATAGCCTAGTTACCCTCCTAATCAGTCATGGTAGTTGCATGACATTCCTAAAAAATCTACTTATACCCCAAGCCATTTTATATAAAACCTTAAAAAATATCTATTGGACCAATAAAATAATATGATAAACATTGATACATTGAAGGGGTATGGGTAAGAAATTCCAAAAAATGTCATTGGAGGTGTTAGGACTTTAGTGAAGAAGGAAAAGGAGGATTGGATATATTTCATTAGGACATGTTATCCTAGAAATAATGGTGACATTCTTGACATATATGGACTCATCTCCAAGATTTAGGAGAATTTGATAGCCCATGAAGAACATCAAATACCCCATCACCCATCTTGTCTTCCCTCATTCACCCCATGTCAAAATCATGTTGATCTTCCCATAACCACTCATAAGCCCTCACCAAATGAGTTTCAAGGTCATCATAGTTTCCCTAGACTCCTCTCAACCTTACCCTCATACAAATCTATCCAAGGGAGAGTCCAAGAGGAAAGGCAAGTTTTTGTTTAAGGAGCTAGCCATCATGAGTAATCAAGGTCTAATTTTAAGGCCTCCCTTCTTAGGAAAATTGAATTTGTAGATAAAAATTTGTAATATAAATTGGTAGTTTTAAAATCAAAATCATCTCAAATACACATATGTCATTTCATTCCTCAATCCACAATGCACACTATGTAGGAAAACCATGAGCCCAAGTTTCCATCAGGGAGTCAAGTCATGCAGTCAAGCAAATCCAAAGTCATTCAATACCCACCCTTCACTCCTCAAGAATCTAAGTCCTTTCCCTCATGGAGATACATCCAAATTGATATATATGAAAATGAGGAAATGGTGATTATTGAATATAAGTAGCTAAAGATAAGGAAGGAGGTGAGCCAAAGTCAAAAACTTAAAGAAAAACCTCAAGATTTTCCATCTTGGAGGTCCATCTAAAGATGTTCTAAAAATAAGAGGGAGACTTAAATTTCTAAGGTTCAAGAGTAGTTTACAAATGTTGAAGAGCCTCAAGAAGGTTATGAGTAAAATGAATCTCTCGTGGAAGAAGGTACTCTTTCCATTACCCAACTCAACTTGCTTTCCCTACAAAAGTTTCTTCAGGAATCAACCATTCCCAATATTTCAAGTTGAAAAAAGGTTCCCTCATTCCTATACCCATCTATGAACCATACATCATCCCCCATACTCCATATCCAACTCATCATCCCCCTATCCATCAACCTTCCACCCCACCCTTTCTTAAGAAAGAGCCCATCTTGATGAAAACAAGTGAAGAGGAAATATCTCAAGTCATAATTGATCAAGAAGATGTCATGAGTGATTATGAGGAATAAATCACCATAGGGACCCCCTTTTGTGAAGACAAGAACAATTCAACCTTATTGAATGAATATAAACATATTAAATATTATTTTGAAGCTATGCATGAGGTAGAGTGTATTATCAATAATGTAGGAGAGCACTTTTAAGTCATTCATCAAAAGGTTGTAGTCTTAGAGGAATCTCTTAAAACCAAGTTGGAATTTATTCTCAGAGATGATTCAGTACCTCAAATGATTTTGATCCACTCTTAGATGATTGGCAGTAGCAAATGGAGCTCTTTTAAGAAGAGCTTTGCCAAGTTGAAGGGTAAGTGCTTGAGAAGGTGGAGAAAGAGTTTTCCATGAAGGATAATGACCAAGATTGGGTGGACTATACAAATATCCTTGAATATATTGATGATTTTGTAGCTAATATTAAGGAAAATGAGGTCACTCAAGATTCCAAAAGGACTCAAGGACAATGTTTAGATAAGGTTTTACTTGTAGAAATTGTAGCCGATAAGTAGTATGAGAAGAATCGTAAAGAACAAGACTAATGTGTCTTTGTTTGTGACTAGTTTGTTGTTGATGATTCACTCTAAGAGATGATAAGAGAGTTGTAAGGGAAGAAGAGTGCCTAATGAAGGGTCATGTTCAATATACATCCTAATTTTCAACTTGTATGATCTCTTAGACTAAGGTGAGTTTAGGAATTTTCCTTTTTACCCAAGTGGATCATGTTTTTTTCTTAACTAGTTATGTTCTCTTTACATAATTAGTTTGTTTATTTTCTCCAAGTGTTGTCCTATCACATTAGGTTAGTAGTCCTTACTTTGTTTAGGTTAGTTTCACTTATGTTCTTTTTTCCCCTTTAATAAGTAACTTGGTAACATTGATTTTTTTCCTTTGGTCTTTGTTTGTTTCAAGAAGAGTCATCCAAAGGTTAGTAGTTAGTTTTAACCTCAAATCAATGTCCTAAACCAAAGCAAAGAATCCATACCCAATGGAATAGTCAAGAAAAATGGTTTGGGTTCTCAAGCATAGTAGGTATGCTTCATAATTGAGTCACCAAAGATGTTGGCCAAATTTGTCCCACATATAAATACTATTCCTGGATAGATCATATGAGTAGTGTTTTGATTGAAATGGATGATCAAGAAATGATTTGAGCAAGCTTAGATAAACTAGACTATCATCAACACATCTTGAAAGAATGAATGGGTCAATCTAGTTGAATATTTGATAAGCTCTCTTGAGAGGTTTAATAGAGCCAAATAAATGTACGAGCATGATGATATTATTCCCAAGATCATGCTCTAAAAATTTTATGACTTGATAAGCTTGATATATCAACTTACAAGCATTTAAAGTTGAGCTAGTAGTTTGGGATGGGCATGCAGACATCAAGTTAAAGCTTTGGAAAATAACCATATAAATTCAAATGTTCATGGGTTAAATATAGATCTAATAAGTTTCAATATCATGGGAGCTTAGGATAAGATCTAATGGTGATCGGTGATCTGATAGTGTCAATGGGTCCCAAAGATCCAATGATGTACATTAGATCATACATCAAAGATCAACAATCAGATCATAGTCAAAAGGTTAGTGAGGTCCATAAGAAACATGAGAGACCAAAAAGTGTCACATTCTCAAAGGCTAAAATCAAAGACCAATGTGGGAATGCCAAGTGGCATGATCTTACAAGCTCATAGTAGATCCAATGGCATATGCATAAAGATAGAGTTAGTAGCCATGAACATATCTATGGTATGTATTTAATCTTACCAAGAAGATCATTAGTGAGCAGTGAGTCAAAAGGTTAATATATCCTATGAACAAATAAGGAGCTACTAGGTGTTATGACCATGGAAATTGTCAAGCAAATCCATGGCTCTTGTTCATTCATACAGACAAAGATCAATGGTATGAGACCAAAAAGATCCAATGGTGATCATCTATTATAGATCATAGATTGATGGTCAATGATGAGGGTTAACGGTGCTATAATCTTGAAGGCCTATATTGAGATCAAAAACTAAAATTAAAAGTCAAAACCTATATATTTTAATGGACAACAATTATGACCTAGGTCAAAATAGAAGCAAGTCTCAAGGATCATCCTATCACCATTAGAACTCAATTGGATACCATTAAAAATACATAGTGATATAGTTAGGATGATCAATGATGACGTTTATATGCCATTAAATATTAATATGAACCTCTAGTTCAAATATTTGTGACATGTAGGGTTCATCTTTTAGGGTCACGGTATTATTCTATAACTGTGTTCACTATTATTTAAAGAAGACTTGTGTATATGGTGAGTTATCAGTTTCCATAAATGCTCATAGGAATAATATGTCTATTTAGACCTAATAGAGATCAAGAATAGGAAGTTATGTGGCCTATAGTTTTTCACTAATATAGTGACTATATGAAAACCAATGAAGGAGATTGGTTTTCAATATATAAAAATAATTATGCTCATATATTGAAATGAGTTAGATATGTGATTAATGAATGAGTGTCTCATCTTCCAATATAGTCACAACCTTGAAAAATAGGTACTTACCACCTCTCAAAGCATATATCATGATGTCTTTGTTAGGCCCAAGGATATAAAGACCTTGACCTCATAATGAAGCAAGTGGAAATGGCATGTAAGATCAAAATAAAGAGATCTAGTGGTTTGAGAAGTAGTTAGAGCATTGATTCTATTTAGAATTGTAAATATTTTCTCCAACAGACTTGGTGATGACTCATCATGAAAAACAAACCCTTATCTTCTAGTAGATATCTTAGCCAATGAAAAGAGCTTGAAGGCTATTGAGACAAATGTAAGCTAGCTTGTTGAGGAAGGCTTATTCCTATAGGACCAAAAAAATGGTGGAGCATTCATTGAAAGTTGTAATATCATTGATTATTCTTGGTTAATTTTCTCCCTCTTATCTTTCTTTCCTTTTCCCTATATTATCCATTTTTTCCCTTTTATAATCAATGGATCCCTCTCTTTGGCATGACTAGACTCTACCAAGATTGAGCTTTGTAACCTCTTGAGGTGAATATAAGACTATTTTAAATTTAATTGTTCTAGTATAGTGTGCTCATATAAATTTGATTTTCATGTGGTAGAAATCTCTCCCTTGTCAAGTCTTGATCTCACCTAGCTACTAGTTATCTTGTTATGCAAGTCATGGTTAGTGTTTCATGTCATTTGATTAAAGATAGAATGTGGATACATTAAATGGTTAGTGCCTTGAATCAAGCCTCTCCATAACTTCCCTTGGGTTTTTATCACTTGGTGAACCTCTATATGGAATACTGATGCATAACAGACATTTGAAGTTGTAGATTTAGTCTTTTGCTTATCTCATTAGTGTTTTTATAAGCTCAAATACAGTGGATGACAAATAAATTTAGGTGCATCACCAAAATTATATTAGATTTACCTTTAAATTATCTTTCTTCCCCTTTTCACCCCAAAAATGAGTAGGTTTTAGTGGAAATGAGCTAAATGATGCATAAGAGGAGTTAGCCTTGTTAAAAATCCTAGAGGTCTGACCCACGATTAGGTAACCAACAACCTAGGGTCATTCCCATATTGAAATAGATTTGAGTAAGGGACCTAAGCAATCATTTGATCATCTAGGGTGAAATATAGGCCTCCAAAAATACCTTTGGCTCCACTCTAGGCCTTGCTCCACTACCACCCAATTTTTCATAGCCCCAATGTAGGTTACTCGAATCACCTTTGCTCAGAAACCTTTTGGATTTTCAATAAATCTCTTATTTTTGTATTTTTTCAAGTGTATTTAGATTTCTAATAAAGGTTGGGAACAATAATTAGCTATGTATTGTGGTTTTTTCAAATTTTTGATCTTTAGACAATCATCTTTGGTAATAAACTTTATCCCAGGTCATAATGTTCTCTAACTATTAACATGACTTATCCCAATAATTAAAATTTCCATTCAACATGTGCAATACTTGTTAGAAATAGATTTAGATAAGAATAAGGCTTAATATTATAATGAATGATTAATCTATACCAATCTCTCTAAATTATAACATCAAGCTCACATTTCTAAAATCCATGATTAACAATTGGTTAAGATTCATATCTTTATTCTTGATTTGTTGACCTTTGAGTAATTATATGCATTGAAGATTAAAATTGTCTTGAAAATACTTATTTAAATTAGGGAACAAAACATAGAAAATGAAAAACACAACAAGCAAAACAAACATTTACATGCAATATTTACAAACAAGTAACAAGAAAGGAAACTAATCTAAGCACATCTACACTAACTTCAACTAGTCTTATAGATTACTCAATGTAGACTTGATGTGGAATAGTAAAGAAGTAGTGCTTGAGATATTTCCCATTTATTGGTAAAGTAAAATTTTTTCCCTACAAGTCCTTGATCTTCAAGGTGTTGTCTCTTAGTATCTCAACAATCTTGTAGGGACCTCTTGAGGTTAACATACCCCCATTTCTAAAAGATGGGGATCCTTGTTTAAAATTAAGCAAAATTGTACCTTAAAATTTAAAATTAACCTAATGTGAATACCATTAGCATGTGTTCATGTTATTTTCATTTAAACATAATTCACACCTGATTTGGATAGCGTATTTGTTCATAATTCTAATTTAATCTTTCCTAAAGTTACTAATATTGGATCTTTATGTTTCAAATTATAGCTCGAATGGATTCAATTTAGAATGGGAAATGCCCAAGTTTCATTATTTTTATATTAATTTATCCTTTTACTAGCCTTTGGTATGTTTAAAATCAAACTAAAATCATCTGAAACACTCATTAAAATTACCCTAGCTTAGGTTCTTTTGAATCAAATTCAAATTTGGTAGGAACAATTTATGTGGAAATGATTAATCTACCATGGACTTAGTTCAATTTTTATCCCAAGGTTTATCCATGTTTATTAACATGATAAAACCTTAGTCTAATTTTTTTATGTTTGGTCCCTTTATATCCCAGGCTCCCTTGGTCCCTTTTATTTCCACATGGTTTAACTAGCCACCAGGTCCTTTTGTTATGTTTTAAACTTTAGCTAAAAGCCTTGTCCTAATAATTTATGACATCTCTTTTATTATTCATGGGGTCCCCTTTATTATGTTTAAAACTTAGCTTAAAATTTTTATCCTAAGGTCTTACCCATGTTTATTAACATGAAATAAAACCATAGTTTTAAAACTTTATGCTAAGTTCTTTATTTTCTTGAGCCTAATTTAAATATCATTTTCACCCACATGATCAATGATACACATTTTCTTAGGTAGATTTAATCAGATAGTGTGAGATAAATTCAATAAATCAATATCTTAAATTGATGATGCACATTCACTCAGGTGAGAGGATCTAACGGTGTATGATCAAAGTTGAAAATTCAAACCATGGCCCCAAAGTTAAAGTCCAAGAATGTCCCCAAAGATTGATGGTACATGTCCAAGCATACATATTATGATTGAGAGTGCATAATAAGTTAAAGATTTAATGGATCCTCAAGTCAACCATAAGGTGACAAGTGTCACACTCATGGCCAAAGAACACTCATCAACCAACTGCATTCAAACATGTGAATCAAGATCCAACAAATCATGTTTTCTCAAGTGAAGATGATTGGATGGTGCATAGTAAATATTAAAAAGTCAAGAATAATATAAACAACTATGGAGATGATGAGTGGCACAAATACATTTTATTAATTAAAGTTCAAAAATCTTCTAAATATTGATGGTACGTAGCTCATGTATGCATTTTGATCAATGGTCCATAGAACAAAGGGTATACTATAATATATTGATATCAATGGTACCCATTCACTCAGTCATACAGGATCTAATGATGTGAAATAGAGGTTGATAATTCAAATAAGTAGGAATAAATATGGTGATGATAAGTTTTAAAACCATGAGGAACATCACAATGTGACCAATGGCATTTGATATTTTAGATTGAGATCAATGGTTTGTACTAATCTATGTAAAATAGAACACAACAGTGCAAGATCAAGTTGGAATTTTCAAAATATAATGGTCACTTTTTAAATATTAATGAGAAAAGTGGCATGAAAATGTGATAGGGATGCCATGAAGCTCATTTTTTTAACTAACTACTACCATTAAAGCACTAAAAAGACATTCAAAATATCTTTAACACACATTAAATCCCTAATTCAACCTGGTATTGATCATAATCAAGCCTAAGAGAGTTGAATTATCATCTATGAAATAAGAATTCAATCTAGAACCAAAGTATAGATCACTAGTGAGCAACTTGAATAAATTCATGGCCACTATGGCAAATTATAAAATGTCCCTACTCTACACCATCTTTGGGTAATAACAAAGTCTATGAACATTATTGTGCATAAAGAGCTTAAGCCATGGATTGTGGCTTTACAAAAGGAAGAGGATAAAATAATGGCTACCATAGGAGCATCAAATGGAACACAAATAGAAACCATAGCTCCAAAAGTGACTCAATCATTAGTGGGGATTTAATTTAACTTAGAGACCAAAAACTTAGAAAGAGTGATAGAAGAGAAGGTTATGATTGCTTGAGAGGAATTAACTTTTCAAAAAGTTGAACCATTCACCAGTTTGAATCCAATTGAAGGATATAGGCTTGGTAAGCTTCCTATCTTTAAAGAGGACCCATTGAATTTGTCTCAAGCATAATATAATTAATTTTAGGATATCATCAAAGGCATGATACAACAACAAAATAATTTAGAAGAGACCACCATCTTGTCATTCCAAGAAGATAGTTTTAAGCTCTTTGAGGACACCATGATTGGCTTATTCAATTACTTAAAGTCAATCAGAACCAAACAAGAGGAAATAAGTAAGAAAAATTCCATGGCTATAGGCCAAGTTGGCCAAAGGATGGATATAGGCCAAGTTGGACAATGGCGGGTTGTCATCTATAAAGTAAAGTATTTGATCAAATCCTTAACCAAGAACCAAATCCATCAATTTAGAATAGTCAACCTAGCCCAACTGAATATGGTTATGGATTTATTAGTGAATAAGATCAAAGCCTTGAGTAGCTGGTCCAAGTAGATGGAGGACATTTCTAAGGACCTCAAATAGTAGGAAGATAAGTTGTTACACATATTGGATAGATTAATCAAAGAGCCCGCCTCACTTAGTCCTTTGGGCATTATCATTGATTATGAGTTTAGGCATAAAACTTCTCAATTCATGTAGAAAGTAAGGAACTAAGACCAAGGAGAGATAGGGGCTGATAATAAGAAGATCATAGGTCTACTATTATCATTTGAGGAGAATATATCAGATGCCATGAGCATCAAGTAGGCCTTAGAAAGAGTTGAAAAGGACCTCAATAACCTTGGAGATAAATAAAGAGATATTTTTATGAGACCCATTGTTGACCACCAATTGATCAATGAGAAACATTATAGAAGGAAGATCATACAAGGAAGGTAGAAGGTTGTATCAGCACCAAGGTCCCAAATTTAGTTGGATTAGGAATATTATTTTCTAACTAGCATTGTATACTTTTGAAATTAAATATTCTTTTTGTAAAGGCATGTATAGCTTATAAAGTACATTGCCTATAGATCAATATATTAGAAAAGTTATTTTTTTCTAGATTATAATAGAAAATACAATTGTCTTATACACATGTATAAATGTAATTTGTCATTATTGATCGACATACCTCATAGATTGTCTATATGAAGAGGTGTTTCCAATTGTAAAGGGTAAGGAGTTTTGATAAAAAGTATTTGTGTTAATTTTGGATCAATTTAATGCAAACAATGAATTTTGAAGAAGGTTATCTCATTTTTTTGTGTGGATTGTATTTTGGCTTCTCTCATAATTATTTGAGCTACAATTTAGATTTGAATGGTTCTTATTGATTCTTGATGATCACCCTTTTTTGTAGAATTGTTAACTTGTGCTAATGTTGGGTTAGTTTAAGATTATTAAGTTCATTTTGTTATCTTTGCCTTTTATGTGAATGTGTTTATGTTATTTAGTTGCAAGGTAGACATTTAAAGTGAAACACATCTTTATTTTCAATCTTTCATTTCTTTAGATGATTGCATAATGTGTAGCAGGATTTGAGATTATGTTATTTCAAGTTATATATGTTGGTTTTAAGTGCATGTTTGGATGATATTTGATTTTTTTCATAATATCCATGTTAAAGATCAGTAATATTAATATGTTTCTTTTCTACCCTACCCTTCCTTTTGCTCCTTTTTATCAATTCACTTTAGTTTAACTTCATTGTATATATTCATGTTAGTTTAGATTTAAACTTATATTTGATAATAGTTCATTTAAATTAGCATATATTTTATTTAATTTCATAGATCTACTTTAGGCCATGGTTACTCCCAAAAACCAAACATCATAAATTTATGAAATATTTCATGTCCTTTGCCTCTATTCCACTAAAGATAGTAGGATTATCACAACATGTAACTCATGCAGTGGATTCCTTGAATCCAAAAATGAGAAGGGTTTGTTAAACACTATATGTTGACCTAGTGATACACATTTAGGCATCGAAAATTGGCTCTAGAAGGAGGGACATTATATCTTTGAAAATTTGAAATATCTTTGATCATTTTTGTGAATTTTGCTCAAATATCAGTATATTCTTTGCATATTTGTGTATATTTTAGAATATTTGTGTAAATACCGGTGATCTTTATGGTTTTTGACCACTCTTTATGCTTATTTAGAAAGTTATAAATGTTTTTTGGAGTTTTATGATTAATTATGGTAAAGATAGCTTTATATGTGTGAATATAACAAGTTTGAGGTTAATAATAGCTATTTTGTTCAAAGATTGATAGGTCATTTGAAAATTTGAGTTTATTTAAACTTAAACATATATAGATAATTCATATTTATGTATTTGGACATATATTTGAGCTAATTTAGTTAAAAATGATGTCCTCTTCCACCTTTTATACATATTTGTATAAAATTTGCCTAATGTGCAAGTTTGATCATTATTATTTATAAAGATAAGACATAAACATCATATTTCAAATAGGGTTCAAAGATCTCAAGCTATAAGTTCCAAGTATAAAAACTAGGTCACATTCAAAAACAAGGGTTCCCACTCTTTCATTAGAAGTTCATAGGAGATCTAGGTGATATAAAGGTAAGCATAAAATTTTAAAGTTTCAACCAACTTCACCAGTTTAGGGTATTATTTTTAATCCCTATCAAGATATGGCTTGGCTAGGTTGATATTTAATTAATGTGATAGGTGTGGTACATGACCTTCCTCATAATCCTAAAAAATTGCTTTAAGATTGCTAAATGTAGTTCATGATGATGTAGCATGTAGAATATTTCCATTTACTTTCAGAGATGTTGCATCTAAGTGGTTCCTCAATATTATAAAAAATTATATCACTAGTTGGAATTATTTTAATAGGATATTTATTTATAAGTTTGGTAAAATCATCAATCCTTATATTCTTTACCAATAATTCACCATAGTGAAAAGAGATTCTAATGAAATAATTAGATCTTTTAATGCCTAATTTCAAAAAATGTTTAGCAGAACCATAGCTCCTTATAGACTTGACAAGGATTTAGCCCTAAATCTCTACAAGTATGCATTATATCCCATGACTTCTATGTTTCTTAGAAGTTCTTCTCATGTCATTAACACATTACCCTTACTGTATGCTAAAGATATGATCATTACTGACTAAATACAACTCCAAATCCAAATGATATACATAATTCCTAATATTAATCCAAATTTTCCCATTGTAAATGTCATACCTAATGTAAATAAGAATATACCTACCCTAAACCAATTTCTAGTTTTGAACCAACTACCTTTAAGTCATGCTCATCCTAACCAAAGCCTAGGATTATTGAAAATACTATGAGTGAGTCTCATCTATAAGACCAAAGAGATTTGGTTCTAACCAATAGCACTAGTATCCCTCAAGTGCATAATTATGAGGCCCAAAATAATTAAAATGACTCTATATTAAAGATGGTTCAAAAGTTGAGTACTAACTTTCTCCAACTATAGAATCCAGTCGATAATATTTGGGAAAGTTCTAATAGAAGTTTCTCATATCAAAGGTTCAATAGGCGTAATAACAAGTTTCACAATGTCAATAATAAAAATAATGAATAATTAGGTAATAACAATAACCCTGAGATTAATATTTATGATGTTACCTTAAATAAATATTGTAGGGTCCATAATACTTCCAAGCATGGTGAGTTTGACTATCTTGAATTATGTAATGCTTTTAAGTTTTTTCAAGATGAGTTAAATACTCCTAAAAGTATATATAATAGAGATAATTCTATAGGTGCATCTAGATATTCTAAGTCATCCAAACCTGTAGATACAAACCTAATGGTGGAGACCTTTAACTTCCCATTCTAAGAATAGAATGAGCCTGATGATACTCATGAGGAGGTGCATGCCTTCCATTATTATTCAAATAAGACCTATCCTTTGAGTAATAAGGAGTAGAAGAAACCCTTATCAACTTCAACTCCACCAAATAATTTTGACACTATTCCTAATCCTACAACTTACAATAACCCTAAGCCTCCAAAGGGAAGTACCTCTAAACACAATGTTGATTCACCTAGTTCTTTTTCCAAGGGTGGGTATAACATAGTTGAGGATATGAAGAGGGTTAAAGATAACATTAAATTACATGAGCTGACTCAAATCATTAAGTAAAGAGACTTGTTACTTGAATCTCTATCCAATAAGCTTTGTAAGTCACCCAAGGCTATAAATGCTAATGTTTCTATACACAAAAATAAAGGAGATGCCCCACATTTCTTTTTGATATTAATAATCTTTTGTAGGAATTTTAATAACTATTTATTAGACTTAGGTGCATTTACTAACATCATTACTAAAGGTATCTTTGAGTAATTTAGTTTGACTCCCATTAAATCTGATAGAGTTATGACTCAATTGGATAAGTCCAGGGTGAAATTAATTGGTGAGTTGTTAAATGTTCACATGTAGATTGACTCTAAATTGAGGATAAAATAGTTCATTGAAATCCAAGTCATGGATATTTATGATGCATAAATGTTGTTGCTAAGTAGAGACTAGACCAGATCTCTGAATGGTTACATGTCTATTGATTATTCCCACATGTGGCTTCCATAAAAGGGAGTTCCAAATTAGATCAAGATAGAAATGGAACCTAAAATGAAACATATTATTAGTGAATACAATTTAACCAATGAGAAGGTCAATATGGTTAACTTATATTTGGGTGTTTATACTCTTGACACCCCTAAGGTATATGACTCTAGAAAAACTCTTATTATGTTTAGGATATGGAAATTATATTTTGATGGTGCAAGATGTAATTATGTATCAAGGGTAGGAATTTTTTTAATTAATCCTATTGGGAAAGAGTCAATACTTCTTACCATCTCTAGTTTTCATGCACTAACAATCTGGTAAAATATGAGGCTCTAATCTTAGGTTTATAATTTTCCATCAAACACAAAGTCAAAGAACTAATAGATTATCATGACTCAAAACTAATGGTTAACCAAGTAAGATGTAAGTACTAGTGCAAGTTATCTTACCTCAAGAAATATAATTTTAGAGCATGCGACTTGATAGAGTACTTTGATTCCTTTAACATTGTCTCTATTCCTAGGGTAAAGAACTAAGCTGCTAATGAGCTAACCTCAATTGTAGCTAATCTTATGCCTAACCAAGACTCTAAAATAGGAAACCTTAGTGTTGAATTGGTTCCTTATCCCTCAATCCCTAATAATATCAACCATTTTTAGGTGTTCAATGATGACCAATAAATATTAAACTTCATAAATAGTGTAGGAGTGTTTAAGGTCCACATCATTGATGAAGTTGATGAGAATACTCTTGATAGACTCATTGTTGATGATAAGATCATCCACCTAAATGAAAATAAAATTCTCAAGGGCTTGATTTCCCTAGAAATATTACCTATCATGGATAAACTAGATATGAATATCAAGGCTCCCAAAGTAAATGGGAAATATTATAATGTTTTTGACCTAGGTTCCCAAGGTCATCCTCAGCTAGTAAACATTGGTACAAAAACCACTAGTGAAGAGTTAAGGGGAGATAAATATATGTTGACCAAGTATAAATATGTTGTATCATGGTCATATGATGACCTAAATATATTTTATCCTAGGGTCATAACTCATATTATACCACTAAAAGAAACATTCAAGCCTTTTAGGAAAAAACAAAGACCTATCAACCCTATCTTAGAACCTTTGATTTATAAAGAAGTCAAGAAATTTTTAGATGAAAGGACAATGTTTCCCATTAATAAATCCACTTGGGTAGCTAATTTAGTTCCCATCAAAAATAAAAATGGGGAAATCATATTGTTTATATACTTTAAAAATCTAAATATAACATTTGAGAAAGATAACTATCCTTTGCCTTTTCTTTATCAGGTTATTTGGATTGTTAGTGGTTCTATAATGATGTCCTTCCTTGATGGTTTTTTAGGATATAACCAAGTTCTATTAAATAAGGAGGATAGACTAAAAACTTCATTCACTACTAAGTGGGGCGCCTTTGCCTACACAAGGATGCCCTTTGGACTAATAAATGTAGGTTCAACTTTCCAAAGAGAAATAGACCACACTTTTTCAAGGGGTTGATAGGTATGTGCATTATTATTTACATGGATGACTTAAATATGTTTTAAAATAATAGATAAGATCACATTATGCACTTACAATAGGTATTTAAACTATGTAAAAGGTATGAAATTTATCTTAATCCCAAGAAACATAATTTTCATGTTACTGAGGGAAATTTATTGGGACATGTTATAACTAAGGATGGGATTTATATAGACCCAGATAGAATGGATTCCATATATAAAATATAACCTCCTAATAGAAAAAATGAATTGAAATCTTTCTTTAGGAAGATAAACTTTGTGAGGAAGTTTATTTTTAGTTTTGTATAAATAGTGAGAAATTTGAATGACATGTTGAAGAAAGATGCTAAGGTCACTTGGAATGAAGAGACTAAGAAGGCCTTTAAGGAAATCAAAGAAGCTATTGGAAAAGCTCCTATGTTGAAACACCTAGACTTTACTAAAGACTTCTACCTTTACTCTTTTGATTATGACCGTACAATTGTAGTTGTCTTAACTCAAAAGATAGATGGATGTGATCATCCTATTTATTTCATGAGTACTAATTTTAAAAATGTTGAGTTGAATTATTCTATTATTAACAAGAAAACATGTGCTTTTGTCAAGGTAGTAAAGAATTTTAGGAATTATATCATTAGAAATAAGGTACATTCAATATTACCAGACCTTGTTACTAAGCTCATACTTAGTCAATGTCAACTTGGAGAAATGAGAGGTAAGTGGATGTCTATTCTCCAAGAATATGATCTAGAGATAAAGACTATAAAATTGGTAAGATGCCAAGGTTTAATTCAATTCATTTCCAATACTAATCCTAAATTGAGTGTCGTGCAGGTAGAACAACATAATTTTCATCCCAATGATTGTACTGATCCTATTGTTTATTTACTAATCAATGGTTATTGTCTTTTAGGGTTAAGTAAAAATAAAAAGAGAGATTTAAGGCTCAAGTTAGCTCATTTTATGATCAAGGATTGATCCAAAACTTGAAATTATTTATTGAAGAATATCTCAAGAACACACAAATTATAATGTTATCTCTGAGAAGAGATGTTTTATTGCTTAAAATTTTAGATACAACATATGCCTATCTTTGAGAAGAGATGTATGTTTCCTTTTTAGGATAAATATCTATTTATACCTATTTTTGAAGGTAGGAAGAGGATTTGGAAGGTTTCAAATATCTAGGGAGATGAAATGGTTTTACTTCCATGAATTACAATAATATAAAATTTGAGAAATTATTATTTTTAAAAACTTACTATTTTTAGACTGCACTACTAAAATTAAAATTTGGGGTACTTCCACTTGGTTTTTTAGGGTTAAAACCCATTGAGTAAATCTCATGACATCTCATGGAATTCCCATTATTATTATCTTTCCAATGGTTCAAATGGGGATTCAAACGGATATATGGTGCAAAAGTTATGGCTCCAAGAAGTTTTGCCACCAATGGGGGTGGGACCGTCACCTGAATTCTCACTTAAAGTGTTTCCTGGATCATTTGTTATCTAGATCAAGGATGTAATTTTTTATAGGAATAACTTTTATTACATTTACCTAAGTTATGTTTCCAAGGAAGATGTGGCTAAGATCTTGAGCACATTCCATGAAAATATGGGAAGTGGACATCCATCTAGAAGGACAACAACCCATAAGATCCTTAGGGTTAGTTACTACTAGCCTACTATCTTCAAATATGATCAAAATAATGTGAGAGAATGCCACTCATGTCAAGCCTTCAACATTAAATATCCCAAGGTAGCCATGTCACTAAGTCCAATAATGATTGATAAAACTTTTACCCAATGGGGATTGTATTTTGTGGGGGTCATTGACCCCAATTCCTTTGATGGTCATAAGTATGTTATAAATTATATTGACTACTACACTAGATGGATTAAACCAATGGAAACAAATCAATGCAAGAGCAAATAGATGACCAATTTTTTTGAATAAAACATGTGCACAAGGTTTGGGACACTTGTATGTCTAGTCTTTGAAAATGGATTTACCTTTGTATCCATTGAGATGATTGAGTGGGTATATGATAACAACATTGCCCTCAAGTTCTCATCAAACCATTATCCTCAAGCTAATGGAGTGTCATAATAAATAAATAATAACTTGATGAAATCTATAAGAAAAGTCCACAGAGGATAAACCAAGGATGTGACACAAGCTACTTAAGTATGCCCTTTAGGTAGATAGAAATAGAATAAATAAAGATCTTAAGGCATCACCAATATTACTAGTATATGGTCAGGAAACTATATTAACCATAACACCCAAGCTTCCAGCCTATATGTTTATGCAATATTACATGGAGGAGGATCAATATTTTTCAAGTTTAAGGTTGTTAGACATCATACAAATGGAAGATGCAAGAGAGGAAGCTTTTGCCAATTTTAGCAGACACCAAACCAAAGAGTTCAAAGATAAAAGTGTTTAGACAAGGAGATTTAGTTATTCTTTGGGATAAGGCCTTAAAACCAAAAGGAAAAAATGGGAATCTCACACCCTTGTGGATTGGCCCATATTAGATTGATGAGACCCTGGGAGATAACACCTTCAAACTAAAAGACATATAAGGAGTAGAGTTCACATTGCCAACCAATGGGTAATACCTAAATCACTATTTCTCTATTTTCCCACCTAGAGTCTTCATGGAATAAACTATAAGGATAGTTAGAGGTAATATAGTTAGGCTTAGATTAATTTCTTTCCTATTTCTTTCCTTCCTGTTTCTTATTTTTAAATAATGCATGTAAGTATTTGTTTGATTCTATCTATTTGTTTACATGTTATGTATTTCCTTTCCTTTTTTATTCCCTATTTTTAATAAGCCTTTCTCAAGGCAGCCCTTAGCTCAAAATTCATCCAATTTCTCAAAATTAACTCCACTATTTAGGAATATAGGTATGTTTTCTTAGCATTGGTTGATCATGGCTTATTGGAATATGAGACTAATTTTATAGTTTATAGAAACTAGTAAAATAATAATAGGTAGGATAATTGTTCCTTGAGATTTTAAGCCTTGTTTTGATCTAAATTTGATTCTAAGAAGGATTGCACATGTAGGATGAAAGATCAAATTATTGGAACATAGTCATGTTTGCACTTAATAAACATCATTTCCTAGGATAAAGTTTTCAACCAAAGATGATTTTATGAAGACCAAACATCTGAAAAAATCTAAAAAAACTAGATATCCTAGTTTCCAACCTCTACTAGAAAGTAAAAAATGATCTTAAAAAAATAAAAATAAGAGATTTATTGCAAAATTTAAAATCTTTCAAAAAAAGGTGATTCTAGTAATCTCTATTGAGGCTATGGATGCTTGGCTAGCAGTAAAGCAAGGCCTTAAGTGGAGCCAAAGGCATCTTTTTTAGGGATATATATGCATAGCTAGTAGTAAAGTAATGCCCAAGCCTTCCTTGAGCTAAAGCATGAATTCTAATAGATATCCAAACATGTTCAAACTCAATGTCAATGGTTAAAGTCATAAAATCTAGAAGTTATTTCCCCAAATCCCATGGCAAATAATAAGTGCAATCAAATAACACACACAACATGACTGGGTCTTGATGTTTGATCCTAACTCTGTATGTACAAGATTGTTTCAACCATGAATTGATCTTAATGGTACTTGATCAAATGGAATGAATAAAGTAGTTATTAGTCTAAACCAAAATCTATGAATTCTAACATATTTCTATGTTCACCTATAATTTTCCATTTATTGAGGTTAACATACACACATTTCTAAAAAATGGGGACCCTTATTTCAAATTGTGTAAAATTGTACCTCAAAATTGAAAATTCACTTGATCTAAACACCATTAACATGTTTTCATGTTATTTTCATTTAAATATAATTCAAATTTGATTTCATTGGCATATTTGTTCATAATTATAATTTAACCTTGCCTAAAGTTGTTAACATTAAATATTTATGTTTCATGTTACATCTCCAATGGAGTCCATTTGGAATGGGCAATGCCTGGGTTTCATGATTTTTATATCAATTTGGCCTTTTACTAACCTTTGGTCTATTGAAAATCAAATTGAAAACATCCTAAAACCCACATTCAAATTACCCTAGTTCAATTTATATTGAGTCAAATTCAAATTTGGTAGGAAAAATTTACGTGGGAATGATTAATCATGCCATTGACATAGTTCAATTTGTATCCTAAGGTTTAGTCATGTTTATTAACACAACCAAACCTTAGTATAATTTTTTTTATGTTTGGTCCCTTTACGTCCCAAGTCCCCTTGGTCCCTTTTATTTACACAAGCCCTAACTAACCACTAGGTCCTTTTGTTATGTTTTAGACTTTAGCTAAAATCCTTGTCCTAAGAATTTATGTCATCTCTTTTATTATTCATGGGGTCCCCTTTGTCATGTTTAAAACTTAGCTTAAAATGTTTATCTTAAGGTATTACCCATGTTTATTAACATGAAATAAAACCATAGTCTAAAAACTTTATGCTAAGTTCTTTATTTTCCTAAGCCTGACTTAAATATAATTTTTACCCATAGGATCAATGGTACACATTTTCTCAAGCAAAGTTGATCAGACAATGTGAGATAAATTTAATAAGTTAAGAACCTATATCAATGATGCACATTCACTCAGGTGAGAGGATCTAATGGTGCATGATCAAATTTGAAAACTCAAGCTACATACCCAAAGTTAAAGTCCAAGAATTTTCCCAAAGATTGATAGTATGTAGTCAAGTGTACCCATTCTGATCGATGGTTCATAATAAGTTAAAGATTCAATAGAGCCTTGAGACAATAACAAGGTGAAAAGTGTCACACTCGTAGCCAAAGAATACTCAGCAACCACTGGCATTCAACCTTATGAATCAAGATCTAATAGAGTACATTTGAATGGTGAAGATGATTGGATGATGCATAGCAAATGTTGAAAATTTAATAATCTTGCAAAAAACCATAAAGATGAAAAGTGGGATAAATATGTACCATGAATTAAATTTTGAAAATCTTCTAAACATCAATGGTACATAACTCACATATGCATTTTAGTCAATGGTCCATAGATTAAAGGGTATAATCTAATAGATCAAGATCAATGGTGAACAGTTGCTCATTCATAAATGATCTAAAGGTGTAAGATGGAGGTTGGTAATTCAAATATGTAGGAACAAATGTAGTAGTGACAAGTGTCACAACCATGAGGGACATCATAAATCATCCATTAGAATTCAATATTTTAGATCAAGATCAATGGTCTGAACTAATCTATGGAAAATAGAACCCAATGGTGTGAGATTAAGGTGGAAGTTTCAAAATAAAATGGTCACTTTGTAAATATTAATGAGAAAAACATTGTCAAAATGCCATAGGGATGCCATTAGGCTCACCAATTGAACTAACTACCACCATTAAAAAATTAAGAAGAGATTTAGAAGAGTGTTAACATGCACTAAATCCCTAATTAAACCTTATATTGGTCATAACCAAGCCTACTAGAGTTGAAGTATCATATATGTAAGAAGAATTCAATCCAAAACCAAAGTGTAGACCACTAGTGAGCAATTTGAACAAATTCATGACCACTATGGAAAATTGTAGAAAGTCCCTACTCTACACCATATTTGGGTAATAATAAAGCCTATCAACATCACTGTGCATGAAGAGCTTAAGCCATGGATTGTGGCTCTACAAAAGGAAGAGGAGAAAAGAATGTCTATTGTAGGAGCATTAGGTGGATCATAAATATAAATTACAACTCTAAAAGTGACACAGTCATTAGTGTTTGTTAAATTTAATCTAGAGACCACCAACTTGGAAAGAGTGAGATAAAATAAGGCCATGATTACTAGAGAGGAATTCACCTTTCAAAAAGTGGAACCATTCACTGGTTTAATTCTAGTGGAAAGACAAAGGCATGGTATGGTTCCTCTCTTTAAAGAGGACCCATTGAATCTAGATCAAGCACAATATGATCAAATACAATCTATCATCAAAGGCATGATGCAACAATAAAAGAATTTAGAAGAGACTACCATCTTGTCAATCTAAGAAGATAGATTCAATCTATTTGAGGACACCATTATTGACTTAGTCAATTCCTTACATTTAGTTAAAACCAAATAAGAGGCAATAAGTAATCAAAATTCCATTGCTACAAGCCAAGTTGCCTAATGAGGTGCTGCCAGATATCAAGTAAAGGATTTGATCAAAGCCTTAACTAAGAACCAAATCCCTAAATTTATAATAGTTAGCCTAGCCCATCTAAACATGGATATGGTTATATTAGTGAATAATATAAAATCCATGAGAAACTAGTCCAAGCAAATGGATGACATTTCTAAGGACCTCAAATAATAGGAAGATAAGATGTTATACATCTTAGACAGCTTAATCAAAGAGCCCACCTCACTTAGTCCTTTGGGACTTATCACTAATGAGGATTTTATGCATATAACTTATAAATTCATGTAGTAAGTAAGTAACAAAGGACAAGGAAATATAGGGGATGATAATAAGAATATCATGCGCTTGTTATTGTCATTTGTGGAGAAGATAAGAGATGCTAGGAACATCAAGTAAGCCTTGGAAAGAGATGAAAAGGACCTCAATAACCTGGGAGATCAAGAAAGAGAGATGTTCATGAGATCAATTATTTATCTCTATCAGATCAATGAGAAACATTATATAATGAAGATCCTATAAGGAAGGTATAAGGCTGCAACAGCACAAGGGTCCCAAAGTTAGTTGCATTAGGAATATTTTTTTGTAACTAGCATTCTATATATTTGAAATTGAATATTATTTTTTAAAGGAATGTATATATTTTAAATTACATTTACTATAGGTTAAAATATTATAAAATTTCATTTTTTATATAATTTAATGAAAAGGACAACTTTCCTATACACATGTACAAATGTAATTTATCATTATTGACTATCATACTTCAAGAATTGTTTATACAAAGAGGTATTACCAATTTTGAAGGGGAGGGAGTTTTGAGAAAAAATATTTGTGTTAATTTTGGATCAATTTAATTTAAATAGGTAATTTTTAATAAGGTTGTCTCATTTTTTTTTCTGGATTGTATTTTGGATTCTCTCTCAATTGTTTGATCTACAATTCAGATTTGAATGGTTCTTATTGATTCTTGATGAACACCCTTTTTTGTAGAGTTTTTAACTTGTGATAATGTTGTGTTAACTAAATGTTCTTAAGTTCATTTCATTAACTTTACCTTTCATTTAGATGTGCTTATGTTATTTACTTGTAAGGTAGACCTTTAAGGTGAACCAAATCTTTATTTGCATTCTTTCATTTCCTTATATGCTTGCCTAATGTGTAATAGGATTTTAGATTATGCTATTTAATGATATATGTTGGTTTTAAGTGCATATTTAGATGATATTTGAACTTTTTCATAATATCTATGTTAATAATCAACAACATTAATATGTCTATTTTTCGCCTTACCCTTCCTTTTGCTCCTTTTTATCAATTCACTTTAGTTTAACTTCATTGTATATATTCATTATAGTTTATATTTAGACTTATATTTAATCATAATTCATTCAAATTATCATATATTTTATTGAATTTAATAGATATTATTTAGTCCATGGTTTCTCCCAACAACCAAACATTATAAATTTGTGAAATAGTTCATGTGTTTTGCCTTTATTCCACCAAAGATAACATGATTATCACAACATGTAACTCATGCAATGTATTCCTTGAATATAAAAATGAGAATAGTTTCTTATATAATATATGTTGACCTATTGATACACATTATGGCATTAACATGACCTATCCAAAAAGGTGTGAATTTTCCATGCTTTCTTTTAGGATCAGATGCTTTGTCCCAAAGGAGCACTTGGTCTCCTTGTCTGAACACCTTAAATTTGAAACATTTGTCAGACCATATCTTAACTATGGTTTTATGTCTACTAAAATTGTTAAAATATTATTCTATTGCATCTTCCATTTTAATAATGTTAAGTAACCTTAAATTTTCAAATTACTGATCTTTTTCCATGTACTCTTGCATGAACTTGTAGGTTTTTAACTTGAGAGTGATGGGAAATATATGTTCTTGACAATATATAAGAAAAAATGGTAATGCCTTTAGATATTGATTAAATATAGTTTTATCTACCCAAAGGGCATACTTGAACAAATTATTCCATGTTCTTGGTTTGTAAACAGTAGACTTCTTGATGGATTTCATCAATTTTTTTTGGTTGATTCAAAGAATCCATTACCTTAAGGGTAATGGTTTGATTAAAAATTGATAATAATGTTATTATCATATGCCCACTCAATCATCTCAATGGATGTAAAGGTAGATCCATTATCACAAAATAGAGACACTGGTGTTCCAAATCTTGTACATATATTCCCTTCCAAGAACTTAATCACATCTTCTATCCTACATTGCTTTATTTCCATAGTTTCTATCCATCTGGTGTAGTAATCAGTAGTAGTGAATACATATGTATGTCTATTTGAATAATCGGGGTTGACGACCCCAACAAAATCTAATCCCCATTGACCAATTTTTTTTATCAATCATAACTAAATTTAATGGCATGGCTACTTTAGGTTCTTTAGTGTTGAATATCTGGCATTGATGACATTCTATCACATATTTATGAGCATCTTTTAAGATTATAGGCTAATAATAACTAGGTCTAAGTATCTTATGAGATGTTTTCCTTTTGGATGGGTGTCCACTTCCAAGCTTCTCATGGAAATTACTCAGGATCTCGGCTATTTATTCTTTAGAAACACACCTTAGGTATATTCCTTCATAAATTTTCCTAAAAAATACTCCATATTTGATCAAGAAATGAGTTGCCTTGAGCCTTAAAGCTATTTTTTGCTCTCTACTCAGCCCTACAGGACAAGTACCATTGATTATCAAATGAACAATTGAATCATACCAATCTTTGGTTTAAAATCTTTGTTGCTTTACCTGCATGATACTCAATTTTGGATGGGTGTTAGAAATTACCTGAATTAGACCTTCACACCTTACTAATTTGGCAATCTTAATTTACAGATCATATTATTTAAGTACATACATACACTTACCTCTTATTTTCTTTAATTCACATTTTTGGAGAATAAGCTTAGTAGCAAGATCTGGTAGTATTGCATGCACCCTATTCCTAAGAATATAGTTTCTAAATTTCTTTACTTATTTAACTAAAGCACATGATTGATTGTTAATTAGAGAATATTTTAAGTCAATATTTTAAAAATTTGTGCTCATTAATGCAATAGGGTGATTACATCCATCTATTTTATGAGTTATAATAGTTGAAATTATATGGTTAGAAGCAAAAGGATAAAGATAAAAATACTTTAAAAAATTATGACTTATCAACACTAGTGTTTGTAATATTACTCATTTTATGTCCTTAAATTCCTTTCTTGTTTCTTCATTCCACGTGATATTGGCATCATTATTCAACATGTAATTTCATGGTCTCACAATTTTTGTAAAACTATAAATAAATTTTCTATCAAAATTGATTTTCTCAAAGAAAGATTTCAATTCTTTACTACCAATAGTGGATTCTATCTTGGATACAACATATACTCTATCAGGGTCTATATAAATCCCATATTTAGTTATAACATGTCCTAATAACTTTCCCTTGGTAACATAAAAAATAATTTTATTAGGATTGAGATAAATTCCATACCTCCTACATTATTCAAATACATATTAAAAGTACATGATATGATCCTCCCTATTATTAGAAAAAATTAAATCATCCATATAAATGATAATGAACTTACGTATGAGACCTTATAAATCATGGTCCATAGCTCTCTAAAATATTTCACCTACATTTATTATCCCAAAAGGCATCCTTGTGTAGGCAACAACACCCAACCTAGTTGCAAATGCAATTTTCAATATATCTTCCTTATTCACAAGAACTTAGTTATATCCTAAAAAACCATCAAGAAAAGACATAATTTTAGAACCACTAAAAATTTGAATTACTTGGTCAAGTGAAAGTAAAGGATAATTGTCCTTTTTAGAAGCTCTATTCATATTTCTAAATTCTACATATAATCTAATTTCCTCATTCTTCTTACTAATTAGTACTAATTTAGATACCAAAGTTGAGTGTATAATAGGGAAAAATATATTTATATATAACAAATTCTTAACCTCTTTGTATATCAATGGTTCTAAGATAGGATTAACTGGTCTTTATTTTTGCCTAAAAGGCTTGCATGGTTCTTTTAATGGTATGGTATGAGTAATAATTCTATGATAAAAGATATTTAATTCCTCATAAGACCATGCTATAACATATATATACCTATCAAATATATCCTTATCTTTTTTCAACTCATCATTAGTTCAGGCTATACCAATATTACCTACTTGGGGATAACCTTGTGTTCCTATGTCAACTATATCTTAAGATTTCCCATTCACCTTGTTAACTTTGATAATTTAAACTATTTTATCTATGTCAAACAATATTTTTAAGGCAATCATGCCATTGGGAATTTTATTGTCACTTAATTTCAAAATCTTGTCATCAATGTTGTATTCATCAAGAGCATTTTCATTGACCTCATCAATGATGTGGGACTTAAATACTCCTAAGCCATTCATGAAGTCTAAAATATATTGTTCATCATTGAATACTTGAAAATGGTTGATATTATTAGGGAGTAAGGGACATGGAACCAACTCAAAACTAAGGTTTTCTAGTTTAGAGTCTTTATTAGGCATGAGATTGGCTATAGTTGAGGCTAGCTTGTCAGCAAGCTGGTTCTCTTTCCTAGGAATAGAAACAACATTAAAAGCATTGAAGTAATCTATAAATTCCAAAAATTTAAACTTATACTTATTAATATATTACTATTATTACTTGTATTTTCACCCTTTAAGGATATGTTTAATCTCTCCTCATCCAAGTGGCACAATTAAAACACCTCTAGGTTGTGGGTAGCCTGTGAATGAGGTGAATCTATAGATAGGGATATCTCCCTTGATGTACCACTTGTAGATCACTACTACACATATTATTGTGAGGTAAAAGGAAGAGAAAAATAAAATTAAAGTATCCTAAGGGAGGTGATACACCAAATTAGTTGATGACTACCAACTAACTTCATGCCACACATGAGACCATGAGACTAACCAATCATACACTTTTCTAATCTGAATTTCCTCACATCAATATTTAATTATGAGGTTGTGATGAATGTCTAGACTAGGAGGAATAAACAAGGGGAATTTAATGGAACTATTTAATATACTAACTCAATCAACCATTGACACTTCATAGAACACTTCATATGACTTGCAAGAAGAAGCTTTCAAACTAAAAATAGGTGAGAGAATGAGACAATATGCTAAGGAACTAAGAGTCATCACTAAGAAATATAAATAATAAAAGTAAAAAACACTATGAAAAATCATATAAGAGTTAAAATTATTAGGCTTTATTTATCCATGGAATGTAATTGAGTAGGGCTTTGCCATACTCAGGTGGAACATAGTTTACAAAGGCCAAAATGGCTAGTTTTTTATAAAAATTGAGAAAGAGAGGAGAAAAAAATAATTCCAAAGGTCATAAGGACACTTGTAAAGCTAATAAAAGGAGTTTAATTTTCATGATAATATTATTTTAAAATGATCATGCAAATTCAAGAAGCACAAGTATCACCCCAAGTCATGAAACTCTTGAAATGTGGCATGAAATTCCCTTTATTATCTCTGAAAATTGCCTTCATGATTTAGCCCTATTTAAACATCCCAAAAATAATTAGTGATAAGTATCATGATTTGAATAAGAGGGAATGATTTTATACATGCCTCTTTTGGCTACATTCTTACTCATCTAGAATCTCATGAAAGTGATCCATCACTACCTGTAGTCTAACAAACTCTTTTTCAGTCACCCTTCACACTTGTCCTCAAAATTGGCTTAAATTTATCATAAAAATATATTAAATTTAGTTTATGAAACTTTTAAATACCGTCCATGGCCTTATAATTCTTAGGTAGGCCTTAAAAAACCATCCACTTGAAGTTCTCACACTTCTCACCATCATTTTCACTATGTTGGTTTTGATTAGCTAAGATGAGAGCTTTGGGAGGCACACTTAGTAGTTATTCCAAGGAATGAAATTGAAATTTTTAGTTATCTTAAATCTCTATATTCCTCCCAAAGTTGATTTCATCTCTTGAAGCCTCTTAGAGCCTGCACAATGCATAAAATAGTAAAAAATACCCTATTTTTTACTCCAATAAAATTTCATACATTTTAAAAGGATGGGGAGGAGATTGAGAGATTATTATAAAAATTTCAATCAAATTCATGTTTATTTAACCCCACTTGGATATCCCTTTAACATAATATTCCCAATGGGGTCCTTATCCAAGGGTTTGCAAGGGTTTTGAGTCACTTCTACTCTTAAGGATTGTTCATGAAGGTTAGACATTTGAATTGAAAAAAAATCCAAAAATGAAAATTTTAAGACCTCCATCAAACTCCCTAAGTTCTTTAAATATCCATGTAAATCCTCATGAAAGATGTGATTATTTTAAGTTACCCTATCGAGGTTGATTTCACATTCCCTATAGGCTTGGACTATCTCTGAGACAAAAATGGCTTTCTCATGGGTTTATTTTCATTCAAAAAGATTTATCACATTTTTATTGACCCCAAAAACCTGATCTAATATGGTATAAATAATATCTAAGTCTATAAGTGTAAGTGAATTCCCATTTGGACACTAGGACAAAACCCTTCCCTTTAGGCTTCATTGCAATCTTGGAGTTTTAGGAACCTTTGATGACATTATCCCTTATGTTATTGATTATTAATGATGGTATAGGTATTATTAAACTTAAAATAACTTCTTGAAAGGTCTCTATATCTTTTGGTCCATTGTTTTGTCATCATTTTCCAAAACCTGCTAATTTACACTCAAGGGGAGTGCCCTTTATCTGAGACATAACAAAGGAAACTCCCCTATTTTTTAAAACAAATTTAATATTTTAGGGTATATTTAATGTCCTAGATACACTCTACACAAAAATATATCCATTGGTTATATCAATAGACATTCCAACTTCCTCAAATTCTAAGACTGACTATATAAAGTAGGTTGTGTGCAAGATTTATGATGTCGGCTATATGGTTCATCATCTGAGCCCTTATCCTATGCATTATTTTCATATTATATTGGACTATTTAAACCTATCTAATAATTATGGATGTATTCCAAATCCATTCATCATCCTAAACTTTCATTTTCCCATTCACACACCTAAATTGTCAAAATAATGTTCCATCTCTGACTATGTTTTGATTGTTGTAATATACCTGTAGGTGTTCATGTTTATTTAGGATTTTAAAAACATTTAATTAGTTTAATTTAATAAATTATGGTAATTTTATCTTATTTTGGACCCACTTTATTTATTCCTAAGCACTACTAACTCTTAAGCATTACTCCTTTATGCTCACTACCTATAACAATTAATAATTGGATATAGGTGGATATTTTAAAATGAGGGGACACCTGTAGGTGTTTATATTATAAAAAATAAATATAATAACTTATCATTTTTGTCCTCATGTTCAAAATATTCACATCTTTCTCTAGGTCCACAAGAAAGAAACACCTTCAAACTTACACCTTAGGTTGGCTGTAGATGCTTACATAGGCATGTGTATAGACTATCTCCACCTTATTATATAGAATTAAGGTATTTAAATTTCATTAGTATCCACATAATTCATATTCCATTCATATAATCATACTCCATGCTTAATAATTTCTTTAAAATATGGCTTTAGGTCTTCTTACCTTCCTTGACCTACAAGCCTATGGTTTTCTCTCATAATCTTAGTTGTAGGTTCCCATTAGATGTTGATGAGACCTAGAAGGTATTTTAACTTAAAATGGTAAAGGCTCAACCTCATTAATTATTGATACAAAATTTTATAATAATCTAATAATACAACTCATCATCTAGAAACCAATTCAAGCATCTTTGCATTTTAGGCCTAGTTGGATGTAGGTGCATGTTTAAGAGAGTAGACACCTATAGGTGTGTATGGGCTCAAAAATATACATATGAACCTCTTTGATGATAATTTAGATAATAATCCTCTTGTAAACCATATATATCCATTCAAATATGAAGGCATGGTCTAGTTTTTTAGCCTTGAGTGAAGAGGTCTACTTGGATCTCAATTCCTATAGATGGTACTGTCAGAAATCAGTGCATAAAAGTGAATATTTGGGCTCCTATCAAATTAAAAACAAATGATAAAATAACCTCATTATTTTTTAAATATTAACTCCTATGATATGGCTATAGGATGAGTGCACTAATACTAGTCAAAACTCAATATGGCATGGTCTTAAGATGTTTCCAAAAGGGCTAGGTGCTCTATTTTGCACATTTTAGGGATTTGATCCCTAAAACTATAGTAATTACCTTTGAATGGTTCTTCATAGTATACCTAACAACATATCACCTCACATATGTCTATTTTGATCTCTTCTACATACTAATACTCCAATAAAAGTTCTAACTCATGTTTCAACACTTCATTATGACATCACAACTCTCTATTAAGCCACCTGTAGGTGGTTATTTTCAAATGTATAGACAATGATGATAAATGTGGAAAATTAGTATTATTTTTACTATTAATCAGATATATACTCCTATAAAATAATAATATATACTCTCTTCATCATCAAGTACCTTTCTCATCTCAAATACTTGCTTTCAACAAGATTGTTCTTCATGAGATACTTGTAGGTCTATTATAATGGTAAGAGACTGTGGGAAGGTGTTGCATATGACTAATACAATATTACCTTAAAAATTTTAATTATAAACTTGATACTTCATGATGTTAAAATATATAACAGGGATTTGGAACCTTCATCACACCTATGTTAACATGTTAGACATGATACATACATGTGATTCACTGTAATTGAAAGTAAAATTGGGTAAAGAGCAAACTAAGTACGAAAATGGATTGAGAGTTTCATCCAAGAATTATGTTATGATATTGATCATTAAATGAGGGAAATATTATATAATTAATGCATATATAATATCATATTATATCTACATGAGTCCTTTGTAGAGAACCGACAATCTACAAACAAGGAAAACTTTGACTGAGACCTCACAAGGTGACACCTTCCTGAAACATGAGATGAATTGATCATAAAAACACCATGAAACATTAAACAAATAATTAACATATTTTAAAATTATATCCAACATCTTTTGGATTCAACATCATCAACTAGGTTGTACAGACCTATCCAAAATAGAGATAAACCTATATGATGTAGGAAACAGTGAGCAAAAAAAAAGTTAACTTGTGAGAGATGGTTCATAAAAAAAAATTACCAATATTTGAACCATTATTATTTAAATGGATCTATATAGATTTAATTTCACCTCTAAAAGGTGTTTTACTTGAAACCTCTTCAACTATCATTACAAAGCATAAACCTTCTGACTAGTTTTGTGTGTCTAGAAGGGTGAAGAAGGAGCAGAATGGTTTTAGTTTAAAAATTGAACTTAAATAGTATGTTAATCATGTAAATGAGTCTAAATAAACTAAATATTAATCTTAAAAATTTCTCCCACATGTCACTCTCCCTTATGGATCATATAAGTGTTAAACTCTTTCTTTTTTAGTTGATTTCCTAATTTTTAGTTAGATAACCTCCAAGATTTAGATGGGACTAACATTAATGATAGAGAATATAAATTTTTGTACATTTTAAAGGAAATTAGGACACTCTTTCACCTTTAAAACCATGTCACTTTCATTTATGACTCCTAAAAGCCTTCTAAATGACATATTGACTAAAATGACTAAGACCAAGTCTAACATAGCATTAAATGACATCAAAATATCTATAATAAACCCCATGACAAAATATTATACCCCTAAGACATCTAAAGTTCAATTTTTTACCTATATGGGTCCCAATTTGACCTGTAGGGTCAAATTTGGTTAGTAAATTTGTGACTCATAGGGGTAACATGCCTACTATGCTAAAGATCAATAACCCTATCAGTCTATTAGGCTTAGTGATTCATATAAAGTCCAAACAATGAAAAGAGTAATTTTACCATTGAAAATAAGATTTGATAAAGATAATACCAGGTGACAACCTCACCCACACAAAGAAAAGCAAACTAACTAACAACCCACACACACACACGTACACATGTGCGAAAGGAACTTAGGGAAATTAAAAAAAAAAAAAACTATTATGCATAACTATAAAATTAGCATAGATTATTTCTAGGATCAAAAGGAAATTTTCTTTAATCTTCTACTTCATAAGATGACTCATAGTGCCAAACATGTTGTTCCTTGAATTGAATTCTTTCCAGATCAAACCTATTCCTTGTCACTTTACTTAACCTAATATTAAGTAGATCATACTTAAATTTGTATCCAATGTAAATTTATTCCTATTTAATTTGTACACATACCTCTTACTACTTCCCACACTTCATCTCATGATCAACTTGTATCTTCTTAGTAGGCATGACTTAAAGAGGAGTTGTTTCTTGTTCCTTAAAAGATTGAGTCCAATAGAATATTATCCCATCCTTAAATAGATGATGTATTACTCTAAACTAGTTGAGAGGATGATAACACATATTGATGATTTAAAAAATGTCATCATGGGATGCATATGCTTCTTTAAAGGATAAATTTGAAAAGTTACCTTTTCTTTGCATACTCACTTGAGTATCAAGGCTGCCTTCTCCATTTTTTATTAGATCATAGCCTCCTTGAAGAAGAGTATAAAATAATCCAATTAATAAAAATAAGTCATCAAAATTATGATTATATAATTATTCTTTCCCATCTATGATGTCTTGGATAGTGATGGAAGAACCAATGATGATTTCTTCTTCCTTGGCAAAAAAAAAACATTCTTCTATATCAACCCAATCAAAAGTTTCAACACAAGAAATCACCTCTTCTTCAGAATTTAGGACCTCTTGAGGGATCTCAAGTTGAATCTCAACCATCAATAATAACATGAATTTGGCTATAAAGGGCTGTAAGGCCCTCAATTTCCTTCTCCTTCTTAGTGATGCCAAGACTAGGCATAGTGTAATCAGGTGACTTAGTCTAATGGGGCTACCAGGGAGATATATTTTTATTCAAAAAAGAGTTATAAATTTTTATCAACTAAATAATCCTGTTTAGGTTCTCATACCATAGGTCCATAAAGGTAAAGGGTGACAGGGTGAGGAAAAGATTAACTAGTTAGTGGAAGTGGAACAAACAAATCAGCATTAGATTGAGAATGAATTGTAGGGGATTCTATTAGGAGTTCTTGAGGAAGGGGAGGAAAATATTGGGATAAAATATCTTGGTTTTCTTCCTTTCATTTGGTAATCACTTCATTCACATATAATTTAGCTTTAACACTCCATTAAGGGAGGTTATATGGGGTGTGTTTAGGCATAGGATCTTATATATATATATATATGTGTGTGTGTGTGTGTGTGTGTGTGTGTGTGTGTGTGTGTGTGTGTGTGTGTGTGTGTGTGTGTGTGTGTGTGATTATATATCTTTTATGCATTTTTATTTTAGTTGTTTGTTTTATTTCTAACCCTCACTTTGTGCCACAAGATTTAGTGTGGACTAGATTAGATTTACTTTCTTATTTATTGGCATAAGTGAAATATCAAACCTTAGGACTCTTTTAAGGTTGTTGCATGATTGTGTTATACTATAATCTTTGGAACCCTACCTCATTTGGATTATTGTGACAAGTGATCCCCTAATCAATTTTAGTGAATCCCCATGTTGGTCATGCTCTTGCTTAACAAATGTATTCCCAATCAAAAGTGTAGGTATGCTCTATCTTATTTAAGCCAAGATTGATTTATAGACATGATGAATTTATGATTTCATACATTCTAGTGAACTCAATGTGAAAATAACCCTTGAAATATTTATTTCACTTTCTTTCATTATTTTTAGCATTATTTTTATCATATATCTGTCATACTATATCAATTCTATTGACCCATTTCTAGTCTTTGTGCCTAGGTTTTTAGGAACAAGCAATTGGATCGAATCAAACAACCCAGTATAGGTTTCTAGACTTCTAGACTTCTAGTTCAGGCTATTAGGTCAACCTAGTCAACCTTGTACACTTTTAACCATCTAAAAACATAATAGGTCAACCCTAGTTGACCCTATATATTTTTAGGCTTTTATAACAGATCCCTGAATAGCTTAGTCAGCCTAGTCAGCCTAATTATCAAGTTTTTATAGCATTCTTCAAGATTATTAATCAACAATCTTCATTATTTGCATATTTTATCCACTAAGGTTACTTTTTATCTCTCTATATCTTCTTTTTCTATCATTCCTTTTACAGTTTGTAGTCTTCAAAATTACCCTTGCATAGTCAATTGGACTAACCTTGTCTACCAAGTTCTGTGTTTTGTGTGCTGTCTAAAATATCTAGGTCAACCCTGGTTGACCCTGTACATTTTTAGACCTTGGTTTTGCAGTATAGGTTTAACCATATTGACCCTATTCTATATTTTTTACATATAGTGTCAACACTATACCTTGTTTCAAATTGGAATTAATCTCTATATTCTATTAATTATTTCCCACATTTCTTTTCTTATTGCTTGTATGGTTAGAATAGTTCACATAGTTTAATTTGGTGTTTTTTAACTAACCATTTAGTTTCACTATTTCTATTTATACACACATGATGAAACCACATAATATAAACAAGCACTTTAACATTTGTCTACCTAAGGCCAATGTACTTGGATTTGATCACCTAGGGGGAAGCCAAATTAATACTCTATTCAAGTATAAAGAATGGTTAGTGGTATATTTTGGCTAAGCACCCAATACCCTTATCATTGTAGTGTGTTAAGTGAGGGGGTAGGCCCCAATACCAAGCTTTTATCATTTCCACTATAGTCCCTTTCATCCCAAATTACTTGAAACCATCCTTAGATTGATATATAGTTCCTTGCATTACCACCAACTTCCCATCACATTTAAAATTAGTTTTTAAATAATCTAATAAACATCTTAGGTTGATCAATTAGTTATCTCTTTAATTTTCAAGTTGAATTCTTGCTCTTTGCTCAATTGTGTGTGAAAAAACTTTCATTATCTAGTGTTAGTGCATGGTTTTGTTTCATGTACCTCAATTGGATTGGCTAGTGTTAATCTAATTGACTATTTGTTTCCCTTCAACTCTTAATTTTATAGATTAGTTGTATAAATTGTCTTGTTTCAGCTCACAACTTATTATCAACTTTCTTTTCTTTCTCCATGTCTATTGTACTAGGTTAACCCAATCAACCCTTTATATTTTTACAACCCCTATGCACTATATAGGATCAACCCAGTTGACCCTATACTATTTGTAACCCATTTTACATCTTTTTCTAGTCTCTATGCACTATACTAGATTGACCGAATCAATGTAGTACAATTTTTTAGTCACTATTTTTATGTTAGGTTAACCCAATAAACCTTGTACTATTTCATTCACTTCTTGGTTCTTTGCCTTCTCATATTTACTCCTTCCCCTTCATCATGAACTTTTTGTTTGATAGTGACACTGAGTTATAGTCAACAAAAATGATGAATCTTACCAATCCTCATGGGGTATCCCATAGATAGAGTAGGGATCCTCTCTTAGATGTTGATAACATTCATATTTCCAATCACATAATGAACTATGGGACCCCTCCTAATACCTCTTCACAACATAATCCTTTTTCTCACTAGAAGATCAATCTAATTTAGAGTATACTCCTAAAATGATTTTTTTAATCCCTAAATTTCCTCAACATCGAGGATAGGATCCTTCTACCATTTACAATCTTATGATTAGTGATGATGTTGAAGAGCCTCATTCACCTACTCCTACATTCTCAACTAGATTTTAGGGTATCACTTTATTTTATTCATAGCCGCTTCCTTTGATTATGACCCCTTCTCATACCATGAGTTTTTATTTTGTAACTTCTTCTACCTCCATGCCTAGTATCTCAACTAACATGGTAGTTTCTACATCTAGTGGCCTCTTTTAAGATCCACTATCCTTAATACATATACTAGTGATTCATTTGCTAGCCAAGGCAACCATACCTCTAATGCTTCTTCCTTTCAACCATTCACTAGTCCATCTTTTCTACACAAGCAAATTTTTCCACTAATGCATCTCATTCTCATAATTCTTCTTAAGACCCTATCAACACCAATAGTGGTACCCAAACAACTAATACTAACACTAAATATAACCCTAATGCTTCCACTAATGCTAATCAAACACATCAAATTTTGTTGTAAATTCTCAATTAAATGAATACATTGCAAGATCATTTAAATAGATCAAATGATGAGAATGCAAAACCACTTTCTCCACATTCAATCTCATCTTCAACCAATGGATTGGGCCACACATAACCAAAATGTTCTCCCTCCTCCTCTTTAATATTATTAAGGAAATATCATTCCTCAACCTATTTTGGTCAACAAAACCATCAAGCCTCTATAAAATGAGCCTCTTACTACTCATAATTCTAATATTGACATAGGAGGTTTAGCATCTACATTTTCTTATAATGGATCAACAAATCCTACCCTTTATCTTAAGATATTTATAAATTATTATAAGGATTGGGTCAAATTAAACACCTTTTCTACTACCAAGATCCTTTCCAAAAACCTCACAGGTGATGCCTTGGATTGGTACAATCAACTTAGACCACACTTCATTACTTGTTTGGAGGATTTACTGAATTCTTTAGTTCAAGAATTCCAAACTAGTGATCTTCCCAAAAACACTTTGGCCCATTTCATAAATTACAAATTAAATTAAAATGAAACCACTCAAGCCTTTGTTAAAAGATGGAAGACTTTGTTAAATAAATGTGAACATAACATGACTGATGATAATCTTTTCCATCTCTTTACCAATGTTCTTTTTCCTAAATTATAATATCAATTCTACATTCTCTCTCCACGTGCCTTGGAAGAGGATATTGACCAAGATAAATATCAAGATTTCCTAATGCATCAATTTGAGCCATCCCAACCTTCTATAGGTCCTTACCTATTATTAAAGAACAAAAACTATACTATTACCAATGATGGTGTTATAGATTCTTATGACACCATTCATAATGTTCAATCTATCATTATTAAGCAATCTTTAAAAATAACTCCCCATTTTCAATAATATACTAATCCTCGTTTATCTTCAGTTAAATTGCTTAAGAATCTACTAGGCCTCTTCCGTGAGAGCTTGACCCTATTCATCCTATGAAATCTTGGTATGATCTTAATAAGATTTTTTGGTTTCATGCTAGTTGGGGTCATTCTCATCATACCTATAGATAAATTCAAAATTTAGCTATAGATTTTCTTCTTGGTCCTAATTTTAATCATGATTCCATCATTCAAAAGTGCCAAAAAACTTATGAAATTGATTTCAAGGACTATAAATCACATGACAAAACTCAAGCCTTGAATCAATACAATGCTCATTTAGCTATCTATAAAGACCCTCTCCCTAATAACCAACTAATTCATTACACCTAAGACAAGCCCACCCCTTACACCAACAATGTTGAAATTCTTATTGAACCAAATTCTAAAGAGAATGTGGTTAGCATGAATAATATGAGAAGGGTGGTTTTTTTATTGATTAACAACTTATCTACCTCCTCCTTCATCTAGAATGTATCGTGTTATCCAAGATTCTTGTCTAACTCATTTAAATGAGTTGGGGAAAGATGACCTTATTACCTTTGATGATCCAATTTACAATTCTCCCTTGGATAATACTTCCCATTATATTTCTACCACTCTTACATCACCTTCCAATACTAATGATAACCAAGCTTCTACTAACACTTATACCAATTCTCAAGATCAACTTGAATCAACTACATCACATCAACATGATTTACAACCTTGTTCCTAATCTTCTTCTCATTTTTATTAATAAAATTTCAATGTACTTTAGCTCTTCCTTCCAAGGACCTCCTTAACCATTATGAAACTATATCTAAAAACCTTCTTATGGGCTCTGATGAGTGGGATCCCATTATGTAGCTCACTAATCTCACATTCCAAATTCTATTCCTCGAGCTTATGAGGACTTCTCCCCATTATAGAAACTATCTTATGCAACTACTATTTAAGATGAATTTCCCTCATCCTCATCTAGCAATATAGGAGGCAACTTTATCTAGTTATGAAGAATTTTACAACAATGTAAAGATATGTCTATCAACATTGATGAAACTATAGACACTTCTATTTCTTTAAAATTTCCCATAGCTTCTTTGATTCTTGATGAGATTTTACTTCATGTAGATGATCCCCCCTTATTTATTATCATCTAAATAGGTGATATCAAATTCAATCATACATTGATTTATGAAGGTTCCAACACATGTGTCACTTCTCTTGATTTCATTAAAATTATTGGGTATTCAGAATGCAATCTCAAGTCTACATGCAACACTTGCCAAGGATTCAATAAAAGGAAAATGCCTCCTCTATGTTACATGTGGCTTCCCATTATTTCCCCACCTATCATCATCTATGTGAATTTGATTATATTTAACTTCCCCCTTTCTTATATCATCTTGCTTGGTAGGTTGTGGACTTACCACATGATATTTATCACTTCTTCCACTTGTGAATGCATAAAATTCCCTCACAATAGAGCCATTTACAATATTTAATGTGATAATAACCCTTGGAATGTTCAATAATTCAAATATCATGTTGTCTTTAATATTATAACTCTTGAGCCTTTGTGAAGCATTCCATTTCATGAGTCATAACATCTCAACTTTCCTATTAACTCAACCTAAGGTTATAATGTGCATCCTAAACTCATTGGTAAAATTCCTCCTAATCTCTTAGATTTTGATGATGATGATGAGCATGATGAGATTAACTTAAATATCAAAACTTTTTATTTCTTACCTCATCTCATCTCATAGCTTCTTATTTCTTTGTACCCTCATTCTTGAAAACCTCCTTGTGATGGCATTCCCATAGTCTTGACCAAGGCTAGGCATTATATTCACCATACTTCTTTAGATAACAAAGTTATCCTTACCTGTGTCATTGATCTTTACACCCTAGATTATAATGATGGTTATTCTTTAGATGATTCATTATTAGGTAGTCTTGTATAACCTTGTGATGTTGAGATTGTCCATTATCATTCTTCTTTACTTGAGTATTTTTATACACCTCATAATTCTCATTCACTTATAATTCCTAATTTTTTTATTTTTCCCCTTTATCATAAGGTAGATATGGTGTTAACACCTCTAGTTTTTGAGGATCCACATAGAACAATGCTCATGGATTGTGCTATGACTGAGCCTTAACACTTTTCTAGATACCCTGACACTCATATCTAGTTTACCCTTGAGGTTAGTGTAACTCTTCTTAGACATTCTATAGATCTTGTTCCTCTCTCAATAGAGCATGCTATAGTTGAGCCTCTTCTTACTCCTAATATAGTTGATCCCATCTCCACTCCTATTGTTGTTGAGCCTACCCTTGTTTCCAATTCCATTGATCCTTACATTGAGCCTAGTTCCATTCTTTCCTCATCATCACCCTCATTTGGTGATGGTTTTCTTCCTTTGCCAAAGATGGCTCCTCTACCCACCAAAGGAGCCAATGAGTATTCTCTAGATTTTTCCACTCCTATTTTACCTCCTTTTGTGAGTGGTTATACTTTAACCACTCAAAAGTGTGTATGTTTCTTCTATAGAATAGATAACCATTTTTATACCCATTAGTACATGTTATATAAATATATTAATGCCTTGCATCCTTCTTCCCCATCATCAGACAAATCCACACCTCCCTCAAAGGTACTTCCTAAATATCTACCCAAGTATGGTGATGCATATTGTCTATGGCATCTATGTGCCACCCATCATACCGATTATTGCCATATCCTTAAACATCTTAAGGATCACCTTATAGCCATTTATAGACCTTTTACCATTCCTCCCATGGTTCATTCCCATAATAAGTCTCCTCCTCCCATGTTTCCACCTCTAGTGGTTCCATCATCTCCTATGGTCCCTTCACCACCTTCTATGACTCTACCCATGATTCCTTCACATGTGGACCTTCCCTCGCCTATGAATCCTTCTCCATAGATGATTCCTACATTTACCATAGAGCCTACTCCCATGCATTCTCCTAACCATCCTTTGCCTAATTTCCCTATTCAACATGATCCTTAAAGCATTCCTACTTTTTGTGTGGAAGATATTAGAAAAGAAGTATTTTCCCAACATTCATTAAAAATTAATGGGACATTAGCATCAGTCCATCTCCAGCTTCATAGAGATTTATTTGATGTATTGGATAATGTGTGTGGATAGATTTATTAGTATTTATGAGCACATACATGGTGCTTTCACATTTTCATTTGGGTTGGACATCTGCTCCAATCTTATCTCTATCAATCTATTATATCATTTAACATTATGTCAAATATTTCCTTATCATATATGGTGATTTCTTACTTGTTGTACTATATCTTGCTTATATTATCATTTATATTTCTCATATGTTTGTATTTATTTATCATTTATTTCTCTCTCATGCTTGAGTTTTTCTCAAAACTCTTTTCTTTCTTATTTATGATTGTTTGCTTTCTTATCTTCATTTTGCATAGGTAATTATCATTGTGACTTGGTTATACAAACCTTATTCCCTTTGGTCATTGTATCCCTTTTAGCATGTGATAATTTAACAAACAATCATATTCATTAATATCTCCTTACACCAGTGGACTTTTTGGATCTCTTTTTTCCCTTCTTCATTTCTCTACAAACTAAGCATATACATGGTTGAGACTTGAGATCACATGATATTTCATTATTAAGCCTAAGTTTCCTAATCAGTCTTTATATTTGGTTACTTAGCTTCATTTAGCCTTAGCCTACAAATCATTCATGTGTATCATTTCATATCTCATGATTGGTCATTCCAAATCCGTATGGAGGAGGAATTTTAAAAATCCATAAAAAGTTAAAATCCAAATTATTTAAATAAAAGGTAATGATATCAAAAGGAAAAAAAATCATAAAAGTCAAATCACACTAAAAGACATGATTTAAAGCACATCTCCTTTTAGTCAAAGATCAAACTCCACAATTGGCCTCACAGTAGAGCCGAGGTCCTTTTGGGTGTGGTAGGATAGTATATTAGAAGAGGAGAATAAAAAAACTATTAGTGCTAACTACTTTCTCATGTAAGTACCCAATCTTCATAGTAGACTAACAATTCTATAAGGGGTCCTAAAGAATGAGGAACATGTCATGGGAAGGTAAGTCCATTTTCCTTTAATTATACCAATATAATTTCATGAGTTTATATTAGTTTTATGCCTATTTGTCTAAAAATATTTATGTCTAAAGTGAATAGGTATCCTTTGTACATAGATGACCACTAGTCACTTACTATCTTCTCATGTCCTTAGCACTCCTCTTATCTCCTAAGGTATTCTCATAAGATGCCTAAGTCTTGATTTTTACACTCCATTTTTCATTCCCTATATACCTCACATTTCCTCTTGAGAAATATTGTTTTGTCTACTGACCACTCCCCTTAGGATCTCATTTGTGAGTTGCATTATAAGACCATAGATAAGACCTGGTCATCCTCACAAATTACCATTATTTTTCCTTCTTATTACCCACATCCTTGATTAATTGATTTTTCTTATTTATTTTACCTCAGTTGTGTTCTATTTGTGAGTTGTAGTGTAAGACCATGGTTAAGACTTGACATTCCTCATAAAATTTTCCAATACCCAAGTCACAATCTAAAATTACATGTGTCAAATATGAGATAAGATTCAATTAATTATGAAGTTACATGTCATTGACATGCTTCCTAGCTTGATTTAGTGTGTTTTATTATTACTTCATTTTTATTTCATTTTTTTATCTTCTTATTTTTCAAGTGCACGTAAGAATTCAACCATTTGTTGAAAATTTTCATACTTCCCATCTTGAATTAGTGTGATCAATTTATAGCAATCTTTTTCTATTTTTTTTATTTTATACTTCCCAATGTGATATAATATAATTGATTAACTTAATTCATTTGTTTTTATACCATTTATGCCCTTTTACATACCTTCCATTTTATTACATTATTTTTCATACTTCCCAACACAAATTAGTATGATTTTACTTGTTTTAATTTGGTGAAAAAATCTTTCTCTTTGGTTTTAAAAAATTCCCTTTTTACCATCTTATTTTACCATTTATTGGATCTTTATAATTAGTCATTTTCTTGCTATTACACATTTCCTAGCTTGAAATAATGTGTAGTGCATTTTATTTTTTAATTATATTTTTCCAAGTCATTTTTTTGCCTATTTATTTTTAACCATGCATGTGTTTTCCATAATGTTAGAAAAGAACCCACATCTCATATATTTCCTATATCATGTATAAAAATGCTAAATACATGTGCTATAAATAAATATATCCTAAACATCCACAACCTTAACCTTAATAAACAACCATAATGATAATATACAAAACCAACAACAAATATGCCAAAATGGTCTATATATACATCTCATAAGTTTTGATACAACCAATATAATCATATACAATTCTCCAAATATATGGCTAGGTCTCATCCTATCTATCTCATGGCCTAACCATGTTACCTATTAAGGCCTTGATTTGACTCTTTCAAATAATATGTTGTAAGGAGGTTGTCTAAGATTTTACTCCCTTTGTTTATCCATGTAAGTGTGTTTCTTACACCTATGACTCCATCAGTTGGGTCCAGATCTCTATCATCTACACCACTATATCTAGATGCACAACTCTCTCCTCAACTAGGGCCTACCATTCCCACATCTCACCTGCACCTATCTTTGTTAGTAAATTCATCCTCTCTCTTTACTCTTATATCTATCTTGATGCCTCCCCAACTAGTCTAAACAAGCTCACCTAAACTAGGGAAAATGGTACACTAGGGTACTCCAATGTAGTTGGGTCATATGGCTATAGAGTCTCATCTAGGATTTCATGGAGTGATTCCCTCACTAGGGACCCCCATCTCTCTTTTGCATACTTAGAAGCACTTAAAAAATCACACTATATGGATATTAGATCACTGTTATATCTCAAAATATCTATCTATCTCTAATTTCAAATAAAAAACTTAAAGCAATAATTTAACCATCTTTTCTTACTTATGTCTTAACTCTTATAGTATTGTCATCTGTATGAACACCTAGCATAGTCTTCCCATATATACAAAATCATATTATCTCCTTTATAGTCCACCTCCTCATCTCAAATCCCTCTATCATGGATCACGTCCATCTCAGCTTGCATCTAAGTAGTCTCTCTATCATCTATCCCTCCTCTAGCTCCTCTATTAGCTCATCAAGAATGACATCAATCTCTGTTATCTCTTACTACCTCTATCACAATCATGTCCTCAGTGGTCATAGCTCCTCCTATTATGGAATTACTACTGATACATCTGATATTTCTACCTCTACCTCCTTATCCTCTTGCTCTACTCCTTATTATGCTCAACCAATCTATGGTTGCTCATGATGTGATTTGACTTTTAGTCTTACTATTTATGGTCTAATTCCTCTCCTCACCTGTGTCTCCCTCAAATTTCAAGCCCAATACTTAGGCATCAGTATTGGTATTGCTAGATGAGGTAGGCCCATCTATCTTATCACCTATGCCACTAGATGTGACTCTCTCCACCATGTGTAGTATCTTATCACCTCTATCTTAGCTATCATTGGTGAAACTATATGCCATATCACCAATGTAGTCACTATGTATCCATATGGTTACCACATGATGTCTACACATCTCACTAAATATAGTTCTAGCATTTGGGGCACAACCCACACTACCTAGTCCTCCCTCCATCTCTATACCCAAGGGGCCCTATCATTGACTTCATGGGGTAACCCAACTAGTTGATACAAAGGAAACCTCTCATATATCCAATATGTTATCAATATTATTGGTCTCATGGTCTTGTAACCAATAACCAACATCTCATAGATATCATGTATGAGTTGTACCTAGATGATAGATCCCATCTCATATAAAACTCACTCCTTTAGCATCATCCTGCTTAAGGCTACCATGAATAATGGTACCTTGCCATCTGACTTATAACACAACAAATATTTTGTCACAAGTCCTATCACAACTTTATAGATATCTAGAATCTATGATGTAAATACATCATCCATACTAACTCTCTGTACTCCAAAAATCATCTTTTTGCTTATATCCCACATGGATAAGGCTATCCTCTCCTCTATTATATATGGTATCCTTGTGGTCACTAGTTCTCCTAATATGGGTAGCCTAAGGATGGCATGGACATACTTTAGTGTGATGGCAACCTCTATTACATCCCCATCCACCTCTTATCTAAGGGTTTTAGTCATTCATTCCTAATAACTAAGGAACATGACTAATAGATCTAAACTCATGGAGATCTTGCACTATCAACTATGCCTCTTGAGCCTATGGATACTAGTATATCCTTACCTCTATCTAAAAATCTCTCCAATAATGATGGTAACTAGGCCACATCCACTAATCTCCAAAACCTCCATCGTATTTTCAACCAAGAAATAATAAAGGATGTATCAGTTCCTTCATGTCATATATAGTCAAAATACATTCTTTTTTACATTTTTACATTAAAAATATACTTAATTGCTTTTAAACATTCATTTTTTTCATTTTACCCTATTTATATGTTACTTGTTCCTTCTTTCCATCTTTTGGTCCTTTCAGACCATTATATCTCTCTTTCATATTTTTCATGCTTTTTCATGATATTTATGGTTCTTTAGTCAACCTAGGTAGACTAAAATTTCCCTATTTTTGCCTTAGTTGACTCCAAAATCTTAGTCAACCCTCTTATTTTCCCCTTCCTAATGTTACGTTGTCATTATATACCTTTAAAACTAGTTAGTAAACTATATTAGCTTGGTATCCTATATAATGCTTAGGGTTGACACATAATTACTAGGTTAGCACTGTGGATTCTACTTTAGTTCAACCTACAAGGTTGACTAGGTCAACCTAGTTCATTCTACCTACCGACCCCTTGCATTTTATTTAAAAAGTGCATTTTTCTTGATTTTTCCTAATTTTTATAAACCCATTTCATATATTCCTATATACTACCCATATAATCTAAATTTGTCTCATTCTAATATCTAAAAATGTTTAAAATTCAAAATTACTAAAAGTTCACTTAATTTAATACAAATTTTAAAAACTGGTTTGAGATTCATAATCACATACCTGTAGTACACTTGTTGCTACCTCTAGAGCCTCTCCCTATCTAGCCTATCATCTCCTCACCATCCTAGCTTATTTTATATCCAAGCTCTCTTTTCTCTCTTTCACAAGTCAAAATAACAAAGGACTTGCCTTGTCCCCTATTTAAAAACCACTTTTCAAAATTCAAAATCTTCAAATTATTGTCCTACAAATTCCTTCTTTTATCTATATATTTGTTTTTACTCATCCATTTTCAAATCCATAAAATGTGTTCGATTCATCATGGTGTAGAGATTATTTTCCACTATCACATTCTTATCTTCCAAAAAAAATGATTTTTGGCTATTTTTTGCACTAACTTTTATAGGTTCGCCTAGTGTTCTTCACATTGGATGCCTTCACTTTCTCTTGCAATCTACTTCTTTATCTACATCATTAAGGTAAGTAAATGTATGTGTTTTTAAATTATGTCATTTGTTTTATCTTATTTTCTACTTAATTCACTTTACTCATCACTAGAGTTGTGTGTTATCATGTTTTATTTCCCAAAGCACCATCCTATGTTGCACTTAAGTGACACGTAATGAACTTCAAGTGGGGCATATGTATACACATAATATTTTCAAAATTTTATTAAATACTGACACTTTGTATCTTACAGTAACCTATTGCGTTTCAATCTATTTGAGTGCATGCCTTAAGGGGTACACTGTGAAAGGGGTGGGTAGACCATCGATGCTTCATAAGATTATTGTCCCTTTTGCCACTTGCCATCTACACACTCATATCCTAAAAACATTAACCCTAAGCTTATTATTATTATTCCTACCTATTCTAATCATTTTCTTCTTTCTATCTTCCTTTTCTTACCTTAATTCCCTTTTTTATTGTTAGTTAAACTAGGTTGACCATGGCTGATCATGTACATTTTAAGGTAGTTTTCACTTTTTGAGTTTATCCTTTCAACAAACCTAGCTCAGACCTAGAGAATTATCCCTAAAAACACATTGGGTCGAGCATGGTTGACCTTGTACAACTAACATTTTTGGAATAATTTAGGGCAAGATCTACATATATATACAAGTTTATTTCCAACCATTTGAAGATAGATAAGTGTAAAAAACATCTGCTTATTAACCATTCTATTTGAGGAATAAATCTTGGGGTTCCATAATTTAATTGGAGATATGGATCTTGTCTTATGGATAAGTCCTTTGGATGCATAGATAGGCTATGTAGCCTAGAACTGATTTATGTTTATTATCCTTACATACCTCAATAATCTCTTACAAAGCACCTTGGACAAGGGAGAGATTGAGGCTCATTAGGTTCATTTTCAAGGTAAGTATTCCTAACTTTATTTCTCTTTTTTATGAGTATATAGGTAATGCAGTTGTGCTTCTCTTCCATGCATTAGGATTTTGTATACATTGCCATGATTATATGTCTTATATGCATGTTTAGTTTCTTTGTTTGTTTTATTTATAACCCCCACTTTGTGTCACAATCTTTGGTGTGTACTAGATTATATTTACTTTCTTGTTTATTAGCATAGGTGAAATATCAAACCTTAGGAATATTTTAGGATTATTACATTATTATGTTAGACTATAGGCTTTTAAACCCTACCTCAAATGGTGTATTATGACAAGTGATCCCCTAATTAGGTTTAACCGATCCCCATATTGGTCGTGTACTTACTTAACAGATGTATTCCCAATAAAAAGTGTAGGTATTCTCTATCTTCTTTGAGCCATGATTGATTTATATACATGATGCATTTATGATTGCATAAAATTTGAAGTATTTTATACCCTATAATAATTGGTTAATGCTACATCATAACTATTAATTTCAAGATTGTTCTTACTTGGTGATGACTCATTATTGTTATTATTATTACCATTGTGAAACTGGTTGTTAGGTCTACTAAACCTTTGATAAGCATAATTTTTATTGGACTTATCCTCAGTATTGCTTACTTGTTTTTGCATTTGAAAGAATTCAATACTCATCTTTTGAACCATTTTAAGTTTGGATTCATTCTCATTCTTTGGTGCCTCTGAGTTATGAACTTGAATATTATCACTAGTTATTAGCACCAAAGCTCTCTAATCTTGTAGATGAAATCCATTTGTAGCATTGTTCAAGAATCCTAGGTTTTCACCAAGATGAGCATGGCTTAGAGGCAATTGGTTCAACAATAGTGTTTGGTTTAGAGAAGGCATATTTTGATTGTCATTAGGAATGACATTTAGTGTAGGGAAATTAGGATTAACATTGGGAATGACATGTAAGTTAACCTTGAGGTTGCATTTGATCAATGATTATTATAAATTTAGCATAAGCCATGGCTAATGTGTTTATAACTCCAACAGACCTTTTAATAAACATAAAATTCATAGGATCTAAAGCATCCTTGTAAATTTATAAAACCAAGTATTCATTAGGTCTATAAGGAGATATGGTTATTCTAAACATATTATGAAATATAACATTGAAGGCTCTAATGGTCTCATTTGAATCTCTTTTTATAGTGGTGAATTGTTGATAAATAATGCAAGGATTGATAATATTACAAAATTTATCAATGAAAATTCTATTAAAATCATTCCAACTGGTGATATAATTGTCAGGGAGGTTGAGAAACCACACATGTGTAGTATCTTTGAGAGTACATGGAAACAATCTACATGTAACATCTTCATTAACTACATTCAACAAACTTAAATCAAATTCCAAATATTTAATATGTTCTTCAACTATGACAACACCATTAGGACTAAGATATGGTAAATATTTATTAGGATTTTAGGGTAGGCCATGTACCTAACTAGACACATTGATGTAAGATCCACCTAACAAGGCCATACCTTGATAATTATTAAACATAAGATCACCAAGAATAGGTTAAGTAGGTTTATATTTAGAAACCATTCACATACCTTTGTTTTCTCTTGCTTTCTTATGAACTTCTAATGAAATGAGAGGGAATCTTGATTTAGACCATGACCTAGTCTTGATTCTTGGTAGTTTCATCTTGTAAAGTTTGAATCCTATTTAAAATACAACTTATAAACCTTATTTTTGGAAATATGAATGATATTAAATGTAATTCTTGTAAATAAATATCTAATTCTTACTTATGATATATTTTTACATTTAAGATTCCTAAGTTAAGCAAGTTTTACACAAATATATATAAATATCTTCAAAGGACAACTATCTTTGATTGAATAAGCTCAAATATATATCTAAACTTGAGACTATTAATGATATTTACATGTCTAAGTTCAAATAAACCTAAATTTTCAAATAATTAATCAATCTTTGGACAAATTTTCCATTACCAAGTTCAAACAAAGAAGATTTACAAAGCTTAAGCTATCCTTTCAACTATTTACCTTGGATCTTCAAAGAATACCTATATTCATCTAAATGAGCCTGAGTATAGGTTAGAAACCATGAATATCAATGATATTTACATAATTTATCTAAGAATAACACAAATATGCAAAGAATTCACTAAAGTTACTAAAAACACTAGAATTTCACATAGATTAAATAAAGGCCCTCCTTCTAGCACTAGTGGAATGGATTCTTATTGATTGTTGAATGTGTATTATAGGTGTTTCATAGTGTTTAAGAAACACTAATCATTTTTGGATTCAAATAATCCATTGCATGAGTTACAAGCTACCATATTCTTGATATCTTTGGTGGCATGATGGCAAAACAAATAAACTATTCCATAAAATTTATAATGTTTGGTTATTGGGAGCAATCTTAGCCCAACAACTAACTTATGAAAATGAAAATAATCTAGACTAAGTGAAGTGAATTATGCTCAAATAATTAAGCCTAAAGTCTAAGATAATATGAATATTTACAATGAAAACTAGTATAAGGTGAATTAATCAAAAAATAAGCAAAAGGAAGGGTAGGGCAGAGAAGAAATATATTACTAATCTTCATTACAAACATTATGACAATGTTCAGATTCCATCTAAACATGTACTTAAATTAATGTATGACATGAAATAGCTTAATCTCAAATCCTATCACACATCAGGAAAACATCTAAGGAATATATAAATAATTAAAATAATAACTAGATTTACTTTAAAGAGTTACTCCTACAAGCAAATAACATAAGCACATATATAAGCAAAGCAAAGGAAATGAAATGAATCAAAGATATTTCAATCAATCTAGCATTAACACAAATTAACAACTTTGTATTTGAAAGGTGCACATCAAGAATTCGTAAGAACAATTTAAATCTAAATATTAGATTCGATAAGTGAGAGAGAATCCATAATAATAATCACACAAACAAATAAGATAAACTTTTTAGAATTCTCTACTTGCATTTATTTCTCCAAAATTTGCATAAAGTTTTCTTGCTCAAAAATCCCTCTCTTTTTACAATTGATAATACCCCTTATATAAAAAATATGGAGGTATGTCAGTCAGTCATCTCAAATTATAATTGTACAAGCATCATAGATAGGTTTCCTTTCTACAATGTTCTAAAACTATGACATATCCTAATGGACTAACCTATAGGTGATGTGCTTTACAAGTTCCACATGCATTTAAAAAAAGAATATTCTATTTCAAAATGTTATACATGTAAATTTACAAAAGAATAAACTTAAGTCAACTAATTTTTATTTGGGTATCCCCTATGGTTATAGCCTTCTATTTGTTTTTTAATATCATTGCCTTATCAAGTTGTCCATCAATCAACTTGAGGCTGATGATAGGTTCCATGAACAACTAATCTTCTTGATCTGCTAGGTCTTAAAATTCCTTGTCATCTTTGTCTATATCTTCTCTAATACTCCTATCTTCACCAATATTCTCCTCTACATTTAGGATCATTTCAAATATCTTACTATTATTAGCTGTTATTCTTCCTTAGCTTTGATTCTTTACTTCCTTAATAACTTGATTAGCCCTGAGCTTGAATTCTTCATCAGTGATTAGATCAATATGATTATGCATAGTTAGGTCTATGATCATGCTCCCCAATTAATTCCTCATTTTGGTCTATAATTGTTTTCCATCCTTAAGATTCCTTTTAGGCTCTTGGTCTATTTTCTCAATCTCTTGATATTTTCTATCAATAAAACCATAACCATGTTCTAGTGGGCCAGGCTAACTATCTTCAAATTAGGGATTTGATCTTTTGTCAAAATAGTGACCAAGTCCTTCACCTTGTTGTATGAATCCTACCATTGAGCAACTTCATTTTTGGCCATAGTATCTTGGTTTCTCACTACATCCTATTTGGACCTCATTGATCTCAAGGATTTGAGCATATCATACAAGGTAGCTTCAAACATATTGATCATAGCTTCTAGAAGTCAAGATAGCCTACTCCTCCATGTTTTTATTTTGTAGTTTCATGCCCTTGATAGATGCATGTAGCTACTCTATCTATGCTTAGACTAACTCCAATGGATCCTCTTCAAATATAGGATCTACTCCAAGCCTTTATAATTATTTTTAAGTTAATTTGGTCAATGGATCTACCCTTTGGTATGTAATATCCTCACCACTTGCCATGATATTTTTCTTAGTTACCCTTTATAAGCTAGCATTATTTGGGTCAAACCTCACTCCCACCGAGGATTATGTCACTTTTGGAATATGGATCTCCATTTGAGATTGAGCTACTAAATTAATTGGTGTGGCTAGTCTCTTTGATTCCTATTTCTATAGTGCTATGATTTAGGGCTTCATTTCTTGATGGACAAAAATGTTAATGTCTTTCATCATAGCCCAAGGATGATGCATAGTGGGTACTTTATGAGATATAGGTTCATACAAGAACCATACAACACATTTTTTTCACTAAATAAGTTGAATTCACTTATATGAGTAGTGAAAGCCACTTTGGGTCTCTTTATTTTGGCTAGATCAGCCTTCCTCTTAAGGGTGTCAATAGGAACTAAGTCCAATACCACTTCTTTCCCCCTCTCTTCTTTTATTTCCTCAACCTAGGTTTATTCATCATCTAAATATATGTATGTCATAGATAATATTTTCAATACATTTTCAATAGATTCTTGAGGGTCTATGGCTATCATATGAATTTCTTCTTGATGTAATTCATGTTCTTCTTCTTTGGGAAGTTCCTAATATGATGAATTAGAAACAATATCTCTTAACCTTGGCCTCTTTCCTTTAGTCTTATGATGAAGTAGAAACAATATCTCTTAACATTAGTTGATGGATGTTTGGAGGTTTCACCATTGATTAAATGATATTATCTAGGTCACAATTACCATATATCATCCATTTTTTGATTTATTTCTAATCTTGACTTAGGCCTCAGGTTGTGTTCTATTATTATCCTAGTCAGTTCAAATTAGGATGATGCATTGGTGTAAATAGGGTTAAAGACACTAGGCTCATGATCATAGTGCACATTTATAATTCCTTTATTTTCCAAATGTTCCTTAACTTTCCCATAAGGATCCGATTGTTTGAGCTCATCAATAAATAGGTTAAAAGATGATCTATGTTTTGATGCATCTTCAATATTATCCCACCACTTGAACCTGGTCTTTGTAATTGTTATGGGGATATTGTGAAGGAGTCTTTTTCTTTTGTTCTTGTATAGAATATCAATGTCATGGAATAGCTGGTATATAACCTCCTTCTCAATTAGCTTGTCTAGAACATGAAAAGGTAGCTTGAGAGGAGAATTTTGTGTTCCATCAACCCCTATAATAGTTGATTCTATATATAGACATATATCACCCATATATTCAATATATTTAATGATCAGTAGGCTATTTATTGACATTAGAATATTGGTTATGATTTCACTTAGGGTAGGGTACATGTAGCCACATGTAAATTTAATGTGATCTTTATATTTATAGATGTGAAACTTGGAGTAGTTTTTAGAGACTATTTTTGTTCCATTTGGTTATCATTCCCTCTAGTTTGGGATCATTGTAGTTTCACATAAAGTATCTAGGAGATATGACATCATGAAAAACTAAGTTTTCTTTTTTTTCCTAATTGTAAAGATTTCCATACTCAATGAGATTATTATTTCACCTAGAGGGGGGATAGTTGCCTTTTCAACCATAAAATAGACTATGGGTACCCATACTAGATTTACATAAGCTTTGGTAGCATCCCCACATAACTTGTTCAACATAGTCATTATCATTCTAACCCCAGGTTTGAATTGGCTAATAGGAATTTTTTTTAAAGCCTAAAAAAACCTAGTTTCCAAATTCTAGCCACCTGGTAAGGGTGTCCATCAAATTTTCTCTTTGGACCAAGAATTTATTGATTCTAAGGTAATTTAGGGTTTGGGTAGTTTTTAATATGACTCAAATGCTATACTAGAAATATAAGAAACTTTCATATGATTGAGTTCATTACTTATCATTCCCTTATCTATCTTAGTTTCCTTGAAAATGAGAAGAAGAATGCCAATATAGTGGAGCACCTCAGGATTTGTTGTTACATAATTAAGGTTGGTCATTTGAATTTCAAATATATCATTATTCATACTCTTAGCTAAGAGATTCCTCTCCTCTTCTTGGGTAATGACTGGTTAATTTTTGATCGTCTAGAATAATTTTGATCAGTTATTGTCTCCTATGCTCAAAACATCAACATCAAACTTGGTATCCTTTAAAATAAAACATTCATCATCTATTGTCAAATATAGTTCAATGTCTTCCTTTGAAACACTCTTTTGAGTTACCATTGCCTTAAATTTTGTCAAATTTATCACTAGTAGACTACAATCAACTCTTGATTGAATTATCATATTGAAAATGATAATTAAATTCTCTTTGGCTCATTTATAATGATAATAGGTGCAAACTAGGGCTTCCATACACTTAGGGCTTTCTTAAATATTTCTATGAAGCTTCAATGTAGGAAATTGAGTTTGAACTTATGAGCTTCAAGCCTTATATTTTTCTTAGATTTCTTATTTATACCTTCCATATTTTTGGGTCCACAAGATCTTTTAAAATGACTTGTCTTTCTTATGTGTCTCCACTATGTCATATTGTTCATTAATTTCAAAATGTGACAATCTTTCCATTTTGGGACATGTGTCAACACCTCATGCAATCATGGAACTTGATTATATGTGCTCCATTGATATTTAAATGATTCGTTTAGACTTGAATTATTACAAATTATTTATCTTTGCTATGGACATCTAAGAGTGTGCCACGTGATAGCCCCACAAGCTCTCTATGCTTCTTAAAAACACACACCATCATTTAACACCATTATGCCATGTGATAGTCTCGCATTAGACTTAGGCTCATTGAATTGTCAATTATTTACTCACCATTGATCATTATCTAAGGGATTAAACTCCATTGGTTGATATTTATTTGATTCACCATGATTAAAACATGCATCAATACCACATTAACTATGGGGTCTTTGAAAAGTCAGCTTCATCTCATAATGTTGGATATTTTTTACATGGATCGATGTGATCCATCGATCTCAATATAGGAGGTTGAGTGTGATTGGTTGCTTTACTTCCTTTTCAAGATGCTTGACTTATTTAATTTTTTATACATAGTTGGATATAATTTGCACAAATCAATGTGCACGATTGATTGTGATCTGCTTGTTGTTAAATTTTCTCCACACATATCATTAGATCTTTGTTGTATGATTCAATAAATTCCATTGATATCAATCCATTCTATTTTATTTCATCCACTACATTTGTGACATTTATCATTATAATGTTTCATCTCTAAGCTTTGACAATTTGACCTATGTAGATGTCTGTATATTGTCGATCTTAATTTTGAGCTCTAAGATTCTGCCACTTGTCATCCTCATGTTGATCCTGTGGGCAATGAAAATAAACCAATTAGGGATCAATTAATATAAGGAACTTAGGATAAAGTTTTGCATTAAGGTTTTAATTATAGTATTAAATACAATTAAATATTTAGGATAAAACTTTTAAACTGTGTTTTAAAACATAATAAAGTGATCTTGTGTCTATGTGAACATTAAAATGGACTACGGGGTTTTGGTAAATATAGAGAACTTAGTATAAGAATTTTAGCCTAAGGTTTTAGTAGTGTTGGAAAACATGAATAGAACCTTAGGATAATACTTTAGACTAAGTATATGACATAAATAAATGTTCCCACATAGATTAAGTCCTATGTAAATTTAAATTCAATTCAAAATGACTTAGGCTAAATAATTAGACTAAGGGGTTTTTGGATATTCAAATATGAATTAAATTAATTAATTTAAAGATGAAGGCTTAATAAATGGGGTCAAGTTAAAACTAAATTACAAAACTCTAAATAATGTTCACACAATTGGGACTTAATTGAACCTACAACCTAGAAACACAAGAAACAACCATTAATAACATTAGATGGAGTAAAATAAGGATCATATGTAATCATGCCAAACAAACCACTGGTGTGGATGATCTTAAAATTAATATAATGTTGAGAAAGTGATACTATACTAGATGTGAGGATATTTATGCATGGATTTATGAACTACAAATAATAAATAAATAATGAAATTAACTTTGGAAAAGAACCAAAAATAAGCTTTAGATCACAAGACACTTTGAGGGGGCAACCCCCTTTAAGCAAGATCAATAGAATAATATTTGTGGATGCTTTCATTGGGATTAAAAAATTACATAAATACTAAATATATAATAAAAAATACTACTTCCCATGGATGTGGGATAATTTAAATATGATTAAGGGATGACTTACAAATCATATGTGTCCATAGAGGCTACTACACTAATAATGCAAAGAGATGGGAAGGACATGGGTTACTAACATCTTGCCATTCCATATAGGCATGTGAACCAATTAAATGTTTTTATTTTATGTACAACTCCTTGGATAGTGGTTTTGATCTTGCCCATTACACACTTGAGCATGTTATCCTTGGACTTAGCTAATTTTAAGGGTCAACAGAGACTATTGAGTTGAGCTAGTGGGACTCCTTGATATTTTTATAACACCATTAACATTAAACTTTAAACTTCAAGTGACTTCTAGGAGGAAGTTTGTAATGAAATGGAAATGTGAGTCCCCATTTCTCACACTGATACTTTTATTAGATATTTTTACTATGATACACATGTTATTTTGAGACATAATCATTTTTTATTAACACAAGATGTTATTATTAATTATTACCGAGATATCATACTTTTTTATGGTGGATGATATTATTTTATTACATAATTATTGTTTTGACATTGGTTATGGATGATTCCACTTTAATTATTGAGATTCATGATATTTGCTATATTATTTTGTATAACATTTATTTATCATGTTATTTTTTATTATGAACATATGATGTTGGCATGTAATGATTACCTCATGTGGATATGGATATGTTGTGATTTGGATGTTTATGGATGTATTTTTAATTTTTAGATATCACCAATATGTTTACATTAAATAACTTTGACTACCTAGTGTAGTATATATTTTTTGTGTTAAATTATGTTCAAGTGACATGGGAGGTCAATTGAGGGAAAAGGGACTTTAGTGACTTCTTGAATCCCTTAGATTAAAATTTAATCCTAATGTCTTTGATTAATCTAGTTTTGAGTTTAAAACTCTTTGACCCTCCTATCACTTTTCACACCTATTTCAAATATTAATTACCTTTATATAATACCTTATACATCACCTTAGCATTAAATCCATTCATAAATGTGAATGTGAAAGCAACTTAAGTGTATCCCTTAATCAAATCTCGAATGGTAACTTGGACCCATGTTTTAAAATAGATTTAAAGTGTTTTATAGGTGGTTGTATGTGCATTTAAGACCCATTTTGACCAAGGAATAGGTTAATAATTTTTTGGGGTGTTAATAAAGTCATATCATAGCCAATGTGACCATTTATGGAATTGATAAGTAATAATATTAATATGTATGTGAAATTATTACTTATCCACATAGGTGTGTAGGGTAAGTTAATGATAGTGAATAATATTTGGAGAAAGGCCAAAGAATAGGAAAGGGAAAGTTCCACTTTCCCATTTTCCATTGGGTTAGAGTGATATATTTATAATATCATGGAAATAATTCCTTTGAAAAACTTTTTTTTTCTCATTTTGAATTTAAATAGTTGATGAGAGCTTGATGAAGGAGAGAAGGAGCTTGGAGAAAGAGGATAAGAGATAGTTTCCAAAACTTGTAGGATATTTCCTTGTGTAGAGCTAAGAAGTAGAACAAAGGAAAGCTTCCTTGTCACCTATTTAATTTTAATTTATTATTTTACAAGAATTATCCTTCTCCCTTATCATTTTTTTATCTTTCAAGAGGTGTAAGGCCATTTGGTTTACCCTCTCTCTTTGTTTTTTCCATGGATTGTTCCTATGTCCACCGTGTGTATTTTATTGCCTATTTGGGATTGAAGATGAAAAATACATACAATTTTTTTTTTGATATTTTAATAGCCTAATAATTTTTTAAAATAATATAATTATGTCACCCAAATGGATTTCAATTGTTATACATAGTATGTACCTTATTGTGTAGTGTCTAGGTAAGGTTGAAAAGTTCCAAGTTCTCTTAATAAACTCCTATGCATGGGGGTTGGGAAAGGGAAAACCTCATGTTTCCAATGTCATTCCATGTAAATGGAGAATGGTATGGGAAAATTAATAACTCTGAATTCATCATTCTCCCACCTCTCGTAGTGTGGAGAGTATAAATTCATGTCCACAATGGGTGATTGTGGAGTTTAGACAAGTGTTTATTTTCTTATGGATTTCATATGTATTATTACCTCTTATTATGAAACTTATTATTATCATTATTTTTTTTTTAAATTATTGGGATGATCATGGATTCCTCTTGATATAATTAAGTTTTAGTAGATACACCTAGTTGTTCCTTATAAATGAGCTTGTTGCCTTGATAGTATCCACCTCCTTCCTTAACTATTTTATCTTAACTTAAACCATTGGTGTCACATATGATCAAAGATGAGATTCCTAGGCTTGGAGGTGCCAAGGTAAGCTTCCTAATGATAGAAAATGGATGTGAGGTGAGCCCCTCCTTTGCTTGACCTTACAATTATACTTGGAACTTGTGTGGAACCTAATTTAGTATTTTATGGCTTGCAAATGTAAATGATGAGAAAAGGATTATTGGCTGGTTTTTAATCCATTTATTATAATTTTATATTTTCTACATGGGAAAAAAAATGAAATAAAATATGATTTAATGAGTAAGATCTTTCATGCATTACTTATTGTTGAGTGTTAGTTGAAAATAGGATGAGTAAATGTAATGAAATATTATTTTATGTTTTTAATTAATTTGTAAGAATTGTTTGAATAACGTCATTCTATATTTTTTCTTACAGTTTATCATAAAATAAACTAAAATAAAGTTTTAAAATATTGTTTGATCTAATTTAGTTAATCCTAAGAAGGGCTAGAATCACTTAAGAATTTTTTTTACATGATTTTAATTTTCCCACTTTTTCCACTTTTAATTTTAGTGTAAAATAGGTCTAATTATGATTATATCAAAATTGATGGTTTAGTTTTAGGACATATAGTTTAATTTATATGAATTTTTATAGTTAAACTACTAAAATTTCATATTTTCCTTTATAATTTGCTGAATCTTCATGTAATTAAAAGATGTAGTAGAGTGGACAAAAAAAAATTATATGAAATTGTGAAGTTTATAGGACTTGTTTCATAATTTTACAGCCTACATTTTTCCCATATTCATGTTGATAGGGTAATTATTGGTTAGATAGACCCTTTATAAGGGCAAAACCATTATTTTTTATGTCACCCTAGAGGGTAGCATATTGGTTACCCATGTGACCATGTAGTGAGGGGTTGAGGCCCTTAAGATTGATGGGATAGATATTTTAGTCTTGGTGGCACTTGTATTAACAACACAATTAGATAAATTGTGCGACTTAAAATCCATGTGGTGAATCTTCACTTTGGGTTTTATGTATCATGGGGATGGTAAACATGCATTCATCACCACCCAAATTTGAATGTATATGTTTAAAATATAATTTTATTTTTTATTTTTTAATTAAAGTTTTGTAGTTCTTAAATTATGAACCCTTAAACTTTAGTTTGAAACTAGAAGTAATCCCCTAGACCTATAATGTTTTGATAAATCAATTATAGTAAATCAAAGACCCAAAGGTGGGGTAACCCCAAAGGAACACCCCACCCCCCCAAAAAAAAATTTCTCATTCACATGAGATATTTTATGTGTTGAGTTTGTATATTTTTAGAGTCATGGATCTTTTGTGAAATATATGTCATCTTAGACCTTTTTAATGTTTTTGGGTTCCTAAATCCCTAAGATGGGCTGACCCAAAATGGGACCCTTATTAATTTTATCTCCCACACCATGTGAACTATTAATAAAATTATAAAATTGAAAATTAAAATTAATTCATTTATTTAACATTGTTGGTAGGCATTAATGGTTGTGGTCGAACTTGAAGCTCCTAAATACTTTTTTAAAAACTGTATGAACCCAAAACCAACTTGATAATTTCTAAGAAGATATACAATTAAAAAATAAATTTAAGTATGCATATATTTAAATATAATTAAAAGAATAAATTATAACTAAAAATACCAAAATTTTGGAGACTCCATTACTAGTAGCCATCCAAGGTTGAGGAAAGAGAAGAGGGAAAACTATGGACAAGTCATTATCTAAAACCTCTTTCATTTTAAAAAATGTTGAGATTGAAATATAATGAATGATTTGGAACCTTTATTTCCCTCCATAATATTTGTTAGTGTTTCCTCATCTTTGACCTAATTTTAAGGTCAAGTTATAAGAGATCAAATGTTTGAGATGTAGTGATTTATCCTCAAGAATCTAAGAAAGGACACTTTGGACCCATTTTGAGGTCATATGAAGAGTATGTTCCCTCCTTGATAACCAATTTTATATAAATTTAAGTCCACTTGAAATTATATTAAGTTGAAACTTTGGCATGAAATGAGCCCTATGATTATATATAATTACTTGGAATCCACCTTGAACCTCATTGAGAGATTGGATGAGTCATTAAAGCTAGTGGTTTAGACTTTAGGGTCATAAAACCCAAAAGATCACTCTTAGAATTTTGGCCTCACAAGGACAAATGCCAATCCATACCACTAAGATATTGTATAAAACCCCCTTTTATCTTATATATAGTGTCTAAGCTTGTCATTATTTAATAGATGTCCTTTGAGAAGTCCTTAAATCTTGTGAGAGGTATTATGTTGTCTTAGACATATTTGTATCATCACATATGATAGCTATTTTAGGCCTCTTTAGTGATATATTAGGTGTCATGGTGATCATAGAATATGCAATAAGTATCACTATCCTTCTCAGGTCTAGGAGTATGGTCTAAACAATGTTTGGAAATATTAAGGTCTCCTAGCAGAAATTAAGGAAGTTTGGCAAGATTAAGGTTTCTAACTCTTAGATTTTTAGACCTATTTAAGTGCTTTCATAAATATTAAACTTTGATTGTGGGATGCAAGAGTGGTTTGACTTTTTTTGAAGTCATATCATAAGGTGCATAGTGTGATCAAGGTCATTATCTATGATGCAATCATATATGCCAATCCACACCATAGTCTACCCTCAAACACACCCAAAATGCCTCATATAAACATATTTGTCCTATAAAAATTTGAATATAGTGATTTTTTGACTAAAATAATCTTATAATAGGTCTTAAAGGGGTCCCTTAAGTCAACATTAGGCATTTCACATCACATCAAGACCTTTTAAGACCCATACACACCTTCTTAGTAGCCACATGGGCCAACCACATGATAATAAGTGTCATTTACACTTCCCTCTACCATAAAAACAATTTTAAATTCCATATGACTTTTTTCCCCCATTTTTATCGTAAAATTTTAGTTTAGGATCAAATCATGCAAAAAATAATCAAAAATGGTATTTTTAGGTACATTTAGCGAGTTATATGGAATGGTACAGTCAGCCCATACAAGGGTGAAATCAAGTAATATAGAGGAATTTAGTGTAGATGTATTCTAATAATTTTTAGGTTAAAATAATTTATAACACATCCAAATCCATTGCTCCTTCCTCACTAGCTTCCTTGGTAGCTTAGGCAATCTATCACATTTTCCTTCATTTCATATAGGAGTGGTCAAATCAGGAGCTTGTCTTTTTGGAAAATGAAATATGTCCATTGAAATTATTATAAATGTATTTTATCAATAGGTTTATGGCCATATCATCATAAACAATTGTTAACAAATTGGCCACTCTAGTGGACCTCTTCATCTATATAAGACTGAGAAGGTATAATGGTTTTGGCATTAATTTGAAGGATTTTATGTAAACCAATGGTTTTGGTGTGTTGTTTAGGTCATGAAATATCATATTCAACACCCTACACCTATTTTTCACATGTTTAAAGTGTGAAGGCAAGCCAAACTCCATATTCCTTCATGTTTGAAGACTCTAAGTAGTTTTTTTAAAGTTGTAGGGTTTTAGTATATGTTTGAGGTGTTAGATGATGTTTTAGTCTTAATGATTACAACATTGGATCCATTTATATCTCCTCTTCACTTTATTATCATCCACCCTCATTCCAAACTAATCAATCTAAGGTGTTATTCACATTGTGACTACCATGGTGAATATAGTCTCACTTGTAAAAGGAATGTATAGAAATTACAGAGGTCCCTTTTAATGTTGGATATGTATAAAAATATTCATGTTATGGTCATATTTGGTCTTGTTTCCCTCATTACCTCTTCATATATACCTTAAACACTATCCATCTCCACCCTTAGATCACTATGCAAAGACAAGACTCATTTAGTTATACAAGTCTTTCAAGCAGATTGTATGGATGGAGTGTTCACTACTAACATGAAGTATAAATGGTTGAAATACCTCAACGATGTCATGAAATTATGGAGAAAACATAGAAGACATGAATAAAAAGGGTTGTTGTTATAGTTATACCTTTCCAAATACATCAAGCTACTCCCTTCAAATAGGTCTACACAATGAAGGCATGATCATACATATTCAGGGTAGGGTCTTGGGTTCTTAACATGGAATGTAATATAATATAGTTGGGAGAGAAAGTGTAGAAAGGTAAATAACCTCAAAGATAAGTAATCATAAATTTGAATAACATGATAGAGGAGAAAGAAAGGTTAAGTAAGTTTAGGACCTTCAACTTGATCAATAAGGGGAAAGCTTAGTCAAGACCCTAATTGCACACACAAGTCTAGTACATCCACCTATAGTAGTCAATGTCTCCTTAGTTATCAAAAACTAAGGTAAGTTTATGGATATTATGGTAATGGTGCTCTTTCTCTAAATCAACCTTATATATAAAATGGTTATTTTAAAAGTTAAATTTGGGTCATCAAGGACTAATGAGAGTCCTAAATCCACCCTTGTAGCTTTAAATCAGTCCCATGCCTCTCCTTTATTCATATATAGTGTGAGAATGTCACATGTATCAAGCATAAAGTGTCACTTATAGTGACAGGGTGAGAAACAAAATAAGATAAAGGAGTGAGGGTTAGATACTAGTCTATGTAGAATGAGATGAATATATGAACTTGTGATATGGGAATTGAGTAAATATGGTACTTTATAAGTATTATAGATTGAGTTCACATCAAAATCTCACCTATAACTAGCTAGTAAGATGAGGTAAATAGTTACAAGAAAAAAAAGTTGAGGAGCATCATGTATGATTAAAACTGAGAAGTTTATAGTAAATAAAACAAGATTTTATGAGTGAATAAATGGAATTAAACAAAATAATCTATCCGTAAAATAAATATAAAAATTTCTATAATATAAGAAATTCAATTACAGGTAGAACTATTGGTAAGAAATGAAAGTATGAAAGCCTGCATGGAGATCAAGAAGAAGTGAAAAGTGGTAAGGATAATTTAAGGATGAAAAAATTATTTTAATGATATCCATAATATTTTCATTACATATTTCCTTGAAAAAAATAGAAAGGTATGATGGCTTATTAGATCTTACTAGGCCTAAAATTGATGCACACATACCTATGTAAACAGTCATGGAAAAAGTAGAATGATTGGGTAAGAGATGGGTTAAAAAATAAGTTTCAAGGGTGTCTTTGTCAAGGGAATAACCTTATTAAAATATATTTAAATCATATCAATGGTTAAATTTACTAAAGATGGGTTATCTCTATTAATAGCTTGGATAGACCTAGTCTTAATACGTAGGCAAAATCACAAATGAGTGTAAGGGTAAGAGGAACTATATATAAGAGATTGAAATATAAGGATGGACTAAGGTTTTTAAAGTTTTTCATTAAATAATTAAGTCAAAATAAATATTTTGACCATTCAAAATCAAATAAAAGGACCTCAGGGTCAACAAATTACTCACTTGCTAAGGTCAACAAATTACTCACTTGCTCACATAACCTAGAAAAATCTCAATAGACATGTACATGCATTCTATAGACACTATTATTTTGGAGGGTTTTTTATGAATTGATATAATTTGAGAATTTTTTTTCATAAGATATAAAAATTTCCCCAAGGGATTAAATACATAAAATAATGTGGAGAGTCTAAGGGCTTATTAAGCTATTAGGCCTAAGACTAGTATGGATGAGCCTATAGTAAGATCAACTTGTCTATATTTTGGTATTTAACTAAGGTGTAAAATATAATGTAAATAATTATGTATATTATTGAGTGACCTAAAAATTTATAAAGGTTCTAGATGAATAATGAAAATATTAAATTCAGACCTTAGGGTTTCATAGTCTTGATTGCCCAAAAACCCTATGCAAGGGAGATAAAGGTGTATAAGCCACAGTGTCATCTAGAATAAGGTCTAAATAAATATAATTATGATAATATGAATATATAATATTGAGTTCCAAATCCATAATAATTTTAATCTTCCTCAAACCCCCCAAACCCCAGACACCTAGACTTAACAGTCTTGATTATTGCCTATAGCTATTCATACAAGACAATGAGAATAGGGTTGAAACTTGAACCCAAAGGGCATGTTTTATAAAGTTAAAAAAAGTGAGATAGGGTTTGTATTACTATATTTAATCCATATATCACATAAATATCACCCAAAACCTCTAATACTTAGATTAGGCCAATTAGGCCTAAAGGCATGTTCTAGGCCTAGAAGGCCTACATCACCATAGAGGTATATACAAAATATTCCAAGCAAGGATGAAATATTTATGAGATTTAGGATTATGAAACAAGTTTAATGTAAGATATTTCAAGTAAGGTAGTGCATACAAGGGTCAATTTGGTCAGAGAGAACTATATCAAACCACTCAAGATGCACAACCAATTTGAACCATCACTTCAAGAGCTTATATCTTGCATAGCATAAATTCTTGGAGAAATGATACTAGGGGATTTTAGGCACCCATATTAAATTTAAATTCATGAAATAGTGAGATATATTGAGGATTTTAGGTGAATGAAAAAATTCCAAGAGATTAACTTACACAGACTACTTGGCAAAACCCATAATCCTACTTCTCTAAATTCACATCTTGTCACACTCTTTACATGGAAACCCAAGTTTATAATATAAATTTAAGGGATAAATTTAATTAAAATCCATGATAGGAGTTTTTTATTTATGTTTTCACACTCTATGAATCATTTCTAAGAGTATTGGACACCTAAAACCTCTTTAAAACCCTAGGTAGACTTGATTTTGGAAATATTAGAGTTTTGGAATTGTAATACCATATAATGGTTTGAAAATACACTTATAACATTTATTAAACTCATATTAGGACCTATTCATGGTACCTGACTGTATAGAATTTGTACAAAATATTCAAAAAAATATACTTTTCTAGGAAATGAATAGAAAAGAGGGTGTAAAGCTGTTTGGAATGATTTCAATCACTAGAGGGGAAATTTTAAGACTTATTTCATATTATAAAGTAATAATATGTCTATGGATACACATAGAAAGGTCACTATAACTCATTTTGAAACTACCAATCTACATGGTAGAGAAAGTGAGACTAGTCAACTAGGAGAAGTGAAATTATAAGTACCTAATTCCTATAATGAAATTAATTAGATATTCATACAGAATGATTTTATATTATGTAGAGTAATAAAATATGATATATTACACAATGATAATTGAAAATAAAACAAAATACTAGATAATATAGAAAAGCCACTTCGAGGGGGAAACCTCCATAATAATTCACTAATAGCAGAATACTAAACATAATGATTAAATACTAACCACTACCTCATATATATAGTCTACTTATCCAAGGTTATTCCATAGGATGACCTACCTAAGAACATAGAGAAATGTAAAAAGTAAATAAAATAGGTATGTAAGCCACAAGTTGGCCACACAAATCCCTAGACACATTAATGGTTAAGGGCATAACAAGACCTTCTCCTTCAAAACAACATTATCCTCAATGTTATGGTAACTCTAGATATTATTGTACAAATGTTTCATCCTCCCAAGTGGCATCTTCACATGGTAGATTCTTCCATTTGATCAAGTATTTTGTAATTGCTATAAAATGTAGTTGCTTGGTGCACCTTTGAAGGATCACCTCAGGATCTAGAATAACTCTACCTTCCTCATTCAATATTAGTAATTCTATTTGAATGGTAACTCTATTTACAATGACTTTATTTAGGCATGCTAATTTAAATACTTGATGTATGTGAGTGGATGAAGGAAAATATAACTTGTAGGCCACCACCAATTTTTTGTAAGACCTGATAAGGCCCATAATACTTAGGGGACAACTTGTTATCATTTTTTATCTATTTAATGACATATTTATATGGTTGTAAGTGAATAAATACCCAATCACCAATGTCAAAATACATCTCACTTCTATGTTGATCTGCTTTTTGCTTCATGTGATTATGGGCCATAGCTAAATTTTCACACAAACTTGAAAGGACCTCCTATTGATGGTGAATATGTTCTTCAACTACATGAACCTTAGGATGGACATTCAAGGTTGAAGTGATGGATGGAGGGTGGTATCCATATAATGCCACAAAATGAGACATTTTAGAAGAAATATGAATAGAAGTATTACACCACCATTCAACAAGTGGCAGCCAATGAACCCATTTATCCTATTTATCAAAAACAAATCAATAGATATATCCTTTTAGACATTTATTAACTACCTTAGTTTGTCCATCTAATTGAGGATTATAGGATGAACTATGAGCCAATTGGGTGCCTAAACAAGTAAATAACTTAGTCCAAAAATTACTAGTAAAAATGGGATCTCTATCACTGACAATGATCTTAAGGGTCCCATGTAGTTTCTAAACTATATTGAGAAAAGAAAAAGCTACCATAATAACAACAAATGGCTAGGATAATGAATAAAAATGAGCATACTTATTGATATGGTCTACAATAGCCATGATAACATGTTGACCATCAGATCTTGGTAACCTTATAATGACATCTATAGATAACTCTTCCCAACACTAGCTAGGGATAGATAAAGGTTATAAAAGACCTAGAGTTTTGATGGTTTCACCTTTGTTTTGTTAATAAATCATACATTCAGTCACATATTTTTGGATATCCCCCTTAATATCTTCCCTAAAAAAATCTTGCTTGATTCTATGATAGGTTTTCAAAAATCCTAAATGACCCCCAATAGGAGTTACATGAAGTTCTTAAAGGATTTTTTGTTTAAGAAGATAATTTTTACATAGGTACAATCTATCTTTATACCATAATGTATTACCATTCCATGTGATTTTTTCAAATCCACCTAAACATTTCTAAATATTTTGAATCAAATCATGAGTAATACTATCATGTTCCCATTTTGATCATGCTTCTTCTAGCCAATTTGCCTACAAAATGGTTATGGCACATAACAATGCCTCAACTGATTCATCTTTTCTAGATAGTGCATCTACCACCACATTGTCCTTGCCTTTTATGTAGAATATTTCAAAATCATATCCTAACATCTTAGTTACACATTTATATTTTTCTTTAGATGACAACCTTTGCTCTAAAAATATTTAAGACTATCATGGTCAGTCTTTACCTAAAAGTGATGACCCATAAAATAAGGTCTCCATTGTTTGATTGCATGCAAAATGGCCATCATTTCCTTCTCATAGATGGGCTTGTGACTATTTTTACCCTTGAGTTGACAAATTTCAAATTCTAGTGGTCTAAATTCTTGCATGAGTACAACACCCATACCATAACTAGATGCATTACATTCAACCATGAAAGTCTTATAAAAATTAAGAGTGGCCAATACTGGAGTAATGTACATAGCCAATTTCAATTGTTCAAATGCCTAGGTAGCTACATCAGTCCACTAAAAGGAGTATTTATTTAACAAAGAGGTAAGTGGGGATATAATACTACCATAATTTTTGACAAATCTATGATAGTAACTAGTAAGCCACTAAAATCCCTAAAGTTGCTTGAGTGTCTTAGGAATTGGCCAGTCTACCATTACTTGGATTTTTTTAGAATCCACTTTCCCTCCTTCATAAGACACCAAATGACCCAAATATTCAACCTCATGAGCCCCAAAATTACATTTGGGAGGTTTTGTATACAAACGATTTTGCTCTAAAATGGAGAGTACTTGTTTCACATGTTGTAAATGGTCTTCCCAATTTTTAATATAAATGAGGATATCATCAAAGAATAACTAACAAAACAAATTTTCTTAAAAATGGCTTTAAAATAGTATTCATCAAACTCTTAAAATTAGATGTTGCATTTTTTAAAACAAAAGGCATAACCAAAAACTCATAATGGCCCTCATGATTCCTAAAAGTAGTTTTGGGTATGTCCTCATCATGGATCCTAATTTTATGATACCCAAAATGTAGATCTAACTTGGTAAAATAAATAGCACCATTCAATTCATCTAGTAAATCATCAATGATAGGAATTGGAAACTTATCTTTGATAGTATACTTTTTGAGTTTTTTGTAGTCAGGGCACATCCTCCAAATGTCATATTTCATTCTCACAATGAAAACCAGTGAAGAGTATTCACTTTGGCTATGGTGAATGATTCCTACATCCAACATCTCTTGTACCAAATTTTTAATTTCACTTTTTTGGGCATAGGGATACCTATATGGCCTGGTGTTGGGTGGTGTAATACCATGAATAAGTGTGATAGCATGATCATGCATATGGCTAGGTGTAAGTCATTTTGGCATGTCTCTAAAAATAATAGAATGATCATCAATTATTTGTTGTAGATCAAGAGGTGGAGATGGATGAGTTAGTTATACTTCAATAGAAAACAAGCAAGCTACAAATCTCTCAGCACCTTTATGGAGAATCTTTATCATTTGATGGGTTCTAAAAAGTTGGGAAGATTTATATTTTAATACTTTTATCTCAAATTCCATTTCTTTAAAATTAAAATGCATGAATAATTCTTGAAAATTCATTTCAATAGTGCCCAAAGTGGTGAGCCACTAGACTCCTAGAATAATATCAGTTCCACCCATCAGAATAACAAACATAAGAGAGTATAATAAGTAGTCTCCCATGGCCAACTTAATACTATAACATTTTATTTAATAGTTGATAGTACCACCATATGTAATCATAACCAAAAATTATAGAGCTAGATAAATGAAATAGTTTAAATGAGCAACCAACTTACTATGGATGAAGTTATGTGTGCTCCTAGAATCAATCAAGATAATGACCTTCTATTTCTTAAAGAAACCCATCACCTTAAGAGTTTGGGGAGTACTAATACCTGATAAGGCATGACATGAAATAGTAGGCTAAGAGTCTTCATATTTTTCCTTAGGAACTTCTGCATCCACATCATGTACTTCTGCATCATCTTCATCATCATTGGCACCTTCTATGTAAAAAAACTTATTTTCAACACAATGATGGTCTTTGCTCCATTTTATGTCACAACCATAACATAAACCTTTGGCTCACTTCCCTTAATTTTTCATTATGTTAATTTGGTGGGCTATGGAAATGATAGTGCTAGAAAGTTGTGATCATGACTAGTAGTGAAAGTTTTCCTTTTGACTATCTCTTTTTCTTCCATCATGTGTGCCTTAGGGATAGCTTCTGATATAGATGCTTGGTTAAACATTAAAACTTCATATTGGATGTTATATTTGAGGCTACCCAAAAATAGATCAATCAAATTTATCTTAGTGATATCTTCCACCCATATAGAGAGATTCTAAAATTGATTAATATAATCCTTTATAATTCATGTTTGCCATACCTTGGATAATTGGCTAAAATAGTTCTCAAATGCATTATTATAATGATGAGCTATAAAATCCTTAGTAAAAATAGTCCATGTTATAGGATCACTATTATTTTTCTTTTGGGCACATAACCAATGATACCAAATGAATTGCTTGGGTTCTATATATAGGCTCGCCACCATCACCCTCTAATAACTAGGGGTTTGATGTAGCTCAAATAAATTATAAATTTTTGTAATCTAAGTGAGAGGATCCTTACCATATAACTTATGCATGTCCACTTTTGGAAACATCATTTTCATACCATCATGGTAGTTGTTGAAAAGATATTTGAATGTTAAAGTGGAGGGTTATTAGGATAAAGCTAAGATGTGAGGGTAGCCAATTGAATAGTGATATGATAAAATTCACTGTGAACCCCATTAATCTCTTCATGCTTCCTTAAAACATCATCTTGGACTATAACAAAATCATCATAGCTCACCATGTTTTTCATGTCCTCTTGAAGCTAAGAAATTGCAAGATCTAAATTTCTAGATTTCATGTCATTAGTAGAAGGAGTCTTAAGAGATTTTGGTTCCCCTTTTCTTCCCTGAGTTGAAGGACTTACCATAAATAAACCCTTGGAGGTTTTTTACCCCAAAAAAAGTGTACTAAGAAATGGTATCATTGTGATCACCTTGTCAAGACAAATCTAATGATTACTTTTGCACACTAGAGTAAAATGTTGGGTACCAAAAAACTATACCAATAAAATATACTATTTTGATCATCTCACCAAGATAAATACAATGACTAAAAACAAAAATTTCAAGAAATATTGTGCTAATGGAAAAAAAAATTCTTCCCAAATTGCAAGTTATGTTTTTTCAATTTTACTGTTCACAGAAACCATGCCTCACTAGATTCAAAAAAAATACCACGGGAAACTTTCCCAAATCAAAGATCTAATAAAAATTATAATTAAATTACTTAGATAACCACACAAAATGATTTTATATTTCATAGAATAATAAAATATGAGAGATTACACAGTGATAATTAATAGTAGAACATAATACTGGATAATATAATAAAGCCACTTCAAGGGGGAAACCTCCATAATAATGCACTAATAGTAGAATACTTAACATGATGATTAAATAATAACCACTACCTCTTATATATAGTATACTTATCCAAGGTTATTCCATAGGCTAACCTATCTAAGAATATAGAGAAATGTAATAAATAAATAAAAGAGGTATATAAGCCATAAGTTAGCCACACATATCCCTAGACACACTAATGGTTATGGGCATAAAAATGCCTATATAATATTATATTATTTTTGATGATGTTGATGGAGTCCTAAAACTCGCTCATCCATAGGTTTCTAAGGTTTATTTCATGCTTCATGGTAGCCAACACACACATAGTCAATAAATTAGGCCTAATTGGCATATTTGGTTAATAAGAAGGTTGAAGGTTGATGTAGAAGGTTAGTAAGAGTTAATGCAAGGTAATTACACTAAGTAACTAATGTTAGGGGAGATAGAGACACTATTCACATCCATAATGTTAGTTTTAAGGTAATTTTCTAGTGTGGTTTATGCATGAAAGGGAGATAGGCTGTTCAATGCCTCTTGGAGGCCTAGTTAACCTTATTTACACTTTGCAACTACCACAGGATGGAGTGATTGTAATTTATTGGGAATGGTCATACTTTGAAAGGAATAAAATGGGTTAGTTAAAATTTCTCTTACCCCACTTCAAATCCAAAATAAACAATTAAGGAAGACCAATATATGGGAGAGTTGAAGAAGTATAGTGGACCATGGTCATTGATGACCCTTTTCTATCACCTCCAAAACCCATTTCCCTCCCTTTTTCTCTCTTTTTATATTTATTCATGCCTAATGGCTTTGTATTGATCCCTCTCTTGGGCATGAGGAAACTCTACCACTTTTGTACTTTATGTGACCTCTTGGATAGTTAATGAATTTCTTCAACTTCTTTATGATCAGATTCTACTGTGTGTTTTATTATTTGATATGATTAAGTGGTCTAATTTCCCATTTTGTAGGTATAATGCCTTCACCTAGATGCTAAAAGGTGTTCTATGTAGTTTTTATAGTGTGTTAGAGTGTTGATAGTTGAGTTTATGAGTGGAGATATGACTATAAGTGTTTGGAATCAAACCTTTCTCTCACTGACCCCATGATTTATCCATCTTAGGTCAAGCTCGACATGAAATATTTATGCCTAGAGACCATTTTAGATAATTATTAAATCCTTTTCCTAGTCCATTAGTGTTGTTCAATTTCAAGTTGAGTGGATGGAACTATCATATTAGTGCATCACCACTTTAATGTAGATTTCCCTAATTCCAATGTTTTTTCCCTTTTCATCCCAATAGGATTAGATATTATAGAGATAACATTAAAGTCATAAAATAGGGGATATATCCCCATAAAAACTATAATTTTTTTATGCATCTTAGGTAGACTACAACCTATAGGCCAATCTAAAGTTAGTTTAGGTTTGAAGTGGATGTAAATAGTCTTCCTCAAGAAGGGTATAGCCTAGGTAGCTAAATTTTTTTACATGCCTAGTGAAATGAGATTTTAATTTCCTTGAATCATGCCTTGGTATCCTTGGAATACATATAAATTCTAAATACATTTAGTAGTAACATCTACAGTCAGGATCCATAACAAAGTTTTTGGCAAGTCATCACTTCAAGGGTAAGAAAGGTTAGTGTTCAAAGTCTCATTGTTATACATATGATTAATGAGGATTCATGGATGTATATGTGGAATAATTATGTTTTTAAATCCCTTATGATCATCCTTAAGATCCATTCTAACTTCATCATGATCCCTACACACCCTATTTTGAGCCCTATCAATCTTATATTTACCCATTTTGGTCCTATGATGAGTCTCCATATTTACAAGACTACCAAGCCTATTTTGAGCATCATATATAGTTTTAGAAGTAAAATTATCAATATGATCAGTCATGGAAACACCATGATGCTCTTTACCTGCCCACTCATGCCCCAAGTCATTCTATATTTAGCATTAAATAGACCCTATTAGGCTATGAGAGACATATAGTGAACATTGATATGCTGAAGGGGTATGGGCAAGAGATCCCTAATCATGTTGTTGAGGGGATTATAAATTAATTACAATATACCAAAATTGACTGGTAATTTTTCATGAGATAGGGTGATTTAAGGGGAAATAATGATATGATGAATATAAAGGGTCTAATATCCAAATTTGAAAATAGTTTGATAGTGTATGAAGAGCAACATGCTCACCAACATCCATATTGTCTCCCCTTATCCACTCCATATTAGTCTCATGCTGAGATACCCATGACCCCTAAAAATCTTGACTCAATTTAGTATCAAATCCCACAAAATCTTTAATGAGCCATATCATCTTTTCCATCATGAAAATATATCGAAAAGAGTCTACAAGGAGAGAGAAATGTGTGTATTGAAGGAACTAGTTGTCATGAGTAGACCATTGATCAATCAAGGATTAATTTTGAATCCTACCTTACCATTTAAATTAAGGTTGTAGGATAATACTTACATCAATCCATAGAAGTGTAAAAAACATTATCATCTCAATTTAAAATGTCTTTTTTCATGCCCCAATAAGCAATGCATACTATGCAAGAAACTCCTAAACCTATGTTTCCATCTTTGAATCAAGTACTTTAGTCAAGTGATAAATAAGATAGATCAATAAAACCCAAGGTAATTCAAGAGTCTAAGTCAGTTATTTCATATAAATCCATCCAAATTAATTTGTAGAAGGAGATGATGAAGATTGTTCAGACCAAGTAGTTTAATGAAGAAAACTAAGCAAACATGTCATCTCTCTTGAAATCACTCAAATAATATCATATGCCACTCATTGAAAAGGTAATAAAACAAAATCACATTAAATTTTTAGTTGATGATGATGATTTTAATGATCTTGAGGAGGATATTATCATTGTGATACCCCTTAGCAAAGAAGGACACCATTCAACCCTCAAAGATGTAGAAGATGGTGAGATGTAGGAGTATGATGAACCACATAAGAGAGATGATTCCATTGGAAAAAAATAAGATGTTTAAAAAGACATCCTTGATGTTTAATCTACCCTTCATTGTGGTAGTCCTCAAGATCTTACAGTAGTTATGAAATAAAGTTGTAAACTAGCCAATGAGGGTGGAAAACAAGGCAACTCTAAGAGTTTGCAAAGTCATCAAGTGGTTGTTTAAGATTATGGAGTTTCAAAGGAATAATAAAGTGATTTATTTGAAATTATAGGGGAAGGTTACAACCTCCTTAAATCATTTTGTGAATTAGTCTAGGTTAAAGAAGCTAATGCCATCAATCAAGAAGGGGGGCAACCCATTAAGCATGCTAATCCAAGAGGCTATCCTATATGAAATTAACTTGTTTGAGGTGTTCAAAAAAGGTTACCAAAACCTTATTCCACCTATATATGATTATTCACTCTTAGAGAATATAACTAAGACTAAGTTTCCACAAGAAACCATTAAACAATATCCACCTATTCTTGAAAGTAACAATCTAGATATATTATAGGATTTGCTTTAAATTACCCAACATGATCAAGAGTAGTACATGATTGAGGTAGAATTCATGTTGTTCATGCAAGGAAGATGACTTTTGGAGAATTATAATGGGGTTATTGACTCACCAAACCACTCCATACACATAAGAGTTGAGTAGAGAGGATCCATTTTCCTTCTTGAGAGGTCATGAGTATGATAATTCCTTCAACTATAAGTGGGATCCTTCATACAACAAACTATACTGACTATAGTCGTATCATCACGTGACAAATTGACCTCATGGAGCCAACTTGATCAAAGGAGTTTCCATTTTTATCCTAGAGGAGAGATGAGGTGTGTTTATGTTAGTGGTTTCTAGTAGTTTCTTTTCATGTCTCAATAAGTGTGACATACACATGTTGAAGTCTTTTGTCTTGTTACTTTGATGTCCTTTTTAGATTTGCCTCTTTGATGTAGTGTGATTCTTACGTGTTAGTCCTTTATTTTATTTATGTTTTTGATTTTGTTTCTACAATACTTGACTATCATAACTTAATAATTTCATGGTAGTCTATGAAGGGTCTTTCAAGTTATAATGCTATGTTTGAGTCATCATAAAAATGAGAAACCTCTCAATTCTCTTGACCAGTAGGATGGTCACCCCTCAAAGTCACTATAAATGTTGTAATTTTGACCTCACAATGACAAATACCAATCCCTACCACTAATTAATTGCATAAACCCCCCCTTTTTAGCTTATATGTAGTGTCTAAGCTTGTGATGATCTCATGGATGTCTTTTGAGAAGTACCTGAGTCTTGTGAGAGGTATTATGTTATCTGAGAACCAATTTGTGTCATCACATATCATAATTGTTTTAGGATTATTTAGTGATGTATTAGGTGTCATGGTGATCATATAATATGTAAGAAGTTGTCACTATCCTTCTTAGGCCCAAGAGTATGGTATAAACAATGTTCGGAAAGATTTAGGTCTCATTATAGAAATTAAGGAAGTTTGGCAAGATTAAAATTTATAACTCTCAGAATTTTAGACTTCTTTAAGTGCTTTCATAAAGAGTGAACCTTTATAGTGGGATATAGGAGTGTTTTTATATTTTTTAAAGTCATATCATAAGGTGATTATTATGCTCAAGGTAAATATATATGAGCACTCATTTATGCCAATCCACACCTTAGTTCACCCTTATAAGCCATAAAACACCCCCAAAATGCTTCATATAAACATGGTTTTCCTATAAAATTTTGAATATAGGGAGTTTTTGACTAAAATCATGTTATAATAGGTCTTAAAGGGGTCCTCTAAGTCACCATTAGGCGTTTCACATCACATAAAGCCCTTTTAAGACCTATACCCACTTTCTCACTAGCCACATGGGCCCCACATGTGATAATAGGTGTCTTTTCCACTTACCTCTACCATAAAATAAATTTTAAATGCCATATGACTTTTTTCCCCCACTTTTTACCCTAAAATGTTAGATCAAGGTCAAATCATGCAAAAAATAGTGTTTTAAGGTGCATTTAGTGAGTTGTATCGAATGGTACGATCAGTATGTACAAGGGTTAAGTAAAAAACTATAGAGGAATTCAGTGTAGATGAATGAAATAAGTTTTATGGTCAAATAATGTAGAACACATCCAAAACCATTTCTCATTCCTCACTAGATTCCTTGGTAGTTTAGTTAATATGTTAGGTTTTCCTTCATTTCACATAGGAGGGATCAAATTAGGAGTTCTTATTTTAGGGAGATGAAATATATTCCTTGATATTCTTATCCATGTATTTTATCATTAGGTTCATGGATATATCTTCATGAACAATCATTAACAAATTGGCCACTCTAGTGGACCTCTTCATTTGAATAAGGCTGAGAAGGTACAATAATTTTGATAGACCTTTGAATAAGTTTATGAAAGCCAATGGTTTTGGTGTATTATTGAGATCGTGATAGATCATATTCAGCACCCTTCATCTCTATTTCACACATGTGGAGTGTGATTTCAATCCAAATTCCATGTTTCTTCATGTCTATAGACTACAAGTATTTTTCTTCAAGTTTCATGCTTTTGGTATATGTTCAAGGTGTTTGATGATGTCTTAGTCTTAATTATGACAAAATTGGATCCATTTATATCTCCTCTACACTATTTGATTAGACACCCTCAATACAAATTGGTCACTCCAAGGTGTTATTCCCATTATGACTACTATTGTGAATATAGTCTCACTTGTAAAAGGATGGTATAGCAATTGTAGAGGTCCCCTATAGTGCTGGAGATGTATAACCATATTCATCTTATAGTCATGTTTTATATTTTTATCCTCATTACATCTTCATCTCTACCTTACACACTATCCATCTCCACCCTCAAATCACTGTGGAAAGACAAGACTCACTCAATCATACAAGCCTTTCATACACATTGTATGGATGGAGCATTCACTTCTAACATGAAGAATAAAATATTGAAAGACCTAAATGAGGTCATGAAATTATGGAGAAAATATAGAAGATAGGAATAAATAGGGTTGTTTTCACAGTGATAACTTTCAAAATACATCAAGTTATTCCCTTAAAATAGGTCTACATAATGAAGAGATGATGATACGCAATCAGGGTAGGGTCTTGGGTTCTTAACATGGAATGTAGTGGAATATAATTGGGAGAGAAAGTAAAGAAACGTAAGTAACCTCAAAGAGAAGTAATGATAACTTTGAAGAAATGTTAGAGGCTAAAACAAGGTCAAGTAAGGTCAGGACCTTTAAATCAATCAATAAGTGTTAAGCTTAGTCAAGACACTAAATGCATACACAAAGATAGTACATCTACCTACAAAAATCAATGTCTCTTTGTTTAGTAGACTAACTAAGGTAAGTTTGAAGAGTTTAAGGTAATGGTGCTCTTGTTCTAAATCAAACTCATATCTAGAATGGTGCCTCTCCAAGTTGAATGTGAGTCATTAAGGACTTATGAGAGTCCTAAATCGACCCTTTTATCTTGAAATAAGTCCCATGCCTCTCCTTTGTTCATATATAGTGTGATAACATCACCTATAACAAGCATAAAGTGTCACTCATAGTGATAGGGTGAGAAACAAAATAAGATAGAGGATTGAGGGTTAGATATTGGTCTAGGGAGAATGATATGAAGATATGCACTTATTATATGTGAATTAAGTAAATAATGTTCTTTACAAGTCTTATAGATTGATTTCACACCAAATCCTCACCTTTAACCGGTTGGTAAAATGAGGAAGATGGTTACAAGAATAAAAAATCAATGTAAGGTTAAGAGGAATTATGTATAAGAGAGTGAAATATAAGAATGGAGATAGTTTTTTAAAGTTTTATATTGAATTATTAAGTCATAATTAATGGTTTGACCATTCACAACTGAGGAAAAGGAACTCAAGGTCAATAAAGTTCTCTCTTGCTCACATAGCCTAGACAGACCTCAACAGACATGTATGTGAATTTTGTAGACACTATGATTTTTAGAAGGTTGGTTATGAGTTTATAACATTTGAGAAAAGTTGGTTATAATATATAACAATATTTCCCAAATTATTGAATACCTAGAACAATGTGGAGTGTCTAAAGTCTTATTAAGCCATTAGGCCTACGACTAGTATGTATGAGCCTATACTAAGATCAACTTGTCTATATTTTGGTGCTTAAATAAGGTGTAAAATCTAATGAAAATAATTAAATATATAATTTAATGACATAAAAAGTGATAAAGGTTCTAGATGAACAATAAAATGTTTAAATTCAGACCTTAGGGTTTCATAGCCTTGACTTCCTAAAAACCCTAGACAAGGGAGATAAAGGTGTATAGGCCATAGTGTCATCTAAAACAAGGTATCAAGTAGGATAAGGATTTTAATATAAATATATTTTATGTATTTCCATCTCCATAAATATTTTAAGCCTCCGTAATCTAGCTAAACCCCAAACACTTAAACTTAATAGTCTTGATTATTGCCTATAATTGATCATACAAGACAATGAAAATAAGGTTGGAACTTGAAATCTGAGGGAATTGTGATAAAGTTTAAATAGGTGAGATAGGGGTTGTATAATTATATTAAATACATAGATTATATACAGATCACCCTAAACCTCCAATACTTAGATTAGGCCAATTAGCCCTAAAGGCCTACATCACCATGGAGGTTTATCCAAAATCTCCTGAGCAATAATGAATTCATTATGAGGTTTAGGATGATGAAATAGGTATTATTTAATATATTTAAAATAGGTAAATGCATAAAAGGGTCAATTTGGTCTTATAGAACTAGATCAACCCACTCAAGATGCACAACCAGTTTAAACCATCAATTTAAGATCTTGTATATTAAATAGTATAAAGACTTGGAGAAAATGATCCTAGGGGATGTTATGAAACCATATGAACTTAAAATTCATGAAATATATATATATATATATATATATATATATATATATATATATATATATATATATATATATATATATATATATATTGAGGATCTCAAGTTTTTGAACAAATGCTAAGATATTAGCTTATATAGACTATCTGTCAAAACCCACAAGCCTACTTCTCTACGTTCACATGTTGGCACACTATTTTAATGGGAAACTAAGATTATAAGAGAATTTAAATGGGCCCATGGAATTAAAACCCACGATATTATTTTTTGATTTAGGGTTATGTATTCTATGAATCATTGCAAAGAGTATTGGACACCCAAAACCTCTATAAAACCCTAAGCAGACCCAGTTTTGGAAATCTTGATTTTTTGACATACTAACACCCTAAAATGGTATGTAAAACACTTAGAAAATAAACTAAACTTAAAGGAGGACCTGGTCATCCATGGTACCTGAATATACATAATCTTTATGGAATGCTCATAAAACTATACTTTGACATGAAAATGAGTAGAAATAAGGGTGCAAAGCTATTTGGAATGATTCATATCACTAGAGGGGATTAAAATTGTTTCATATTATCAATCATAATATATCAAAGTATACACCTATAAATGTATTTTCAACTCATTTCAAAACTGTTAGTATGTAAATGCTAAAGAAAGGTGGACTAGTCACCTAGGAGAAGTGAAATTACAAGTGCATAATGCCTATATAATCCTATATTATGGTTGATGATGTTGGTTCATGTCTAAAAATCACTCATCCATAGGTTGATAAAGTTTATTATATGTTTCATCATAGCCAATGCACATGTAGTCAAGAAATTAGACCTAATAGATCTAATTTGCCTATTTGGTCAATAAGAAGGTTGAAGGTTGGCATAAATGGCTAGTAAAAGGAGTTAATTCAAGGTAATTATACTAACTAATGTTAGGGGAGAGATATATAATCTTCATAACCATGATGATAGTCTGGAGACAAATTTATAGTTTGGTTAATGCATGAAAGGGAGATAGGTTGCTCAATACCTCTTTGAGGTCTAATTACCCTTATTTACAATTTGTAACTACCACATGATGGAGTGATTGAAATTTTATGGGCATGTTCATGCTTTTCAAGGAATAAAATGGGTCAGTTGCATCTTCCCTTACCCCACATTAATGTTAAAAGAAGCCATTAAATAAGACCAACACATGAGAGAGTTGAAGAAAGATTATTTTAACTGATGGAATTTCAATTGGAGTGGACCATGGGCATTGATGAACCCTTTCTCTCACCTCCATGCCAAATTTCCATCCTTTTATCTCCTCATTTTATATTTACTCAGACCTAATGGCCTTATATTTATCCCTCTAGGGCAAGAGGAAACTCTACCTCTTTTGTACTTTATGTGACCTCTTAGATAGTTAATGGACTGCTTCAGCTTGTTTATAATCAGCTTCTAATGTGTGTTTGATTGTTTTATATTATTAATTGGTCTAATTTCCCATTATGTAGGTCAAATTCCGTCACCTATATGCTAACAAGTGTTCTATTTAGGTTGTGTAGTGTGTTAGAATGTTGGTGGTTGAGTTTATGAGTGGAGTAATGACTATAAGAGTCTAGAATTAGACCTTTCTCTCACTTACCCCATGCTTTATCCATCCTAGGTCAACCTATACATTAAATATTGATGCATATATACCATTAGAGATAGTGGTTCAATCATTTTCTTAATCCATTAGTGTTGTTTGAGTTCAAATTGAGTGGATGGAACTATGACATTGGTGCATCACCACTTTAGATTTCCCTTATTGCAATCTCTTTTCCCTTTTCATGTCGATAGGATTAGATTTTAGAGAGAGATAATTAAAGTCACAAATTATGAGATCTATCCCCATCAAAACTAGAGGTTTGACCTACATCTTAGGTAGCCCACAACCTATAGGTAAATCTAATGTTAGTCAAGGTTTGAGGTGGATGTGAATAATCATCCTCAAAAAAGGTACAACCTAGGTATATAATAGTTATGGCACATCTGATAAGATGAGTTTTCAAGTGCCTTTAAGCATGACTTAGAATCCATGGAGGAAATATATAAGCTAAATATATTTATTTGTAGCATTAGTAGTTAGGATCCATAACAAAGTTCATGGCAAGTCATCACTTCAAGGGTAAGCAAGGTTAGTTCTCAAAGTTTCATTGTTATACATATACTTAATGAGGCATCATGGATGTATATGGGGAAGGATTATGTTTTTAACTCTCTTATGAACATCCCCAAGATTCATTATAACTTCATCATGATCCCTAAACACCCTATTCTAAACCCTATTATTCTTATATTTACCCTTTTCAGTATAGTCTCCATATTTCCAAGACTATTATCCCTACATTGAGCCTCATCTATCTCCTTGTTAGTCTAATCATCTATTTTATCAATCATGGTAGCACCATGATGATCTTTACTATCCCACTCATGCCCCAAGTCATTACATATATTGCCTTAAATAGACCCTATTATACTATGAGATACATAGGCAAACATTGAGACACTGAAGGGATATGGGAAAGAGAGATATAATCATGTCATTGAGGGGATTAGAACTCCATTACATCAGACCAAAATAGACTAGTAATTTTTTATGAGAGTGGGTAATTCAAGGGGCAATAATGATATTTTATTTTTAGAGGTTTTAATTTCCAAAGTTGAAGATAGGCTGATAGCGTATGAAGAGTGTTAGGCTCACCAACATCCACATTATCTCCCCTTATCCACCCCATATCAGTCTCATGTTGCACTACCCACCACCCCTCAAAAGCTTCCCTTAATTGAGTATCAAATCCCTAAAAATACTTCATGATCCTTATCAAAATTTCCATCATGGAAATCTGTCCAAAAGAGAGTGCAAGGAGAGGAAAATGTGTGCATTAAAGGAGCTAGTTGTCATGAATACACCCTTGATTAGTCAAGGATAGATTTTGAAGCCTACCTTGCCTAGTAAATTAAGGTTGTATACCAATAATTACATCAATATATAGTAGATAAAAAAAATAATGATATCTCTTTTTTTAAGACCTTTATTCATGCCTATTGGAAGTATCTACTGAAGGGGTGAATCAATTTCTTAATAATATCTATTCAATTCCATTCAGATAAAAGATCAATGCATAAATAAAGTAGATAAATAAGCATATCATTAGAGAACACAAAATATATGTGGGAAACAATATTGGGGGATAAAATACAATAAAACATGCACATGGAATATATTATTATAATGTCAAGATCCAAATTTTAATCAAGCACCAACTTCAAAAGGAGCTCCAACCTCTATCTAGATAAGCACCCACTTAGCTAGTCTTCTCCAAGCTCTATCTTGCAAGGAGGCTCCAAACCTCTAGGTAAATTATAAAAAAATAAGTCAAATTTAATCTCTAATTATATTATAAAAGATATTGATAACTACATATAGATGAAAACCTTATTTTTCACTCTTTACCCTTTAATCTCACTCAAACAACCTCTTAGGCCTTCTCGCTCAAATAACCCTCTCTTTGGTAGAATTAGGTCAAATGACCTTGATTAAAACATATAAAAAATAGTTATATACTTATGTAATGTTCAAATAATATTTTTTATGATATTTAATCTCTTACCATGTTCTCTAAAACACTATATCCTTTTCTCAATAGCTCAATTCTCTAACTAGTCAAAATAGGCTTATTAGGCCTTGACTTTATACTTGATTATTTACCATAAATATATTGGTCAGATAAGGACCTAACCATAATTTTATTATGATTTAAATATACTATTACACACTTTTAATAATTTAAACAAATAATATATAAGTTGGTCATAGTCCATAAGGATCAAATCCACCATTAGGCCAAATAGAGATCTAATGCAATTAGGTCTATCCTTTCTACACATTACCACACTGAACCTTTGGAACACATATTGTCCTAAAAATGAATTAAAAACTTCATAAATTCATAAAATAGACCTATGATAATTTAACCTTGGGTACCCAACTCCATTTGGTCCATTTCACTACTTGGACCTACCAATTAGGCCCCTATACCAATAGGCCTTCTCATTGCCTGAAAGTTTATCTTGCAAATTTGAACCATATACACAACTTTCCCACATAACACATACATAAAATAATATTAATATGATATTATATATTTAAAAAACTTCCAAAAATTATTTTTTATTCACTACATAGGCTAAAAGGCCTCAATAATAGTTTTACAACAGGGTTACTCAAAAACACCAAATACTATCAACACACAGTCAAAATCATTTGACTCTTCAAGCTTGAATAGGGAATTTAAATGAAGAAAAATACATTAAAATTATACTATGATTCATTTATAACACATTAAATATATTTTTATGTTTCAACTTAGTGAAAAATGACTCGGGAACATCCTTTTCAGACACACACACACAAAGTTACTCATAGGACCATAAACACAGTCAAGAAAATAAACTTATAGAACGCCTATGGGAATAATTATGTGATATTAAAATGGATTTTTTTGAACCTTTATAATATTTATATCATATATAAATATATAAATTTCATGTTCATATATCAATATTGGTCTTACAGACCAATCTCACTATGTTTTAGATTGAGGTAAAAACAGGTTTTGAAGGGGCCCCAAAACCCTGTAACAGAAAGCAAAATAAAGAACGTCTAGGCCCACAGGCATCGCCTAAAAAACACTACTAAGAAGTAGTCAAAATAGGTTTTAAATGGACCTGAAACCATTAGAGACACATCCGGTCAAAACCCAGAAACAGAAATCTGGTAGCATAACAAACAAAAGATAACAAAAGGAGGACAAAGATCAGTACCAGTTTCTAAACCAACAAGAAGGACCAGATTATTCATCCAGTTCCAGAATCAAGTTCATGGCTTCTTTTCCTTTCAAAGCATTTTCCTGGGTGGTAGCCTCTAGCAAAGCTCCTTTTTGTGTATCTTTCTTTCTGGAACTTTGCCTTGTCCTTTTGCTGGGACCCTCTAGTGCTTTGGTCTCCTCATTGGCTCATTTACCTATATTGATAGCAGCTGCACAGATGTTGGACGTTACTTCCTCCATTTTCTTTCTATTATCCTTTATTAGTTCCCAGAGGTTGTTTTCATAAGCTTTGAGCTTGACAGGGATCTCGCTTAACTAATTTTCCATGTTGTTTACTTTGTTCCAAGCAGCTTTCAGAGAATCTTCCAATGTTTCCACTTTTCTCTTGAGATCAATGATCTCCCTACACAAACAGGAATCAAATTGGGAAGAAGACTCAGCTTTATAGTTAACCCAAGTCATAGGAGTGTGAATTTCTTCATTCTAATTCTTCCCTCTCCAATCCTTAGACTTTTTATTGGGGTTAATCCTTGCTTCTTCAAAGAAGTCTTCTTGACTCTTTTGTTCCCGCTCATTGATTCCAATTTGAATTTCCTTCTCCATATTTTGAATATCATCCTGGACAAAGATTTCCTTTTCATTCTTAGAAGTTGGGTCCTCACCAGGATCTTCCTGAACAAAATCATCCTTCGACACTTTCTGGTTTTCCTCCATCTCCTCTGTTCTAATAGCAGAATCCTCCTCTGTATTAACTTTTTCTTTTTTAATTTCCTTAGATCCTTCTTCATCATTACAAGAGTTGGTGTCCCAGCTCTCAGTTCCATCTTCCTCTGGTTTTTCCTCCTCGGGTTCTTCAATTCTCTCCTGACCCCTTTCTTCTTCTACATTCTATTTATTAGGACTAGGGGTCTTGATTTTGCCTCTCTTGCTTACATTTTCATTCTTTTTATTTCCTGGCAACTTATTTTTCCCCTATTTGGGATACTTAACCAGTGCCCTATTCTTGCAATAGCCTTCAATAAGTAGGATAAGGCCTTCATGAAGAATAGGGTGCAAATCCTTTTTCCTATGAGCATAAAGGCTTTGAATCAGGGAGTAGCAAAGATAGAAAGGAAAAGACAAGCTAACCTTATGCCTGAAGTGGTTGAGGAATACAAAATGGAACTTATGCACTCATTTGCTTCTTCTGTCTAGGATGAAGTACTCCCTTATACAGCTTAGGACGTCCCTCCAAATCCCTTTAATCTAGTCCAGCTCGTAGAAATCCCCATTTTTGACCAGCTTCTGCTCCTCCTCATCTATTTTGGGGAACTTGCAAAAGGCCTCGTTCGATATGCTGGTCTGCTTGGAAAATTTGAGTCTATCCATTGGCAACCCTGTAACCTCAGCAAGAAAATCCTCAGTTAAATTTACAGTTATACCGTGCAAGGTGACTCTATCATCAGACCAATTTTTGAAGAAGGCCGTCGTGATATGCGGTTTAGAGCCATGGAGTCTTTCCATGTAGCTCGTAACATTCCCTTTCTACAGAATTCTCCATACTTGATGTTTCTCTCTCCATTCTGCACAGCTCTTGGGCTCCTGTTTACGGGGTTCACCCTTCCTTTCATGCGCCATACTCATTTTCTTTGAATCCCAATTAATATGGATATTACCCTAGATCCTCCTGCTATCAAGTTGATTGGGACATCGACTTTGTTTTTGGCTTTTCAGGATCCGCTTCTCCCTCTTGAGGACCTTACTCTTTAATAATAGAGTTCCTTTCCCCGTGCTGCCACTCCTCCTACTCATTATGTTTTTATTACATTCCAATCTTACCTTCATTCACATGTGTGGCATCGAGAAGAATGATCGCCCTTAAATCCATGATCCTATCTAAGGTTTCATCCCACCTCACTTTTTGACCTTCCCGGACAGCATAGTTAGCAAGCCAATCTGCAACACCATTGCCTTCATGGTAGGTGTGGGTGATTTTTATATCTTCAAACTTATTCAAAAGAGTTTTCATCTCCTTTACCTTATACTCTATGGTCCAGGATGTAGTATTCTAGTTATTAAGGATATTTATAACATTCAAAGAGTCCCCTTCAAGCCACAATTTGGAATATCCTGAGTCCACAGCTAGTTTAAGGGTCTGGAGGGCAGCTGTAGCTTATGCAATGTGGAAGTTAGATATACCAATGGGAATTTGAATAGCATCAATAACCATACCCACATGGTTTCTCAGGATACCACCACAACCAGCATTCCCTAGGTTCCCTTTTGCTGTACCATCAAAGTTACCTTTAATCCAACCTTGAGGTGGACTGATCCAAGTAACACCTGATCTAGGGTTATCAAATTTACCAGGAATAGAATCCGTCCTCAGGGGATTATCCACATTGAGATTAGAGCTTAGATTTTTTTGAGAAGAAAAATTTTCCTTTAGAGCTCTAACGATGTTCTGTCCTACCACCCATCCAGGGAGCTCTTTGTTTCTAAATATTCGGTTATTTCTTTCCTTCCATATTCCCCACCAGATATGGGGAAGAGTAATTTTCCATAAGAAGAGAACTTCAGGATTCTTTGAAGGGAAATACCAACTTTTGAGAGAGAGTTCAACATTTTTTTGGTGAATCCAAGTAATACCCCACAAATTGAGAACCTCCTTCCAAACAAGCTGAGTGAAGGAACAATTCACAAATAGATGATCTCTATCTTCAAGGTCTCTCTTACACAGAATACACCTATTAACAATATTGATTCTGCATTTCTGTAAATTATCCAGAGTCAAAATTTTGTTTTGGAGAAGGGTCCAGAAAAAGAACTTGATTTTAGGAATGAGCCCCTTAATCCAGGCCCTTGTCCATAATAGTTTTCTGCCATCTCCCTTGGAGATGAATATGGAAGAGACTATAAACTGTCCACTTGGCTCCTGATACCAAACAATTTTATCTTCTTGATTAGGATATAGAGATATAGCATTTAGGGATAATTGAATATCCTTGAGATCTTGATCATAGTCAGTGAGGTTTACCCAAGTGTTGTTCTACCAGTATTGATTTACCATTATACCCACTCTTTGTTTACATCTTTCTATAACATCTTTATCTTGGAATTCTTCCTGTAAGGGTTTACCTCTTAACCAAATATCTTCCCAGAATTTCACCTTTTTACCACTACCTACTTTCCATGAACTTCCTTCTTCAAGAACATGTTTAGTTCCCTGGACTGCCCCCCAAATAGTAGACGGATGAGAAATATCTAGAGTAGTAAAGAAGTCATGAAGTGACTGTGCCTTAAATAGATACTTATGCTTCCATATTTTACTCCATTCTTTATTTTCCTAAAAAACCCTCCATCCCTGTTTAGCTAAAAGGGCAGTGTTCATACTTCTTATTTTCCTTATACCAAGTCCACCATCCTTAACTGGTTTGCAAATGTTATCCCATGCAATAAGAGGCATTCTCCTTTTCTCCTCAGAACCTGACCAAAGAAAGTTTCTTTGAATTTTTTCAATTGCTTCAGCAAATTTAGAGGGGATTTTGAAAAGACTCAAAGCATACGTAGGTATGCTTTGAAGACTAGCTTTGAGGAGAATTAACTTTCCTCCTTGGCTAAGAAGACAGCCTTTCCATCCCGCTAACTTCTTACTAAATTTATTTATAAGACCTTCCCAAAAAGCTTCAGGGGCTTTCAATCCAAAAGGGAGACCAAGGTATATGGAAGGAAAAGAGCCTATGGAGCAATCAAGAATTCTAGCAATTTTGTTCTGCCTATAATCAGGGGTATTAATAAAGAAAACTGCACTTTTATTCTAGTTTATCAGTTGTCCTGAGGCAGAGGTGTACAGATTAATTGCTTCCTTAAGAATTCTTGCTTCAGTAACTTCAGACTGTCCCATGAAAATAGTATCGTCCATAAATTGACCATGGGAGCAAGTTAAAGGATGCGAAGAGGGTCTCAGACCTTTAAACTGGCCTCTATGAACCAAGTCCCCAAGGTATCGTCCCATACTATCTGCCATGATAATAAACAGAATAGGGGATATAGGATCCCCTTATCTTAATCCCCTAGACGGCTTGAAAAAATGAGACGAGGTCCCATTTACCAACACAGCTATAGAAGTAGTAGATATCAGCTATTTGATAATATCAACCACTCTTTGGTCAAAGCCAAAGGCAATAAGGCTTTTAGAAAGGAAATACCAATCCACCCTGTCGTATGCTTTTGCTATATCCACTTTCATTAAGAACCCCTCAGTATTGGATTTGAGCAGTGAATGAATATTCTCATGCACCGTTATAACTGAGTTGAGGATTTGTCTACCAGGAATGAATCCCTTTTTCTGATCAGCAATTATCGAAGGGATCACTTGGATTAGTCTGGTCATAAGAACTTTGGAAATTATCTTATAAAGAGAATTGCACAAACTTATCGGCCTGAACTGATCAGGGCTATCTGCACCTGCTTTCTTTGGAATAAGGCACAGAAAAGTCGCATTAATTTCCTTCAGCATCTGTTTAGCTCCAAAAAATTCCTTCACCGCGTTACTAACATCCTTTCCTATAAATTTCCATAGCTTTTGAAAAAATAACATGGGGAAACCATCTGGTCCAGGAGCTTTTTCTCCTCCAAGAGATCTAACTGCTTTAAATATTTCCTCCTCCTTAGGTATAGAACATAACATATTATTATACTCCTTCGAGATTAATGGGGGAATCACTCGTAGAATATCAGCCTGACTTTTCAAGTCGATGTTTCTATCTGCCTTCATCAGGGAGGAGAAAAATGAAATCATTTCCTCCTTAATTTCCTTTTCCTCTGTTATCTTTTGATCTCCTTTTTTCAAATGATGGATATGTGTTTTCGCTCTATGTTTCAAAGTGGAGAGGTGGAAAAACTTAGTATTTTTGTCTCCTTCTTTCAACCATTGCACCCTTGATCTTTGTCTCTAGTAAATTTCCTCCTTAGTTATTATGTCTTGGTACTATACCAATTGTTCACTTTCTTCTCTTTGGGATTCTGAAGTATATCCATATTGCTGGATTTTTTCCTGTATTCTTCTGATGTTCTCCTTGATGATCTTCTTTTCCACAAAAATATTTCCAAAATAGTCCTTATTCCATTTCTTAACTTTCTTTTTAACATTTTTGAGTTTGGAAACAACTCGAAAGAGAGCTGATCCCTCTATAGAGATATTCCACCACTCTTTTATTTTGTCTTCAAACTGTGGATGTTGCATCCACATCTTTTTAAATCTGAATGGATGATTTTTTTTTGGTTCAGTTTGTCCGCAGAGAACATTAGAGGGAAATGATCTGAGCCTATTATGTGGCATGCTTCCAACTTACAATTATAGTCTTTTATCCAGTCTAGGGAGATGAGAGCCCTATCAAGCTTGGCCTGTATACATTCCTTTTTCAGTCTCTTGTTGCTCCAGGTGTACTGAATTCCTTACAACTCCACATCCATAAAACCTTCTTTGCTTATAAACTCCATGAGATCAATTCTCCCTTCCATTTGAATAGTATTACCACCCATTTTCTCATAATCATAAAGAGGGACATTAAAGTCTCCCATTATAATCCAACGCCCACAGTGATCTTTCCTTCTGAGCTTTGAGAGAGTTTCCCATACCTTTTTCCTTTCATTCCTGGTATTAGGAGCATAAATATTTACAACATACCAGCTTTCCTTTTGGTCCACATTAGTTAATTTAACCGCCAAAATTTTTTTACTTTCCATCAAAATAGAACCAGCAAAAAGATTTTTTTTCCATAATATCACAGTACCTCCCGAAGCGCCTTCAGAGCTACTTGCTTTAAAGGTGTAATTTTTAAAGTCTTTGATCTGTTCAGCTTTCTCCTTACTCATTTTAGTTTCTTGAAGTAGAAGGAGGTCTGGCTTTTGCTCTCTAACAAAATTCCTAACTAGATCTACTTTAAGAAGACTATTTAGTCCCCTTATATTCCAACTAAGAATCCTCATTTTTTTTTATTGCTGTTAATATATTGCCCCATAGTTTTTTGCTTTCCATCTGCTATATTGAGCTTGCTTTCCAATTCTCTATTCTTCTTTGCAAATTTTTTCCCAGGTTTATCTAAGGAACCTACATCCGGTTTTAATTTGGCTTGTTTTCCAGGTTCTTTTCCTCCTTTACTCCTTAGAGACTTATTAGCTTTCACTCCTCCATTTCTTGTCGTAATGTGGTTAGAATTTTTCTTTATCTCTCCTTTAATCTTTTGGTTTTTAGAGTTTTTTCCACCTTCAGCCATTTCTTTTGCCTTGAGGACCTCTTTAGCTAGAGTAATTATTTCAACCTTTGGTTCCTCCTACTTGTCCCTAAACTGGTCTTCACTCAAATCATCCTCTTCTTCTTCTATGTTGTTTCTTCCTTCAGGTTCTACTTCTCCTTCCTCTAATTCTTCATTAACATGCATCTTTGAAACTTGAATTTCTAAGCTTTGAGTGTTCTGAGTAGGGACTTTAACCTCTTCTTCAGAAAGAAGCTCTGATACTTTGTCCTCTGTTCCCTTCCCCTTTTCTTCCGTGAGGACATTAGAAGTCTTTAAAAGGGGGTCTATTATTCCTGTTATATTAGGGTCGTCCGCTTCTACTGAAGCAGTAGAAATAACCTTGTCTGTGTGTAGGTCATCTAAGGCCTCTTGAGGTTTCCTTATCTTTCGATAGTCTTCTTTAACCTTCCATATTTTCTTTTGTTGGGTCTTGATATTTTTTCCTGCCTGAAAGTTTTTTGAAATGGCTCTTCCCCTATTGGGGCATTTCTTAGCCCAATGCCCCTGCTTCTTGTACACATAACAAGAGTTTGGTAGATCTTCAAAAACAACAACTTGGGTTTTCTTACCCAGCTTGGAGATAAGATCCACTTTTTTGGGAAGGTGGTTTAGATCTGCCACTTTAACGTAGATTCTGGCACTTTGGAGTTTGGTTCTTAAAGCCGTGGCATTATCCACAGCCACTAACTCACCAAATGAACTAGCTATTCCTTTGAAGATGTCCTCATGCCAGAATTCTAAAGGGAGTCCAGGTAGCTTTGCCCAAATAGGAGTTGTTGAGAGAAATGAATCAGATAAATCCATTTCTGGTTCCCATTTCTTGATAGTTAGGGTGCTTCTTCCAAAAGACCAAGGTCATTCACTCAGGATCATATTCAGATCTTCTTCGCAATTAAGATAAAATAGAAAAAACCATTCACCATAGGTGCAATGTCAAATTCTCCGCGTATGGCCCATCTCTTTTTGATCATAGACCTGAGTGATTCTATATTTGGTCTTGCTCCTTGAAATTTTCCTACAAGGGTGAGATCCATTGAAGAAACTGAAAAATCAAGTAAGGGATCTGGGATGAATATTTGAAACTCACCTTTCTCCCAGCAAGATTTTGATGTCACCGAGGGGAAGATGGATTTCCCTGTCAGTTTTTCCCAAACAACGATGACCAGGTCCTTTATTCGAGGTCCCCTTTCTGCCTTTCAAGGTTCTTTTCTGTATTAAAAACTATTTTGTCTTTCACTGTCTCTGTGGATTATTCTGTTGCTTTTTTTGATGGAGAATCTCTGGCCCCACTATAGAGCTCAGAAACTACTAAAGGCCTTTTAGTGTCTACATCAGTTAAGAATCCTGACCCTCCGCGATTTCCTCCTTCCTCTACTATTCCACCTGGATCTGTTCCCCCTGCCAGATTCTCCCCAATTCTTTTCCCACTCATACCGAATTCAAAATTCTCTGCCATATTATAAAATCATGGAGAAGCACACTTGACCAATCTCACTATGTTACTCTACACAGACTTCATTGTGTTAGATAGACCAGTTCGATGACAATTTTTTTCTTGAGTATAGGAATCATAAAAAGTTATATACAAAGGGGATGTGAGAGATATATATTTAATAATTAAAAAATTAATTTTAATCCATCCCTAGTCCTTTGTAACCAATCCCTAATCTAATTATCATTCTCACCTAATTTTCTCACTATTCTACTCATTAGGCCAGTTTAGCGATAGGCTAACTTCCATGGTCAGTTTAGAACATTTTTTTGTTATAAAAATACTCATAATCTTTAATTTTCATAAATTATAAGTCTTTCACATAATCCTCCATCCATTTACATGCTTTGACCTAGTCAACCCTACTTATAGCATCAAAAACCCTAAAAATAAGGCTTTTCCTATAGCTTATACTCACTGTCAAGACAAAAAAACCACCAAGGAAACCTTAAAGATTCCTTTACATGTTAAAAACATAAAAATAGTTCAAATATACCATTATAATACATAAATTATTAGATCTTTCCTATTGGGCCTTTGTTAGGGTTTTAGGAGGGTTTGACTACTTTAACTTCTTAGTAATCATTCATAAAGGATTTCCCCTCAAATTAAAAACCAATGCTAGGAAATTCAATATATGTACCATTCCAAAACACCATGAAGTTATCAATATTTCATGTAAAGTTTGTTAATGCCAATGAGCATGAGAAACATCTTATCAGGTTGTTAACACCCCATTTTGTGCACTTAGTCAACCTTACCATAGGTTTTCATGATTTTTACTTCAGGGATTGGATTAAAATTTTATAAAAATAATTATAATTAATTCTCACACCTTTTTAATTTATTTTAATATATCTTCAACCTTTGTAAATTATCTTGATACCTCATTAGGTTAATATAGGCCACTTTGCATATTAGGCCTTTTACTACTAGTCATACTTGGACTGTGATCATGCCTTGAAACCACTTGAAATGTATTCAACACTTCAAAATCATGAAATATGGCCTCATATACTACTCATAAATTTCCAATATTTATCACACATATCTCATATGGCTCAACTCATCATGCTACTAGGCCTATGCCATTTCACTAGGTTCCTTAATTAAGTCTTCAAGAAATTAACATAAAAAATGACAAAGATAACATATAATGACATTAATGACACTTTCATGACATAAATGAAAACTTCATGCATAAATTATAACACATTCCCAAAAATCTCCCCCTTTGTCATTGATGGCAACAACTCATTAATAAAATCTACTTAGAGAAACTTCTCTTACTAGGAAATAACTTATTAATGCAAATCAATCTCTCTTTTTGACATTAATGAAAAATTACTTACCTAAAATAAAATATTATATAAAACTCACCCTTTAATATTTCATATCTTAGATAAAATTTTTTTGATAGATTTACATGACTTCCCTTTTGACCTCATAGCTTGTGCACTTTTTTTCTATTCTTAGAGCTAAAACATCTCCTCATTAGATCCCCCTAAGCACTTTATCTTACTTAGTGGCTTCTAGGAACAAGAATCACACCTAATTTTTATCTCAAATGTTCGAAATTATCCTTTGGAAGAGGCTTATTCAATATATTTTCAATCTAATCCTTGGGAAACATAACTTCAAGCTTTATGATTTGTTCACTCACCTATTTTATTAATAAATGATACTTGATAGGAATATGTTTGCTCCTTAAATGTAAGACATGATTCTTTGAAACACTTATGGCACTAGTATTACCATATAAAATAATAATAGGGCCATCAAACTCCACCTTATAGTCTCTCAAGGTTTATCTCATACACAATACTTGAGTAAAACTTGAGGCTAAATATACTCAATTTCAAATGTAGATAAATCTATTGAATGTTGTTTCTTTCTTAACCATGAGACTAGACACTTAACTCAGAAGAAGGATCCTCTACTAGTGCTTTTTCTATCATCTAGACTCCCAACCCAATCTACATCTATATAGGATACTAAATCAAACTTATTACTCCTTCAGTACCATAAACCATATTTCAAAGTCCCTTTGAGATACCTAAGTATCCTTTTTACTTCTTGTAGGTTAAATTCCTTAGGGTTTTCTTGGAATATTACTACAAGACCTATTGCTTACATGATATTTGGCATAGATATAATAGTATATATCAAACTCCCAATAATGGATCCATACTTTGTCTAATTAACCCTTGAGGATTCATCTTCCTTGATTAGCTTACATTCTATAACCATAGGTTTACTTATAGCCTTAAAATATTCCATTTCAAACTTATTTAGCATCTCTTTTATATACTTGACTTGTGAAATGAACATATCTTTTTTAGTTTGAATAATTTTAAGTCCAAGAAAGAAGGGTAGTTCTCCAAGCATTGACATCTCAAATTCTATCTTCATCACCTCTACAAATGCCTTGGTAATATTTTTATTAGATCCAAAAATGATAATATCACCCACATAGACTATAACTATCAAATGATGATCATTTTTAGTTTTGACATACAGCTTGTTATCTATAACTCCTCTCTTGAACCCTTAGTCCAAAAGGTACTTATCAAGCCAAGCTCTAGGGGCTTCTTTTAAACCATAAAGGGCTTGGTTTAACCTACAAACATAATCCCTATTATCAGTCAATAGGAAACCCTATGTTTATTTAATGTATACTTCTTCTTCTCATTCCCATTTAAGAAGGTTGACTTAACATCCATCTAGTATATCTTGAATCTTTTGAAACCTGCATAGGCAATAAACATCCTAATGGCATCTAACCTTGCTACAAGAGCAAAGGTTTATTCAAAGTCCATTAATTCTACATGAGCATATCCTTTGCACATAAGTTGATCTTTATTTCTAGTGACCTCTCTAATCTCATTCAACATGTTCATGAAAACCCATTTGGTACCAGTGATGTTTTTTTCTTTAGGTCTAGGTACTAACTCCCAGTTTCATTCTTATCAATTTGATTTATCTCCTCATTCATTACCTCTAACCAAAAATCATATTCACTTCCTTCTAAAAATATTTTATGTTCAACTTTTGAAAGTAAGGCATTATTTTATTGATTAACATCATTCACCATTCTTCTCCTTGTTGTATATCTGCACTTTTATTTCCAATGATCTAAGACTCAAGATGATCCTTTTGAATTTTCCTAGAAGGACCTTTTGAGTCCTTTCCTCAATATCTTCTTCATCCTCATCTATATCTATTTCTCATTCATCATTCTTTAACTGAGTATGTAGATTATTTGTATTATCAACCTTCACATTTGTTCTCTCCACTATCTTTTGCAATATTTTGTTATAACATCTGATCTAGAGGATTTTTAAATGGTTTGAAAAAATGTGGAAAGGACAAGTGTAATAATGTAAAATTGACATGCAAAAAAAATAAAGAGTTGATACAATTAATTTTTATATTAGAATTATTTTATTATGTTGCTAATTGGTGTTATGTTGTAGATGTGGGACAAAAATGGCCATTTACCCACATTACCCTGTAACCATTCAACATCCAACATTACCAACTTTGCTATATAATACTATTAATTCCACCGAGATATTCTAGTATATATTTTTATTATAATTTCCACATAACCAATTAATTTCCCACTATAATTATCTCAAGTCCCAATTTTAATTAATCCACATATCCTATTCATGGTATTAATTTACCATTGGATAAATTAAATCCAAAATTAATGAAATCTTAATTTAAATATCCTATTTATAGTTTTATTAATTCATTGGATATTTTTAATCCAAGTCCTAAATTTAACATTCCCCACTTCCACGTGGATGGCTATGCATGGGTTTTATTTACCATAGGATATGTTTTTTTTTAAAATCTTGTGTCCCATTTTAATAAACCTTAATACCATTCATGTTTTAAAAAACCTTAATATTACCTTTTACCACATGGAACATCCATTTTGGATGGGGGGTGAATTTCATGTTAAATGGGATATATGTTTAAAAATAAAGTATAAACTTTAATTATCCTCTTACCTATGTTTCATGTTAAACCATTGACCTTTTTCATCGTCTAAACGAAATCCTACCCACTTGCACTTTTGATGGACATGGGTAAGTTAAATGGGTTATGCATTGGTTTTTGTTAATTTATTTATTAATTAAATCATGGAATTGGAAATTCCATTTTATTATGGGTTTTTATTTATTTATTAAATGTATGTAAAGTCTATTTAGAGTTTAACCGTACTTCAAGATGAAAAAGAAAATTGCTAGCCAAGAAATTTTTATATATTGAGAATTTTTATTATTTTGGAGTATTTTATAGAAAATAAGAAACCAAAAGAGGAATGTTACTAGGATTTTAAAGCATGGACGGTCCATATAGATGAAGGTCTATTTTTATTGAAGAACGTAGGCTATTTAATTCAATGAATTGACCATGTTTTAATTTATCCATTCTTGAGTCCTTTCCAACCTATACAAATTATAAATATTTATAAAGACAAGGGTATTTTATAAATACGTTGAGAGTATTATTTTTATCTTGTTGAAAGAATTATTATCCCATTTAGGAGAGCTATAATCACTTACATATATTCATTTGGTTGAAGAGAAGAATGATTTTGTGCTATAGACAAGCTCTTCATATTCTATAGAGCTACAAGTTTTATTAAACCATACAAGGATGTAAGTTATAAATTATGTATTTAAATCTTGTTTATAATGTAAATATTCAAATGAATGCAAGGATGTAGCCAATTGGTGAACCCTATAGATAATCTCTTTTCTCTATTTTTCTCAATTTTTAATTATCCCATCAATAGATATCAATTTCAAATTATTCATTGATATCTATAAATTAATTATGGGAAATTGGATAAGAGAATATTTTAAGGGATAAAAATATGAATGGAATGGTTTAATTGAGATATAGAGTTGTATGAGTTTTCAAAACACTCCTATTTAGAATTATTCAAATAATTCACATTCAAATTTAAAAGTTAATTACTTTTAATTATATTTTGAAAAATGAATTATTATATTTTTAAAATCCATTTCCTATTTTTATTTAATCAATAAAATAATAATTATGCATCCAATTCTATTTTACTCAGGGAATTGAGAATTTTAGTATTTGATTTTAAAAACTGTTTGATTTATTTAAAAGATAAACCTAGATTTTTTATCATTTTTGGTATCAAAGTAGGTTGATATAGAATTTTATTCAATTGTTGATATACTTTGGTTTAGATTTTTGGATATCATATATTGGGATTTTTTAATTATATTTGATTTGATTATACAGGATGGCTAGTGCAAAGGAAAATTGTAAAGTGTTCCAATTCGCTAGAAGAAGACAAGCTTGTAATAGCCAAGATTCTAAAACCACTAGCCCTATAGGATCAACACAGATGATGAATAACACATTGTCACTTGAGGTGTGAGATGGAGATGTGAAAGGTTCAACCTTTATTCTTTTGGAAGAATTTAGATAAAATGCAAGGCCTTTTCAGTGATGCAATCCAAGAGGAATCAGTTATAGTTCTATACCATTCTTGCACAAAGGGTAGATTAAGGTATGACAGTGATCTAATTTCATATTGGTATTGAAAAAATATTTTGATCTTTGATAAATAATTATTTAGCCTTTATTTTTGGATTAGTAATAATATTATGGATGTCTATGTCCTTAATAATAGTAACAAGTGAAAAGACTAGTTCCATGGTAAGATATGGAAATGGTAAACAAGGCATTGTTCAGGATATTGAACAAGTTTTTACACTTTATGGATTAATTTTTAATTAGTTCATAAGTTTTTTTATGTTTCATATCTTTGTTAAGAGTTGTAAGAAGTAAATAAGAAGTTTTTTAATACACCACAATATGGAAACTAGAACTTAATAAGTGTGCACTTCATAGTTTCTACATAGGTATAAGTTATTTGCAAACATAACTATGTATGGACAATTGTTGGTTTAAATCTAGATAACCTTTGTGTGGGATACTTTGGAAGTAAGATATACCTTTATTTGAAATTGCATTTTAAATCCTTTTTAAATTGAAATATGGATCATCTAACTCTTATTAAGATAGAGTTTTGAATAAGATGAAATAGGCTCATATTCAGTTGTGTAAACTATGAAGAGGGAAAGAACCTTAGTGATTAAATGGTTTAATTGGATAGTTTTGATAAGAATATATATAGTATTACATAGTATGTTAGTTATCACTTCAAACACTATTTTAGGGAATTCATAACTATTGAATTTAGGAGGGGAATTTTTGATAGACTTGTGTTTTGAAGAATATTTGCTATCTCCTATTTTAGTTTTCTATTGTGATAATTTTTTTGGGAAAAATAACTTATGTGGAGATTTTGAAGTATGGATTTAGGATCAGTCAACAATGAGGAACCTTTAAGATAAGTTTAAAATTATTAGTTTTCTTATCATGTTTGTGATGTGTCTTATAGTTACATGCAGAGTTTGTGAGTTTGTAAAGAGGCTCTTATTTTTGCATATTATACATTAATAACCTTAGGATGAATAAATTAATTGCACTATTTTATACTTATACATTTAAGACCCACTATATCTTGGGTAGCATTTATAAATGCAAGTATACAGATGTTCAATTTATTTAAGTCATATAGGGTATGCAACACATTTGTTTTCCCTTGTGTGGTTTTGATAACAGGGAGAATACGTTAGCCTTTATGTAATGTAAGGGTTGAGAGAATCTGCTAGATGTTATGACTATTTTGTGTGATACGTAAATTTGGAAAAATTAATATAGAGTTTGTTTTACTCTCGATAAATAGGTTACATTTTTAGTCAGATAGTTAACTTCTTGTAGGGAAGTTTTTATAACATCTTATTTCACTGATATTTGTTACAAATGGAGTTTTATTGTACCATTTTGATATATTGACTTCATAACTCCTTCATATACTATTTTTGGCTCCTATATGTGTGGAATTAGTGTAGGAATATTATTTATGGCAAGAAGAAAACTCATAGATATTTTTTGGGTTAGTTGGAGAAATTATACTTTTGGAGACCAAAGCCTCTTATTGGGGAGGTTTAATCCAGAGGATTTTTATATGGTTTGGAAAAATTTGGAAATGACAAGTGTTATAATGGAAAATCTACATGTGGCACAAATATAAAGAGTTGATATAATTAATTTTTATATTGGAATTATTTTATTATGTTTCTAATGGATGTTGTGGTGTAGATGTGCGACTAAACTAGCCATTTATTCACATTACCCCGTAACCATTCAACATCCAATGTAACTAACTTTGATATATAATCCTATTAATGCCACTAAGATATTCCAATATATATTTTTATTATTCTTTCCACATAACCAATTAATTTACCATTGTAATTATCTCAAGTTCTTGTTTTAATTAACCTACATATCCTATTCATGGTATTAATTTACCATTAGATAAATTAAATCCAAATTTAATTAAATCCCAATTTAAATATCCTATTTATAGTTTTATTAAGCCATTTTATATTTTAAAACCAAATCCTAAATTTGACCTTCCCGACTTCCACATGGGTAGTTATGCATGGGTTTCATTTACCATGGGATATGTTTTTAAAAGAAATCTTGTGTCCCATTTTAATAAACCTTAATACCATGCATGTTTTAAAAAACCTTAATATTACCTTTTACCATGTGGAACATCCATTTTGGATGGGGGGGGGCACGGGAATTTGGTGTTAAATGGGATATGTTTTTAAAACTAAAGTCTAGACTTTAATTATCTTCTTACTTATGTTTGTTGTTAAACCATTAACATGCACACTCTATCCATTTGCCTTTTTACATGGTCTATGTGGAATCCTACCCACTTGCACTTTTGATGGACATGGCCAAGTTAAATGGGTTATGCATTGGTTTTTGTTAAGTGATTTATTATTTAGATCATGGAATTGGAAATTCCCTTTAATTATGGGATTTTATTCCTTTATTAAATGCATGCAATTCTATTCAGTTAAAAGAGTTTAACTATACTTCGGTCAGAAATAGAAAATTGTTAGCCAACATTGGTTATATGGAAATATTTATATATTGAGGATTTTTATTATTCTAAAGTAGATTACAAAGAACATGTAGACAATAGAGAAGGAATGTTACCAAGATTTTCAAGCATGGATGGTCCATATAGATGAAGGTCTATTTTTCTTGAAGATCATATGTTATTTAATTTAATTAATTAACCATGTTTTAATTTGTCCATTCTTGAGTCCATTTTAGCCTGTATAAATTACAAAGATTTATAAAACCAAGGATATTTTATAAATTCTTTGAGAATATTCTTTTCCTCTTGTTGAGAGAATTATTATCCCATTCAGGAGAGCTATAAGCACTTGCATATATTCATTTGGTTGAAGAAAAGAATGATTTCATGTTATAGGCAAGTTATTCATATTCTACAGGGCTACAAGTTTTATTAAATCATATAGGGATGTATGTTTTAAATTTGGTATTTACATCTTGCTTATAATGGAATAGTTCAAATGAACCTAGGGATGTATCTAATTAGTGAACCCCATAAATAATCTATTGTCTCTATTTTTCTTAGGTTTTCATTATTCCATCAGTAAATATCAGTTTCAAATTATTCATTGATATCTAGAATTTAATTATGGGAAACTGGATAAGAGACTATTATAATGGATACGAATATGAATGGAATGGTTTAATTGAGCAATAGAGTTGTATGAGTTTTCAAAACACTCCTATTTAAAATTGTTCAAGTTATTGACATTCAGATTTAAAAGTAAATTCCTTTTAATTAAATTCTGGAAAATGACTTATTATATTTTAAAAATCCATTTCCTATTTTTATTTATAAAAAAATTTGAGAATTCCACATACAATTCTATTTTCCTCAGGGAATTGAGAATTTTAGTATCCGATTTGAAAACTATTTCATTTATTTAAAAGATAAACCTAGTTTTTGGATCAACATCTATAGGCATCACTTATCTATGAATATCTTAAGAATAAACCTTCATCATATCTTGCATCAAATTTTCCTACATCATCATCTCTCTTAATATATCACTTACTCTCAAAAAATGAAATGTTCAACATTTATAGGTCTGTCATTCCATAATTCATATGGAGTCTTGTCACCATTAATGTTGATTTGACCTCTACTCAAAGTGTAAACTATAGTACTAAAAAAATTATATAAAATAACCATATAATATATTAGACTCATTCAATATTATCCTTACCATCTCTTGGACTTCTATGTTCTTTCTCTCAACAAGCCAATTCTATTGAGGTGTTCTAATTGTTGAGAATTATCTTATTATTCCATTTACCTCAAAAAATTCATCAAACTCATTTGACCATAACTCTTGTCCTTTGTCAAACCTAAGAAAATTTATCTTTACATTCATTTTATTTTCAACCAAAGCTTTGAATGTCTTGAACTTGTGTAGATCTTTTGAATTATCCTTTAAGAATGATACCGAAGTCATTATTTTGAAATCATCTATAAACAACATGAAGTTGTTATCTCCTTAAATACTTTAAATAATTTTAGGTACCCATAGATTAGTATGGATTAGTTCTAAAGGCCTAGAGATGGAATATTCTTTATATTTGAATATTCTCCTAGTCTACTTAGCATGTTAGCATGACTTGCAAAGAACACCAACATGTTTATAAATTTTGGGCATATTCTTCACAGATCCCTTAGAGATTATCTTGAAAATATTTTAAAAGTTAATATGACCTATCCTCTTATACCACAACCAAATCTCATCTACCTTGCTCATGAAGCATTTTTATTTTGTGATTTCATTTAGTACATAGAGATTATTTTCAGTTATCTTATCTTTGGCAATCAATCTTCCTAATTTTTCTCTCTTAATCTCACATCCATCTTCATGAAATGTTAGAGTATGTCCTAGGGTGCACATTTAGCTCACACTTCACAATTTGTGTTTTAATCCATCTACATATAAGACATTTTCTATTTTGGTCTTCCCATTGTCCAAGCTAAAAGAACCTTTCCCAACTATGTTAGCATATGTGTTATACCCAAACCTTACTGAACCAATGGACTTTTTATTCAAAGTGATGAACTTTATTTTATCACCTATCACATGACTTAAACATCCAATGTCTATATACCATTTCAAGTCTTCACTTTGAGTGTGGAAAGTAGTTTGGGCTATCATATATTCTTCTCTATCTTTCTACTTCTTTTATATAGGATCTAATTTCTTGATCCATTATTTAGTGTTATGACTCCATACCCTCTCAATGTGACTATTTTTCCTTGTATACTTTGTCTTACATTATCTTGAAATGTGTCCTCTTTGGTTGCAGTTATAACAAATAATTATACTTTTCCATCTACAGTTAATAACTTTATTTCCAAATCTACCAAAAAAGAAATAATTACCAATGGAGGAGTCCAAAACCTATGATTTTTTAACCTTATTTGTCCTTTTATGAAAAATAATATGATATCTTTTTACCTTTGATGTCACTTGATGTAGCAAGGACCTTATTAAATTGATGATGATTAACTTCAAGTTTGGTAGCTTCTACATAGGTCTTGATTCTAACAATTTCATTCTTCCTTAAATGATTCATGTCTATTAGAGCCTGACATTTATTTAACTCATTTATTTAATTCTCTTAATCCAAGACCTCTAATGTCATAAAAGGATATTTGATTATCTAAGATACTATTAATATTTCTAGTACTTTCTTCATACTTTTGATAAGTCCTTATCTTGATAGTAGTTTGCTTAGCTTATGACACTAAATATTTTATTTTTATAAGATGAGTCCATTATTCCATGTGATCCTTCCTTTTTGAACAACATTCATAATATATTTCATTTACATTGGGTAGATTCTCATTGTAGTCATATAAAGTAATTTCATTACCAAGATCCATATTTATGTTCAAGATATTTCCCTTAGACTGTTAGGTCTAATCAAGGGTCCAATCTCTAATATAAATTTTTATAATTAGATAATAAGAGGAGGGGGTGAATCAGTTTCTTAATAATATCTACTCAATTCAATTCATCATTCCATTCACATAAAAGATTAATGCATTAAAAAAAAACTACATAAGCATATCATGAGAGAACACAAAAGATATGTGGGAAACCCTCTTCGGGGATAAAACCAAATGAAACATGTACATGGAATAAATTATTATAATTTCAAGATCCAATGTTTATTGAAGCACCAAACTCACAAGGATCTCTAACCCCTATCTAGATAAGCACCCACTTCATTAGTCTTTTAAGCGCTCTATCTTGCAAGGAGGATCCAACCCCATAGGTAAATTAGCATCAAATAAGTAACCAATAATATATTATCAAATTATTACACATATTTATAACTAATATATATATTAAAAAATTATTTTTTGATTTTTACACTTTAATCTCATGCAAATAGTCTCTTAGGCCTTCTCGATCAAAGAGCCCTCTCTTTGGCAAAATTAGGTCAAATGAATTTGCTTAAAACCTATATAAAAATATTTATATACTAATGTAATGTTTATATCAGATTTTTATGATCTTAAATCTCTTAACCTATTCTCTAAAACACTATATCCTTCACTCAATAGCTCAATTCTCTAACTAGTGAAAATAGGTTGATTAGGCCTTGACTTTATACTTGATTATTTATCATACAAATATTGGTCATATAAAGACATAAAAATACCTAGATTATTATTAAAATATATAAATACACATTTTTTCATAATTTAAATAAATAATACTTAAGTTTTTCACAGTCCATAATGACCAAATCCACCGTTAGGCCTAATGGAGACCTAATGCAATTAGGTCTATCCTATCCACACATTACCTCACTAACCCTTAGCAATAATTATTATATTAAAAAATAGATTAAAAAATTCATAAATTTATCCAATATAGCCTTTATAATTTCACCTTGGGTCTCCAACTCCATTTGTCCCATTTCACTACTTAGACCTACCAATTAGGTCTCCTCACCAATAGGCCTTCTCACTGCCTAAAAGTTTATCTTGAAAATTTGAAACATTTATAAAAATTACCATATAAAAAATAAATAAAATAATATTAATAGGATATTAAATACTTAAAAAACTTCAAAAATTTATTTTTTCTTCAATGCATAGGCCAAAATGCCTAAGGAACACTTCTGCAAAAGGCTTACTCAGAAACACCAAACACTTTCAACACACAGTCAAAATCATTTGACTATACAAGATTAAAAAGGGAATTAAATGAATAAAAATACATTAAAATTATGATATTAGTCATTTATAACACATAAATATATTTTTATCTTTTAACTTAGTTAAAAATGACTCAAGAACATCCTTTTCACACATACATAGAAAGTTATCTGTAGAACCAAAAACATATTCAAGAAAATAAACTTATAGAAAACATATGGGAACACTTATATGATATTAAAATGTATTTATGTGAACCTTTATCATAATTATATCATATTTTAAAATATATATTGTATATTCATAACTTAATATTTGTCTTACAAACCAATCTCACTATGTCACTCTACCAGTTTGATGACAACTTTTTGATTGAGTATAGGCATCATCAAAAATTATATACAAAGGGTATTATAGTAATATTTATTGAATAATTAACCCATTACTTATCACCCATCCCTAGTCCTTTATAACCAATCTCTAATCTCATTCTCATTCTCACCTAGTTTTCTCATTATTCTGCTCATTAGGCTAGTTTAGCAATAGGCTAAATTCCATGACCAATTTAGAAAAATTTTGGTAATAAAACTGATAAAAAAATTAATGGGAATAAATTATAATTATTTCAAATCATCCTCCATCCATTTACATGATTTGACCTAGTCAACCCTACCTTTAGCATATAAAACACTAAAAATAAGGGTTTTCCTATAGCTTATACTCACTATCAAGACAAAAAAAACCCACTTGAGGAAACCTTGAATATTCCTTTACATGTTAAAAATATTAAAATATGTCAAATGGAACATTCTAAGCCATAACCAATTATATATTTCCTATCAAGTCTTTGTTAGGTTTTTAGGAGGGTTTTTATTGCCTTACCTTCTTAGCAATCATTCATAAGGATTTTCTCCTCAAATTCAAAACCAATGAAAGGATATTAAAGATATGAACCTTACCAAACTAGCATGAAGTTATCAAGATTTCATGTAAATTCTTCATGTGCTAATGAGCATGCAAAACCTCCTTTCAGGTCTACAACACCCCATTCTATATACATAGTCAACCTTACCATAGGTTTTCATGATTTCTCCATAAAGTATTGAATTAAAAAAATTTACACACACTTGAAACTACCTATCACACATTTTTAAATTATTTAAAAGGTTATTCCACCTTTGTAAATGATCTTTACCCCTCCTTATGTCACTATAGGTCACTTTGCATACTAGTCCTTGTACTACTAGTCATACTTAGACAATGATCATGCCTTGAAACCACTTGAAATATATTCAAAAATTCAAAATAATGACATATTACATCATATCCTACTGATTAATTTCCAATTTTTATCACAAATGTCTCATATGGCTCAACTCATGATGTTATTAGGGTTATTCCTTTTCACTAGGTTCCTCAATTAAGGCTTCAAGAACTCAACATTAAAAATGACAAAGATAACATAGAATGAAATCAATGAAAATTTAATTAAATCAATAAAAAAATTCATGCATAATTTGTAACACATTCCTAAAATGTCCCCAAGTAGTAGTGCATATTATGCAATAAACTCCTAAACCTAAGTTTCCATCTTGGAACCAAGTATTGTAGTCAAGGGAGAAAGAAGAGTAGTCAAGAAAAACATAGGTTATAAAAGAGTATTAGTCATTTATTTTAAGTAAATCCATAAAAAATAATGTGTATTAAAATGAGGAGATGAATATTTATGAGACTAAAGAGCTAAATGAAGAAAATGAGGCATACATGTCATCTCTCTTGAAGTCACTCCAAGAATATCCTATGCCACTCCTTAAAGAGGTAAGCAAAGAAATTCAGATTAAATTTGTAGCTAATGATGATGATTTTAATGAGACTAAGGAATATATTATCATTGAGACACCCCTTGGCAAGGAAGAACACCATTCAACCTTCAAATATGTAGAAGATGGTGAGATACAATAGTATAATGAACCACATGAGTGAGATTATTCTATTAGATAAAATGAAGATGGCTTCCAAGACCTCCTTAATGACATGACATATAAATTTCATCATGGTAGTCCTTAAAAACTTGTAGTAGTTAAAGTAAGTTGTAGACCAGCTAATGAAAGTGGAGAACAAGGCAACTCTAAGAGTTTACAAAGTCATGAAATGGTTCATGAGGATGATGGAGTTTCAAAGGAACACTAAATTGATTTATTTGATATTATATGGTTATATTATAACCTCCTTGAATAATGTTATGGGATGGTATAGGTTGACTAAGCCGATTTCGTCAATCGAAAAGGGGGAAACCCTTTAATCATGCCAATCTGAGAGGTTATTCTATCTAAAAGTGACTTATTTGAGGTTTTCAAACAAGGTTACCATACCCTTTTTCTACTTATATATGCGTATTCACTCTTTTAGGATATAACTAAAACTAATTGGCCTCAAGAAACCTTCAAACAAGGTACACCTATTCTTGAAAGCAACCCTCAAGGCATACTCCAAGATTTGCTTCAAACTACCCAACATGATTAAGAGCAGTACATGACTTAGGTAGAATTCATATTAATCATGAAAGGAATATGAGTATGGGAGGAGTATGATTGGGTTCTTGACTCACCCAACTATTCCATACACCTGAGAGTTGATCAAGAGGATCCATTTTCATTTTTGAGAGGCCATAAGTATGATAATGCCTTTAGATGTAAGTGGGATGCTTCATAAAATATACTATACATAATTACACTCCTATCATCATGTTCCAACTTGATCAAATAAGTTTCCATTTTGATCTTGAAGGAGAGATGAGGTGTGTTTTATTTATTGGTTTCTAGTAGTTTCTTTTCATGACTCAATAAGTGTGGCATACACATGTTGTAGTCTATTATCTTATTGTCTTGGTGTCCTTATTATATTTACCTCTTTGTGTTTCTTAAGTATTAGTTTTTAGTCTATTGTTTTCCTCATTATGTTGATGTTTTTTTTGTATTCCTTTAGTTTCATAAAGTACTAATTGTTTGGTAGTCTATAAAGGGTCTTTCAAGTTATATTGTTATTTTATAGTCATCATGATCATGAGAAAGGTCTAGGTTCTCTTGACCAATAGGTTGGTCACCCCTTACAGTCACCATAAATATTGGCATTTTGGCCTCACAATGACAAATTGTAACCCCCACCATCAAATATTACACAAAACCCCCCTTTTAGCTTATCTATACTGTCTAAGCTTGTCATGATCTCATGGATGTATTTTGAGAAGTCATTGAGTCTTATGAGAGGTCTTATGTTGTCTTAGAACCTATTTGTGTCATCACATATCACAACCATTTTAGTATTGTTTAGTGATGTATTAGGTTTCATGGTGATCATAGAATATTTAGGAAGTTATCATTGTCATTATCAAGTCTAGGAGTATGGTATAAATAATGTTTAGAAAGATTAAAGTCTCCTTGCAAAAATTAAGGAAGTTTGACAAGATTAAGGTTTTTAATCCTTAGAATTATAGACATGTTTAAGTTCTTTCATTAAGATTGAACTTTTATAGTGGGATGTAAGAGTGGTTTGACCTTTTTTGAAGTCATGTCATAAGGTATATAGTATGCTCAAGGTCATTATCCATGATGCACTCATCTATGCCAATCCACACCTTAGTTCACCCTTATAAGCCATCAAGCACCCACAAAATGCCTCATATAAATTTTTTTGTCCTATAAAACTTTGAATATAGGGAGTGTTTTAATAAAATCTCATTATAATGGGTCTTAAAGTGGTCCTCTAAGTCACCATTAGGCATTTTACATCACATAAATCCATTTTAAGACCCATACCCACCTTCTCACTAGCCACATGGGCCCCACACATGATAATATGTATCATTTCCACTTAATTCTATCTTAACCCCAATTTTAAATTCCATATGACTTGTTTTTTACCTTATTTTACCCTAAAATGTTGGTTCAAGGTCAAATGAAGAAAAAACAATGAAAAAATTGTGTTTTAATTGCATTTGGTGACTTGTACAAAATGGTATGGTTAGACCATACAATATTGAAGTCATTTAATATAGTATAATTAATTTTATATGTATGGAAAAAAATTTAGGGTCAAATAATGCAAAACACATCCAAAACCATTGATCCTTCCTCACTAGCTTCCTTGGTAGCTCATGCAGTGTATCGGGGTTTCCTTCATTTCATACATGAGGGGTCAAATAATGAGTTTTTATTTTAGGGAGATGAAATATGTCACTTAATATTATTATCCATGTACTTTATTAGTAGTTTCATGGCCATATCTTCATGAATAATCACTAACAAACTGGCCATTCTAGTGGACCTCTTCATCTGTACAAGGTTGAGAAGGTATAATGGTTATGGTAGACCTTTGAAGAATTTTATATAGACCAATGGCTTATGTTTTATATTGAGATCATTAAAGATAATATTAAACACCTTATACCTCTATTTCACATGTGTGGAGTGTGAAGGCAATCCAAGCTCCATGTTTCTTCATATTTGTAGACTATAAGTATTTTTTTTCAAGTTATAGGGTTTTGGTATATGTTTGAGGTGTTTGATGATGTCTTAGTATTAATTATGAAAACATTAGATCCATTTATATCACCTCTAAACTCTATGATCATCCACTCTCTATCCAAACTATTCACTCTAGGCTATTATCACATTGTGACTGCGATGGTGAATATAGCCTCACTTGTAAAATGAAGGTATAATAGTTATAAAGGTCCCTTGTAGTGTTGGATATGTATATCCTTATTCATGTTTTAGTCATATTTTATATTTTTTCCCTCATTTCCTATTCATCTCTACCTTACACATTATATATCTCCACCCTCAGATGAATGTACAAACATAAGACTCACTTAGTCATATAAGCCTTTCAATAAAATTATATGGATGAAGTGTTCACTAAGAAAATGAAGTATAAATGGTTGAAACACCTCAATGAGGTCATGAACTAATGGATAAAACATATAATATATTAATAAATAGGGTTTTTGTCATAATGAGACCTTTTAAAAGATATCAAGTTACTCTCTTTAAATAGGTTTTCACAATGAAGGTAGGATCATACATAGTCAAGGTAGGTCTTGGGTTATTAACATGGAATGTAGTGGAATATACTTGGGAGAGAAAGTGTATAAAGGTAAAGATACTCAAAGAGAAGTAATGAGAGATTTAAAGAACATGTTAGCAGATAAAATAAGTTCAAATATGGTTAGGACCTTCAACTCAATCAACAAGGGGTAAGCTTAGTCAAGACCCTAAATGCATACACAAGGCTAGTACATCTACCTACAATATCCCATGCCTCCTTGGTTAGTAGAAACTAAAGTGTGAGGAGTTTAAGGTAATGGTGTTATTGCTATAAATCAGCCTTATAGATAGAATGTTTCCTCTCCAAGTTGAATGTGGGTCATCAAGGACTGATGAGAGTCCTAAGTCCACCATTGTAGCTTGAAATCAATCCCATGACTCTCCTATATCTCTACACAGTGTGAGAACATCACCTAAAATAAGTATAAAGTGTCACTCATAATAATAGGGTGAGAAAAAAAAGAAGATAAAGGACTGAGGGTTAGATATTAGTCTATGTATAATGATATGAAGATATGCACTTGTGATATGGGAATTGAGAAAATAAGGTCCTTTAGATGTCTTATAGATTGAGTTAAAACCAAAATCTCACCTATAGCTAGATGGTAAGATGAGGAAAATAGTTAAAATAAATAAGAGGTAAAGAGCATCATGTATGATGGATATTAAGGAAATCATAGTAAAGATAAAAATAAATGGTGAGTGAATAAAAGGCCTTCAACAAAGGAAACCATCCTTTAAATAAATCTACACAGTCCTAGAAGACAAGAAAGCCAACCACATGCATAACTATTGGTAAGAGATGAATGTATAAAACCCTATATGGAGATCAAGAAGAACTGAAAAGTGGTAAGGATAATTTAGGGATGATAACATGATTTTCATTATATCTATCATATTTTCATTAAATAGGTCCTCGAAAATAAGAGAAAGGTCTGATGGCCTATTGGGTCTTACTAGGCCTAAAATTGATGTACACAAACCTATACAAATAGTCATGAAAAGTAGAATGACTGAGCAAGAGATGTATTCAACAAGTATTTTCAAGGGTGTCTTTGTCAAGGGAACAACCTTATTGAAATATATTTCAATTAGATCAAATTTTCAAGGTACTAAAGATGGGTTATATCTATCAATAGCTTGGATAGACCCAGTATTAACATAGGTAGAGTCATAAATGAGTGTAAGGGTAAGAGGAATAATGTATAAGAGAGTGAAATATAAATATGGAGGTACATTTTTCAAGTTTTTTAAAAATATTTAAGTCATACTGAATAGTTTGACCATTCACAATTGAGGAAAAGGACCTTTGGGTCAACAAAGTGCTCACTTGCTCACACAACTTTGATAGACCTCAATAGACCTGTACATTCATTGTATAGAGTCTATGATTATTTTAGTATTGGTTATGAATTTTTAATATCTTATATAAGTTAAATATAATATATACTAACGAACCATATGTGATTGAAGACCTAAAATAGTATGGAGTGTCTAGGGGCTTATTAGGCCATTAAGCCTAAGACTGGCATGGATAAGCTTTACTAGGATCAACTTGTTAATATTTTGGTGATTAAATAAGGTGTAAAATATCATGTAAATAAGTATTTATATAATTTAATGACCTAATTTTTTTAAAAGTTTCTATATTAACAAAAAATATTTAAATCAGACTTCAGTGTTTCATAGCCTTGAATGCCCAAAAACCATAAGCAAGGGAGATAAAGATGTATAGGCCACAATGTCATCTAGAATAAGTTATAAAAAAATATAAGGATTATAATTTTATGGTATAATATGTATTTACAAATCCATAAACATTTTAAGCCTCCTCAAACCCCTCAAAACCCAAGCATTCAAACTTAACAATCTTAACTATTGCCTACAACTAGTCATACAAGACAATGAGAATAGGGTTGGAACTTGTACTCTAAGGGAATGTGGGATAAATTTTAAATAGTTGAGATATGGTTTTTATGTATATATTTAATATATATAACACATATATATCACCTCAAACCTTGAATACTCAGACTAGGCCAATTAGGCCTAAAGGCCTATATCACCATGGAGGTATATCTAAAATATCCTAAGAAAACATGACATACTGATGAGGTTTAGGATGATGAAATAAGTATTATGTAATATATTTAAATCAATTTATTTAATAAAATGATCAATTTGGTCCTATAAAATCTCTAACCACTTAGGATTTATAGTTAGTTCGAACCATCACTTCAAGAGCTTGTATCTTGCATAGCATAAAGACTTAGAGAAAATTCTCCTAAGGGATTTTAGTCACCCTATGAAATTAAAATTCATTAAATATTTATCTATATTGAGTAGCTTAGGTGTATGAACAAATATTATGAGATGAGCCTATATATATTACTTGGCAAAACCCATAAGCATACTTCTCTACATTCACATTTTGGTACACTCATTACATGGGAACCCAAGATTCTTAGAGAAGTGTAAGGGATAAATGTACTTAAAATCCATTATATTATTTTTTTCTTTAAGGGTTCATACTCTATGAATCATTTTTAAGAGTACTAGACACACAAAACCTCTTTAAAACCCTAGGCAGATCGAGTTTTGGAAATCTTGATGTTTTGGTATCCTAGCCCCCTATAATGGTCTAAGAAACACTTGGAACATTAATTAAACTTAGAGGAGGACCTATTCATGGTATCTAATTTTATAGAATCTATATGGAATGCTTATAAATATATACTTTTCAAAGAAAATGAGTAGAAATAAGTGTGTATATCTATTTAAAATGATTCCAATTACTAAAGGGGAAGTTTAAGAAATTTTTCATCTTATTAAGTCATAAAATGTCCAAGGATGCACCTATAAAGGTCTTTTCAACTCATTTCAAAACTTCCAATTTTAAAATGATAGAGAAAGGTGGACTAGTCAACTAGGAAAAGTGAAATTACAAGTTCATAATGCCTATATAAACTTTTATTATGGTTGATGATGTTGGTTTAGGTCTAAAACTAACTAATCCATAGGTTTACATGGTTTCTTTTAGGTTTCATGGCATACAACACACACATAATCAAGAAATTAAGACTAATAGGCCTAATATTGGCTTATTTGATCAAAATAAGGTTGAAGGTTTGCATAAAGGCTAGTAGAATAAGTTAATTCAAGGTAATTACACTAATTAAATTATGTTATGTTATATATAGACACTATTCATAGCTATGATGATAGTCTGGAGGAAGTTTTCTAGTTTAGTCAATGCATGAAGGGGAGATAGGTTGATCAACACCTCTTAGAGGCCTAGTTACCCTAATTTACACTTTATAACATATAAAAAATGGAGTGATTGACCTTTCATGGGAATGGTAATTATTTTAAATGAATTAAATGATTTAGTTATAACTTCCCTTACCCCACTTTAATGCCAAAAGAAGTCATTAAGGAAGACCAATGCATGGGAGAGTTGAAGAAGGATTATTATAACTGATGTAACTATAAGTAGAGTGGACCATGGTCATTTATGACCCCTTTTTCTCACCTTTACATAAAATTTACCTCCATTTACCTCCTCCTTTTCTATTTATTTAGGCCTAATGGCCTTGTATTGATCCCTCTCTTAGGCATGAGGAAACTCTACCTCTTTTGTACTCTATGTGATCTCTTAGATAGTTAATGGATTGATTCAACTTATTTTTGATCAGATTTTAGTGTGTGTTTGACTATCTAATATGATTAAGTGGTCTAATTTCTGCTTCTATAGGTCTAATTCCTTCACCTAGATTCTAACACATTTTCTATATAGGTTGTGTAGTGTGTTAGAATATTGATGGTTGAGTTTATGAGTGGAGATATGACTATAAGAGTTTGGAATAAAACATTTATCTCACTTCCCCCACGTTTTATCCCTCCTAGGTCAATGTATATGTGAAATATTTATTCCTAGAGACCATTAGAGATAGTTGTTAAATCCTTTTCTTAATCCATTAGTGTTGGTCAAGTTTAAGTTGAGTGGATGAAACTGTCACATTGGTGCATTACCACTTTAGTGTAGATTTCCATTATTGTAATATCTTTTCCCTTTTCATCCCAATAGGATTATATCTTAGAGAGAAAACATTTAAGTAACAAATTAGGGTAACTAACCCAATTAAAAATAGAGGTTTTAATTGCAACTTAGGTAGCCCACAACCTATAGGTTAATTCAATGTTAGTCTAGGTTTGAGATGGATGTGAATAGTCTTCCTCAAGAAGGGTGAAACCTAGTTAGCTAATAATTATGGTACACCTAGTGGAAAAATCTTTCAAGTTCCCTAAGAATGCTTTAGCATCCTTGGAAGACATATGGAATCTAAATACATTCAGTAGTAGCATTTGAAGTCAGGAGCCATAACAAAGTTCATTGCAAGTCATCACTTCAAGGGTAAGAAAGGTTAGTGTTCAAAGTTTAATTTTTATACATGTGTTTAATGAGGAGTTATGGATGTATATGGGGTATAATTATGTTATTCTCTCCATTTTTATTATCCCTAAGATCTATTATAACTTCATCATGATCCTTACACACTGTATTCTAACCCCTATCAGTCTTATATTTATAGTTTTCAATCCTATGATGAGTCTTCCTATTACCAAGGCTACTGATCCTATTTTTAGCCTCATCTATCTCCTTGGTAGTAAAATTGTCAATCTCATAAGTCATGGTATCACCATGATGTTCATGACCAACCCACTTATGCCCTAAGTCATTCCATATTTACCCTTAAATAGACCCTATTAGACTATGAGAGACATATGGTGAACATTAATACAATGAAGGCATAAGGGAAACAATTCCCTAATCATGTCATTGAGGGGATTAGAACTTCATAACAACAAACCAAAAGAGACTAGTCATTTTTAATGAGTGAGGGTTATTCAAGGGTAAATAATGATATGTTGAATATAAAGGGTCTGATTTCCAAATTTGAAGATAGATTGATAGTGTATTAAGAGAAGTTGGCTCACCAACATACGTATTTTCTCCCCTTATCCACCCCATATCAGTATCATGCTGATTTTCCCACCACCCCTCAAAATCTTCCCTCAATTTAGTATCAAAGCCCTCAAAATCCTTTATGAGCCATATCAACATCTCTATCATGGAAATCTATCCAAAAGATAGTGCAAGGAGAGGAAAAGGTGTCCATTGAAGGATTTAGTTATCATGAGCATGCCCTTGATTAGTCAAGGCTTAATTTTGAATCTTATTTTTCCAAGACAATTGAGGTTATAGACCAACACTTACATCAATCCATAGTAGCTGAAAAAATAATGCCATCTCAATTGAAAAAATCTTTATTCATGCCCTAAGCAATAATGCATTCTATGCAATAAACTACTAAACTTAAGTTTCCATATTGGAACCAATTATTATAATAAAGGGAGAAAGAATAATAGCTAAGAAAACCTAAGGTCATTCAAGAGTCTAAGTCATTTATTTCATGAAAATACATCCAAAGCAATGTTCATAAGAAGGAGGATATGAATATTCTTGAGACCAAGTCACTGAATGAAGAAAGTCACTCTAAGAATATCATATACCACTCCTTTAAGAGGTAAGGAAAAAAATAATATTAAATTTGAATCTAATGATGATGATTTGAATGATATTTAGGAGGAGCTTATCATTAGGACAAACCTTGGAAAGGAAGGACACCATTTAACCTTCAAAGATGTAGAGGATGGTGAGCTCCATGAGTATGATGAACCATATGATAGATATGCTTCCATTAGACAAAATTAAAATTAATTATAGGACCTCCTTGATGACATGGAAACTAACCTTCATCATGGTATTCCTCAATAACTTACAGTTTGTGAAATAATGTTGAAGACCAGCCAATGAAGGTGGAGAATAAGGCAACTCTGAGAGTTTACAAAGTCATCAAGTGGTTGTTGAGTATGATGGAGTTTCAAAGGAATAATTAAGCTATTTATTTGACATTATAGGGGCAAGTTACAACCTCTTTGAATCATGTTATAATTTGGTCTAGGTTGAAGAAGCCAATGCCATCAATTAGGAAGGGGGCAACCCTTTAAGAATGCCAATCCAAGATGCTATCTTATTTGATAGTGATTTGTTTGAGGTTTTCAAATAAGTTTACCAACCCCTTCTTCTAATTTCATGTTATTCTTCACTCCTAAAGGATATAAATAAACCTAAGTGTCCTCAATAAACCATCAATCAAGATCCACCTATTCTTAAAAGTAACCTTCTAAGAATACTATAGGATTTACTTTAAACTTCCCAACACGATCAAGAGAAGTACATGACTGATGTAGAATTCATGTTGTTTATGAAATGAATATCATTATGTGAGGAGTATGATTGGGTTCTTGAATAACCCAATAATTACATACACTTGAGAGTTGAGAAAGAGGATACATTTTCCCTCTTGAGAGGCCAAGAGTATGATAATGCCTTTAACTACAAGTGGGATCCTTTATGAAATAGATTTTATATGATTGCACTCCTATCATCATGTGCCAAATTAACCTCATGGATCCAAATTTATCAAAAGAGCTTCCATTTTAATATTTAAGGAGAGATGAGGTGTGTTTTAGTTAGTGGTTTCTAGTAGTTTATTTTCATGTCTCAATAAGTGTGACATACACATGTTTTAGTCTATTATCTTATTGTATTGGTGTCCTTGTTAGATTTGCCTCTTTGTCTATTATCTTATTGTATTGGTGTCCTTGTTAGATTTGCCTCTTTGTTTTTGGTGTGTTGATTAGGGATTAGGTGTTATTTATTTATTTTAAATTTTTTTTTGATGTTGTTATTTTAGTCCTTGAGTGTCATAAAGTACTAATTTATTGGAAATCTATGAAGGGTATTTCAAGTTATAATGCTATGTTTGAGTCATCATGATCATGAGAAAGGTCCAGGTTCTCTTGACTAGCAGGCTAGTCACCCCTTAGAGTCACTATAAATGTTATAATTTTTTCCTCCCAAGTCTAAATGTCAACCCATACCACCAAAAACATATATAAAACCCTACTTTTAGCTTATCTACAATGTCCAAGATTTTCATGATCTCATAGATGTATTTGAGATGTCTTTGAGTCTTGTGAGAGGTCTTATGATATCTTAGAACATGCTTATGTCATCATATATCATAATTGTTTTAGGCCTATTTAGTGATGCATTAGGTGTCATGGTGATCATACAATATGTAAGAAGCTATCACTATCCTTATCAGGTCTAGGAGTATGCTTTAAACAATGTTTAAAGAGATTAAGGTCTCCTTATAGAAATTAAGGAAGTTTGGCAAGATTAAGGTTTATAATCCTTGGAGTATTAGACTTATTTATGTACTTTCATGAATATTGGAATTTTATAGTGGTATATATGAGTGATTGAACTTTGTTTGAAGTCATATCATAAGGTACATAGTATGTTTAAGGTCATTATTTATGATGCACTCATCTATGCCAATCCACACCTTATTTCACCCTTATAAGTTATCAAACACCATCAAAATGCCTAATATAAACATTTTTTCCCTATAAAACTTTGAATATGGGGAGTGATTGAATAAAATAATGTTAGAATAGAACTTGAAGGGGTCCCATAAGTCACCATTAGACATTTCACATCACATAAATCCCTTTTAAGACCCATACCCACCTTCTCACTAGCCACATGGACCCCACACATGATAATAGGTGTCATTTCTAATTCCATATGCCATACCACCAATTTTAAATACCATATGACTTATTTTTTCCCCCCTTTTTTGCTTGAAATTTTAGCTCAAGTTCAAATCATGCAAAAAATCGTGAAAATGGTGTTTTTAGGTACATTTAGTGAGTTTTACAAAATGGTAAAATTAGTTTGTATAGGGTTGAAGTTAGGTACTATATAGGAATTCAATTCAAATATATGTAAGAATTTTTAGGGTTAAATAATGTAGAACACATCTAAAATTGTTTACTTCTTCCTCCCTAGCTTCCTTGATAGCTCATGTAGTCTATCAAGTTTTCCTTTATTTTGTTTAGGAGGGGTCAAATCAGGAGTTGGTATTTTGGGGGGATGAAATATGTCCATTTAAATTCGTATCCATCTATTTTTTTATTAGGTTCATGTCTAGATATTCATTAACAATCATTAACAAACTAGCCACTCTAGTGGACCTTTTAATCTGTATAAGGCTGAGAAGGTACAATAGTTTTGGTAGACCTTTGAAGAATTTTATGAAAACCAATAATTTGGGTATGTTCCTAAGGTCATGTAAAATCATCTTCAACACCCTAAACCTCTAATTCACACATTTGGAGTGTAAATGCAAGCCAAGATCCATGTTTATATATGTCTACAAACTGCAAGTAGGTTTTTTCAAGTTGTAAGGTTTTGATATATGTTTGAGGAGTTTGATGATCTATTAGTATTATTGATGACAAAATTGAATCCATTTATATATAATCTAAACTCTATGATCATCCACCCTTAGTCCAAACTGGTCAGTCTAAGGTGTTATTCACATTGTGACTACCATGGTGAATATAGTCTCACTTGTAAAAGGAAGGTATAGAAGTTGTAGAGGTTCCTTGTAGTGTTATATATGTATAAACTTCTTCATGTTAGACTCATCTTTGGTATTTTTTCCCTCATTTCCTTTTAATCTCTCCCTTACACACTATCCATCTCTACCCTTAGATCATTGTGCAAAGATAAGACTCACTCAGTCATACAAGCCATTCAAATAGATTGTATAGATGAAGTGTTCACTATTAACATGAAGTTTAAATAGTTTAAACTCTCAAATAAGGTCATTAACTTATGGATAAAACATAGAATATAGGAATAAATAGGGTTTTTATCATAGTGACACCTTTAAAAATACATCAATTTATTCCCTTCAATATATTTGCACAATGAAGGCAAGATCATACACAGTCAAGGTAAGTTCTTGGGTTCTTAACATGGAATGTAGTGGAATATACTTGGGAGATAAAGTCCATAGAGGTAAAAAACCTCAGAGAGAAGTAATGAGAACTTTGAATAACATTTTATATGATAAATCAAGGTTAAGTAAGGTTAGGACATTTAACTAAATAAATAAAGGGTAAACTTAGTCAAGACCCTAAATGTATTCACAAAGCTAGTATAAACACCTATAGCAGTCAATGTCTTATTGGTTAGCAAAAACTAATGTAATTTTGAGAAGTTTAAGATAATGGTGTTATTGCTATAAATAAATATAATATATATAATGGTGCCTCTCCAAGTTGAATTTGGGTCATCAAGGAATAGTGAGAGTCATAAGGCCACCATTGTATCTTGAAATCAGTCCCATTCCTCTCCTATATCTATACGTATTGTGAGAACTTCACCTAGAACAAGCATAAAGTGTCACTCATAGTGATAGGGTGAGAAATAAAATAAGATAGAATAATGAGGGTTAGATACTAGTATATGTATATGAGTTGAAGATATGCACTTATGATATGGGAATTGAGAAAATAAGGTCCCTGAGAAGTCTTAAAGACTGATTTCACACCAAAGGCTGACCTACATCTAGATGGTAAGATGAGGTAGATAGTTAAAAGAAATAAGAGTTGGAGAGCATCATGTTTGATGGATAATGAGGAGTGAATGGTAAAGACAATAATAATTGATGAATTAATAAAGGTACTTTAACAAAATAATCCATCCTTTGAATAAATATACATAGTCCTAGTAGACAAGAAAGTCAACTATAGGTAGAACTATTGGTAAAAAAAGAAATTATGAAACCCTGCATAGAGATCAAGAAGAAGTGACAAATGGTAAGGATAATTTTTGTATGAGAACCTGATTTTCATGATATACATCATATTTTAATTAAACAGGTCCTTGAAAACAAGAGAAAGGTATGATGACCTATTGCATCTTACTAGGCCTAAAATTGATGTACACAATCCTATGTAAATAGTCATGGAAAAAGTCAAATAACTAAGAGATGGGTTTAAAAAGTAGTTTAAAGGGTGTTGTTTTCAAGGTAAAAAAACTTATTAAAATATATTTCAATTATATTATTTTTTCAAGGTACTAAATATGGGTTATCTCTTTCAATATCTCAGATAGACCCAATCTTAACACATAGGCATAATCATAAATGAGTGTAAGGGTAAGAGAAATTTGTATAAGAGAGTGAAATATAATGATGGAAGTAGGGTTATAATTTTTTTTTAAAAATCCTTAAGTCACAATAAATGGTTTTACCATTCAAAATTAAGTAAAAGGACCTCAAGATCAATAAAGTACTCACTTGTTCACATAGCCTAGACAAACCTCCATAAACTTGTACGTGCATTATATAAACAATATTCTTATTGGAGGGTTGTTAATTAATTTATAAAATATTAAAAATGTTTTTTATAATATATAAAAATATTCCCCAAGTGATTGAAGACCTATAATAGTGTGGAGTGTCTAAGGGCTTATTAATCCATTAGGCGTAAGACTAGTATGGATGAACCTATAGTAGGATCAACTTATCTATATTTTGGTTCTTAAATAAGGTTTAAAATATCATGTAAACAATTATGGATATTATTAAATGAAATAAAATTTTCTAAATTTTCTAAATGAATAACAAAATTTTTAAATTTAGACCTCAGGGTTTCATAGCCATGACTGCCTAGAAACCCTAGGCAAGGGAGTTAAGGGTGTATAGGCCATAGTGTCATCTAGATGAAGGTCTCAATAAGGATAAAGTTTATAATATAAATATATAATATGGAATTAAAAATACATAAATATTATAATCCTCCTCAAACCCCCCAAACCCTAGGCACTCAGACTTAACAATCTTGACTATTACCTAGTGCTAGTCATACAAGACAATGAGAATAGGATTGGAACATAAAATCTGAAGGAATGCAGAATAAAGTTTAAATAATTTAGATAGGGGTTGTTTAATTATATTTAATCCATATATCACATACATATCACCTCAAACATCCAATACTCAATCTAGGCCAATTAGACCTAAAGGCCTATTCTGGGCCTAAATGGCCTACATCACCATAAAGGTATATCTAGAATCTCTTGAGCAAGAATGATATCATTATGAGGTGTAGTTTTATGACACATGTCTTATGGAAGATAATTAAATAAGGGAAGTGTACAAAAGGGTCAATTTAGTACCAGATAACTAGTTAGAACCACTCAGGATGCATAACCAATTTGAACCATCACTTTCAGAGCTTTTATATTACATAGCATAAATACTTGAAGAAAATTATACTAGGAGATTTTAAGAACCCATATTAAATTAAAATTCATGAAATATTTATCTCTATTTAGTTTTTTATGTGTATGAACAAATTCTAAGAGATTATCCTACATAGGCTACCTAGTAAAACCCATAAACATACTTCTCTACGTTCACATATTGGCACACTCTTTTCATGGGAACCTAATATTCTTAGATAATTTTAAGGGTTACATTTACATATGATAGTAATTTTTTAGTTATGGGTCCATACTCTATGAATCATTACTAAGATTACTAGACACTGAAAACCTCTCTCAAACTTTAGGCAGACCCAGTTTTGGAAATATTGATGTTTTGGCATCCTAGCACTGTATATGGCTTGAAAAACACCTATAATGTCAATTAAAATTAGAGGATTATATATCCATGGTATATGACTATATGCAATCTATATGTAATGATCATAAAACTATACTTTTCCAAGAAAATGAGTAGAAAGAAGGATGAAAAATTGTTTATAATGATTCCAATCACTAGAGGGGAAATATTAAGACTTGTTTCATCTTATAAAGTCATATTATGTCCAATGATACACTTATAAATGTCTCTACAACTCATTTCAAAACTACCAATCTATAAATGTTAGAGAAAGGTAGACTAGTCAACTAGGAGAAGTGAAATTACAAGTGCCTAATTCTTATATAAGCCTATATTATGGTTCATGATGTTGTTTCAAGTCTAAAACTAAATCATATATAGGTTTTTAAGGTTTATTTCAGGTTTCATAGCAACCAACACACACATAGTCAATAAATTAGGCCTAATAGGCCTAATTAGTGTATTTGGTCAACAATATGGTTGAAGGTTGACATACGAAGATAGTAGAAGGATTTAATGTAAGGTAATTACATTAAGTAATTTATGATATTAGAGAGATAGACACTCTTCATATACATGATGAAAATATATAGGTAGGTTTCTATTTTAGTCAATGCATGAAAGGGAGATAGGATACTCAATGCCTTTTAGAGGCGTAATTACCCTTATTTACACTTTATAACTGCCATAAGATGGAGTGAATGACATTTATTTATCATGGAAATGATTTTAAAAGAATAAAATGGATCATTTAAAACCTCTCTTACCCAATGTAAATTCTAAAATAAGTCATTAAGGAAGACCAATGCATGGGAGAGTTGAAGAAGGATTATTGTAACTGATCTAATTGCAAGTGGAGTGGACCATGGTCATTGATTTTATCTCACCTCAATGCCACATTTCCATCCATTTTTATCCCAATTTGATACTTATTTAGGCCAAATGGCCTTATATTTATCCCTCTCTTAGGCATGAGGAAACTCTACCTCTTTTGTAATATATGTGACCTCTTGGATTGTTAATGCATTACTTCATCTTCTTTATGATCATATTCTATTGTGTGTTTGATTGTTTTATATGCTTAAGTGGCCCAATTTTCCCTTTTGCATGTTAAATTCCTTGACATTGATGCTAAAAATTGTTCTATATAGGTTGTGTAGTGTGATATAATGTTGATGGTTGAGTTTATGAGTGGAGATATGACTGCAAGAGTCTGAAATCAGACCTATCTCTCACTACCCCCTTGCTTTATCCATCCTAGGTCAACCTTTACATGAAATATTGATTCCTAGAGACCATTAGAGATAGTGTTTTGATCCTTTTCTTAGTTTATTAGTATTATTTGAGTTCAATTTGAGTTGATGCAACTATCACATTGATGCATCACCACTTTAGTGTAGATTTCCCTTATTGCAATCTCTTTTCCCTTTTCATCTCAATAGGATGAGATGCTAGAGAGATAGATCATTCAAGTCACAAATTATAGGATTTATCCCTATCAAAACTAGAGGTTTTACCTATATATTAAGTATCCCATAACCTATAGTTAAATCCAAAGTTAGTCTAGGTTTGAGGTTGATGTGAACAATCTTCCTCAAGAAGGGTACAACTTAGGTAGCTAACAATCATTTAAATAGTTTTAGGATTGTTTGAGATACTTTATTTTGATTAGATAAAGTGGGGTAAACATGGTCCTATATCAATGGTGTGACCATTCATGATTTATCACATGTGTGTTTTTGGAATGTGAGTTTATTTTGATGCATTATACATAGAATGCCTCAAATTTGGATAGCCAACTGGAAATGAGGTTGTGCAAAATGCACATTGTAAATTTTCAAAAAATGTGAATATTTTTGTGTATTTTTAGTAATGTATTGTTTTTTCCATGACATAATTTACTTTTTCACATGATTGGATTTAATATATATATATTTAGCATATATGATACTCATTCTATATGTATTTCATATATCATGATCTTATAAAGTTTAAAAATTTTATTTTTGGAATATGTGTTTTATTTATATCAGTTACAATTAATTTACAATGAACCTTAGTTACCATTACTTAAATTAGGTACACCATTTTTTTCTATTATTTATATTACTTTATAATCGACCTTAATCTCCCTTGTGGATCTCAGGTATTACATTCAATTTTTGTATCATTTATATCACTTTAAAATTAGATTTAGTATCCCTTATGGATATTTGGTAAAAACTTTGGTTTTATTTTATCACATTTTTACCATTTTTTTATTAGCATTAGTCTCCTTCAACTTATTTTGTGTGATTTTATATTCCCCTATTTTTGTATGACATCTTCTATCAGTACTTAAACTAGACATTATGTAGGATAGTATAACTTCTATAAAGACATAATCATCATATTTCATAGCCTTTGAATAGTATTCTTACTTTTTAGTGGTTATATATCAACATATCAATCTTTATATCACCCTTTTCACATGGATAGATCTTCCAATACCCCCATATTTCTCTTTTATTTCACTTAAGTCACATGTAGGTTTGTTTCAAAGTTATGAACTTTCATGTGGGGAAAGTGTAGGAGTCTATTAGGAACCATGGTATTCAGGATCTCCTCTATAGTGGACAACTATAACATCTCTTATGTTAATTATCTGTATCATCCAAGTTTGGTCTTTCTAATTCTATATTCAAATCTCAAACTCCATGGGTAGCCTCGTGATAGAGTTGAGGTATGTTGGGGTGTGGTAGGTCATTATTATTGGATATTAGATATAATTTTATAAAATTATTTATCTTATTACATCGTATTTCCTCCTACTTTATTGAAAAAGTACCAAATATTTGTAATAAATTTACAACTCTATAAAGGGTCTTAAAAAATAGGGAACACATTGTGGGAAGGTAGGATAATTTTATTATTTATGCACATAGACCTCATGGTATAATATATATCATAACTTATTATCCAAAGATTTTATTTATTGTTAGGGTGTTTGGCCCCAAATAAATCTAAGTATAGGATATGTACCAACACAATAAACACATAGGCATTAGGAAATCAGTTGTCATGATTGTTATTTTGTTATCTAGTGGTGTTAGCTGATAGGTAGCTAACTAACTCCTTTTTGGCTCAATATTAATTGGTAATAAGGAGCATGGGATAGTAACAATTCATTAAAGGTAGCATAGTGGATCCACCAAAATGAGTACCTCTAATGCCAGCTCAACAATCAACATGTTTTGTTCTTGAAGAACCAAGATGCCCCAAAGCACTATAAAAGCAATCTAAGTCCAACTAGTGATATGAGGATGATATTGGATTGGAAAATCCCTAGTAGATTGGTTATAGACACTATTTTCACTATTGGACCTAGATTTAGTTTGGGATACCTTTATTTCTCCACATTGTAATTCCCAAGCTCACATGTGAGCCTTTAATATCTTAGGATGAGAATTTACCTAGTTCCTAGTAATATAGATGTATTATTGTTGAAATATTTTAATGATGAAATATTTTTTCAATGTTTAATGTATCAAATGCTTAATTATATAGAATTTATGTTTAAATCTTTCAACCTTTTAACCTAACTCATTTATGGCATGCCTGTAGTTCATGAGGACTCCCATGCTCGATATAGGAAATGTTTTATGTATGGGTAAGACATTGAACCTCATAATAATAACCATGCATAGGCACAATCCTATGCCTAAGTACTTCAAATAGATACCCAGTGACCCCTCAAGCGACTAAATGTTGTGAATCCAAGGAAACCTTAGGCTTGTACCCATGAAAATATTGACCTAACTCACATCCACTTGCGCTTGGTATATAGTGGGTTTTATTGACCATAGAAAGGCTTGTGCCTATGAATATTCCATCACCATTATACTAACACAAGTCCCAAAAGGATATATTTTCACCATGGCATAACTATCCTAACACAAACCTTAATCCCTTCTCTATTATGCTTCAGGGGAGAACATAAGTCTTGCATCTTATGTGAAATGATGCTAGCATAGTAGAATGTTATATGTTGGGTGTTATAAGATTATTAAAGGCCTATTACATGTAAAAATAAGCCCAAATATGACCTAAATATCTAGATAAGTTCCTAACTAGGCCCATGACTAAAACACCTACTTTTCTACAATAGAGGGGTTATCTAGTTATTTGAAGTTAATAACACTTATTCTTGCCAACTCAACTAACGTATCTTATCTCTACTAAGGATTTTTGCATCACCTTTATGGAAACTTGTATACTTAAAAATTTATCATATATTCCCAAATATCCCCTTTAATGATATACCTTTTATCCAATCACATGCATTCCTATTTTTTATATATTTGACTTTTCACATGCATTTAGAATGCTACTTATCTTTTTAGTTTTTGATTTACATTGTAATACATTGGGTAATAAAACTAAACCTTCCTAAAAAAACCCCATTTTAATTCATATCCATATTATTTTTAACATCATAGTCATATATTTATATTGTTATGCTCTCCTACGTCATATTTTAGAACAAACATTGATTTCATCTTTTCACTCGTAAGGGGTCCTTATCTTAATTTTTCATCATGTATGTATGTTATTTAAGTTGAATTTAATTATATCACATTGGATATATTATAAAATAATATTTACTTGTATTTATTTTTTATTTAAGTTAAATTTTCTTACCTAACATTACATGACATATTTTTCATAAATATACTCATTTGATTATCTTTCATAATTTCTTATATTGGATAATTTATTTTTAGAATGTTTGACATTATTTATAATAATATTTGGTGTGGTTTGGATTATTTTTTAATTTTAATTTTATATTTTGTTTTTTGAATTATTATATATAATTACTTAAGATATTCATTTAAACCTTTTTAGTTTCTATACTCTATCAATAATTTAAATTTTTTTATTATATGGATAACATATTCTCTTTAGAATACTATTTTCATTTCATAAAATTTAAATGGAGAGAGAGAGAGAGAGAGAGAGAGAGAGAGAGAGAGAGAGAGAGAGAGAGAGAGAGAGAGAGAGAGAGAGAGAGAGAGAGAGAGAGAGAGAGAGAGAGAGATGATAGTTTGTAAATTTTTACTATCATTGAACACCTTATAATAATGATTTTTTAAGTAATAGACAAAGTTATTATTTTTATTTTAATCTTTGTTTATGTCTATAAATTATTTTTATTATTATCAAAATGATGAAATTATTAAATATAATGATGTCTTACTTAGTGAAAGGATGAATATGTGGGTAGAGTAGTGTTTATATGTCATTGTTCATATGTATCTTTTTTGTTTCCATGTGAGGATGGCATCATAAAAAGTATGCCCTAAGTACTCTCATGTGAATAAATATGCATGAAATATAATTATTAATTTATCTATTTCAACTAACCTTGACCCAAAAAAGTTACCTCTCTCTACATATTGAGTGACCACATACTAATATCTTGCATGTTTTTTTGGAAAAAATAAAGATTATGTTTGGGATCTACATAGGACTAATGGATATGTGGCTGAAATAATCCATGTTTTTTATTTTTCTACTAGGACCAATGTTTTTTTTCTCTTTAATGGTGATTAGATATGATTTAATTACTAGATATAGCTATAAAATATTAATCATTAATTGGAGAATCTAGAGGAATGTTTTTCAATGAACCACCCTAGTTGTGATAATCAAGAGCTAAGAGAATATCGAGAGTAAAACCTACATATTGCTCTATATGAAGTGTTATTATGTGATATACTAATGAATTTTCATGAATTAATTATATAATATGTGATGAAAAGTAGTATAAAATATAGATGGAAATAATCTTGGAAATATAAACATGTAGAGTAGTTGAGAAACCTATATGCAGTTTTGACCAGAGTTGTCGACATCTAGTGGCATGACATGTTTAATAATTATGTATCAAAGTTTGTTGTATTTAAATATTATTATATATAGGAGGTTAATTACAAGTTTATATATAAACCTATATTATCATACCCTAAGTATTTTTCATTATAGATTAATAATTTTATAGTAGATAGTGGAATATAGAACTCACAAATAGTTGGCTAAATTCTTACTCATGTGAGTGGTGCTAAATGTATAAGGTGAGAATGGCATGGATTATACAATATAAAAATAGATAAAATATTCAACATGCATATATTTTATTATCTTGATCTCTTAAGGCACAAATATTATGAAATTAAACATAAATTTATTGATAAAAACTACCATATGCAAGGGGAGAGTTCAAATCATGGGATTCCATGAGGACCCATGTCAGATGGGAATGACATGAGTATAAATCTATCATATATGTGTTCTATAATAATAAATATGTGTGCACAAAGGAGTTAGAGTGAACTCTATAGAGATAATATAAAGTGTCCGAGGAAGGAGATACAAGGATAAACTATCAATTAAACACATGTTATCCATCTACCTAAATCACATGATCATGAAATTTTCATAAACTAGAATAAATTGATGAATATGGTGTCAATATATCATTCATATGATATTTAATATGAAAATAAAAGGAAATAAGTGTTGTATAGAATATAGTTCCTAACCAACCACTTATGTTGGTGATCACACAACCTACACAAACATTTAATCTAATGAAGTATCATATGCCATTGGTAGGATGGGGTTCAACCCCTCCAAAAATTATTATAAAAAAAGATGAATAAATAGTAGTTGGATGGATTGTGCCAAGATATCATTCCATTTAAGTAATATTAGTAATTATAATATAACATTTTATGCCACTAGCATGAGGTATGGGAATTACCTCTAGAGGAAGCTAAAGTTTAGATGCACCTTTAACCAGTGCAATAGTACAACATGTGCCTCAAGTTTTGAATATTACCATACCCAATCCCAAAGTTATTTGAAATAACCATAAGTTTTCCTAAGTATCATAGAGTATAAAATATAACATAACATGTTCAAAGTGTGAATACATATGTCATGTGAAAGGAGTTACATTGTCATAATGTATGCCAAGTAAATTTTACATGAGTTTTTTGGATAATGCCCATACTTTATATCAAAATTTATTTTAAAATCTGTTGTGTATTATAACCTCTTGAAGCCATATTTATTAAAACAATCTAGTATTCCTAAGTTTGAGTAGTAGAGTTTTATTATGTTGAAGGAGATCAATCAATATTTGATGAAGAGTGCATGTCATATGATGATAGGTTCAATATTAATATCTGAAATCTCATTTGATATTAATTAAATACAACATGAACAATGGTTTATTGGAAGTTATTGACACCCTTTTGATGCCCCCTATTTATGAAGACATTCACCAGGCTTAGATATGGGAATTAACCAATTCATTAAGATTTATATTTCCTGAATGGCATCATATTTTTATAAGATAATTAATAACACTTCTCAATATCTTAAAATGGTTTATGTTGTAGTGAATTTAAGGTAAAGGGTCACAATTATAAAAATTTCCCTAGGCATAATATGGGAATTCTCATAACTTCATGTGATATATTTCATGAAGGCCAAGATGTGTGAAATTTTCCTATCCTTTAGTACACTACCAAAGCTAAGGTATAAATATAATATAATAATTGTGATTCCTTTACCCATAATAATGAAGATACATGGTGATTTATGAGATCGATGAGGGAAGAGAATGATCTGTGTGATATGTCATGATAATACCATATGATGAACCTTATTGTGATTACAAGAAATATCATGGTTATAGAAGATTTGGTGTATGAAACATGGGAAAAATGTTTCCCATGTACACTTATTACAATTTTGAATCATCATACCACTAACATTATGACTCTCCCAAGTATCCTACTTGTGGGTATTTCCTAGGTGATCATAAGGCCAAAAAGTGATTGTATTTATATGCCAAGATCACACATAAGTATAAACCCAAGAAGGGTGATGACATGATTAGGGTTTATTTTAATTTATAAAAATGGGTTTTTAAGGCACAAGATAAGAATAATACTAACCCTAATGTGCATATAAAAAATCATAGTGGCCTAGTTACACAATCAACAACTCTCAAAGATAAAGTTAGGAAGGGATAAGAGCTAAAGAGGTGTTAATATATAGTTATTTCCCCTTAACCATCCATAAAACCCTATCCATATGTCTCAAAACACAAAGAGGTAGTCTATAAATCCATTCATATCATATAATATATGTAACATGAACTTTAAATTACCTGATACTTTGAGAAAAGAACCAAGTAGGAACACTAAACGAAATAATGTGAATAGGGGAGTGATATCATGGATATAATATATCTCCTTTGTTTTGAATGAATGATCCTAATGTTGAATAATATTTTTTCTAGCTATGTAGGGGGAAAACTAACAAAGTTACTAGTTTTATATCTAACATAAGGGTATGAATTGAAGATAGCCCAAAATGTAGGATATGACGAATAAATTATTGTATACAAAAACATTAATATATGGTTAGTATGTAAAATTCTAGTATAAATAGGTGATGAAATTAATATACTCACAAGTTATGCATGTTAAAAGAGATAATCCCTACCTTATTACCCTCACCATGAATTTTTTTCATGAAAAATAAACCCAAGCCCAACCCATGTGAATTATAAAAAATATAGTATCAAGATAATAGCTACCAAGTTTTGAAATTAATTTAAGGTGACAAAGCTTGTCGAGGCAGAAAACTACCTAGATTTACTTGATAGACCTTGGTGTTATGCCAAAAACATACACATGCACTTCAAGAAGTGAAGCATGATCTTTAAAAATGGAAATTTGTGTGTGGTGATTCCATTATCAAATTATTAAGCCACCCTATGTTGAGACTGTTTAGTTTAAGTAAAAAATCAACAACATATATAATATTATGGAATATGGAGTAAATATCTTGGAACTAACTAGGGATGGCATACTTAGCTAAGATGAGGAACAATTTTATTCTAATACCATGAAAATTTGTTACATTTAATGGGTATAATAAGCCTATGAAGTTTCCAACTAAAAATGTGGTGGGGTGCTATTATGGACTTAATTATATTGCATATTAAAGGCCTTACATATAACCATCAAACCCTCTTCAAGTAGAGTAATAATTAGATGTCATGTTCCACATCCAAATTGAATAGAATTTTTCATATAATAAAATTAAAATTTGTTGAGTTTCTCTAGGATGAAATCTCCATATGAACTAGATAATTTGTATGTGACCTAGGAACATGTGTATCTAAGGAGAATGATTGCATGGGTGCCTTAGTGTACACCTTGAAGATAAATGTTTCACATCTGTGGGCTACACACAAACCAAGTCTTTCAAATTGGACCAAGGTTGAATATGCCACACAATCTAAATTTGATCATAGAAACAACTAAAAATGGTTTCCCATATATAGTGGTGACTTTGATCCATGGGCACATATTCATAAATGTGAATACAAATGGATAATGAACAAACCGTGTTTCTTAATATAGTTCTCAATTCATTCTTTCTACTAAAATTTGAAAGGCTTGGGCTCATTAATGGTATGTTATGAATTAGATATGTAAAGAGACTAGTGATTAGACAACTCTAATGGATAAATTCACCCATATTTTTTCCTTTTATTTTTCAAAATTGGGGCTACTTAAACCCTTGAAATTCATTTTCCATGTCATACTAGAAGATGAAGATATAATGGAAGAATAGTAAGACATATGTGTAGTGAGAAGGGAATAGACCTACTTAAGTTCATTGATGAATTTGAGGTAAAATAAATTCAGTGAAGATAATGAATTAGTATGGATGTCATGAAATTAGAAATTGATGACAAAAAATAGATGCTTGTGCATAATTAGGAGGAATAGTCCCAAGAGAGTGACCTTAGCCACTTATGAATTAAAAATTATTAGGATGAGATAGAATTTAAAAGCTCACAATATGATCGACACAGGTGCTAATTTGAATCCCCAAAGGCAACTAAGGTAAATATTAGATCAAAATAATAATCCAAAATGGACACCAAATTGGATTACTAGTTTGACACAAAATTAGCATGTATTATGTATTTATTCCAAGAATTATAAGACCTATTAAAAATAGGTTATAAGGAGATGAATCAAGTCTATTAATCTTTGGGAATAATTTAGACAACCTTAGTTTATGGTGAGAATAGAAGAAAAATTAACCATACTATTGACCAAATTTTTACCCCAAGTCAAAATTAGTCACACCCTATAGGTTTAAAACTAATAGTGTTGTCAAAAGTTTGTCATGGTATTTTCATGGTCTCAAGTAGTCTTAAATAGTCTCATATGGTCATATGTGTCCTTGTTTAGAATTATCTAGGTTCTACTCTTAGGTTCACTTGGATTTTGAGGTTTATAATGGTTCATTGTTCATAAAAGGCCTCTTAGTTTCATGAAGATCATGTTCTTTTGTATAAAACATGTTCTAGTCCATATTCTTCAAGTATTATTGCTGTTGTGAATATGGCCTATGTTTGAGTAGTATATTGGAGGTTTGATTTCTATTTTTGGCTTAACTTCCAATAATACATCATAGTTTGAGATATTGGAGATTACATTACAATAATGGAAGTGAATAAAAGTGAATAAAGGATTCCAAATGCACACTTTCAATGAGGATCACAAGTGTTTCCTTCATATGCAATTGTACAGGCTGTAGGGTGTTTGTAAGATGCCCATTACTCATAGAATAACTTGACACACTTATCCATTAATTCATATAATCTTGCTTACCTCACTACCATTATCAAAGTGGTATAGGTTGACTAAATGCTCAAATTAGACCACAAATAAACCTTGCATATAAAATAGGCACCTATAGGTTCTTATAGACCTATAGGGTAAGTCGAGGGTGGTATAATACTTGATCATAAGCTTTGTGATGAATTTAAAGGATGGTAAGGAGATGTGTAGTGGTTGATAGAGTTGATAAGTTTAAAATCTCAAGAAGTGTCTCTTTGTATGCTTATACAGTCAAAATGATACCTATAAGCCCTAGGTTTGTAGGTCCTCATTTTAGACCTTGATAAACATCAATATATCACATAAATTAAATATTTAGATAGTGTCACCCAATATCAGACAAATGAAAAAAAAAGCCTTGCATAAGCAAATAGGTCACTTGTAAGTGGAAGGTGATAGTGAAAATAAGTTGATAGTCAAATCTCCATCTATAGTATAGGTTGTATAGACTTTAAGGTGAGTGGAGAGTGACTTGATGCTTGGTTAGAAGCTCTGTGATCCCTTGAAGGAGTAACAATAAAGAGAGTAATATTTTGATAATGTTGAGAATTCTAAGGCAAGCAAATGAGACAAATAGGCTCCAGGCATGTAGTTCCTAATTTTGGAGCAATTCAACCTCAAATATAGACATAAACAATCTAGTTAAGATAGAAACAAGACCTTGTCAGATGAATATGGGATATAGACAAGATAAACACACTTAAATAACTATGTATAGTTAAGAGAGTCCCAAGAATTTGAGCTGATACTCTACAATCACCTACAAGTATGTACGAAAGGAATAAACAAAGACAAGAGGTTTGAAATGTCAAAAGGAAGTTGTTAGACCCTATAGATAGTGAGAGTGAATAATATTTTGATTGGAATATATTCAAACATAAGGTTAGGAGAGAGAATGTAGTCATGACTTTAAACACATACCCTAATAGGCACCTATAGGCCTACTTAGAGGATTAATTCATTTGTAGACCTAGAAAAGAGGCATAGGTGTGTGATAAAGGATTTGAAGCCTAATTTAAACATCAAAAAAGTTAAAATAATTTTAAAATATAGTGGTGAACATGATGAGGACCTGATATACAAAAAAAACATTCAAAAAGGGTATATATAGCCTACTATAATAATGGGTTGATCCTAAGCCTAAGAAAGAAATAAAAGATATCAAAAGACTCTGAGGCCTATATACAATGTGCAAAAAATTCATAGGGTCATTTTGAGACCAAAATAAATTGATGTGGTTGATGAAGTCTAAGTTTCACTCCTTTTCACAGAGTCAGTCAACACTACAGTTATGATTTCTCTTAGGTGAGGCCTCTGCTTGGATTGAAAGAAAGTATGGAGTGATAATATATACAAAGGGGAGAAAATACATTTGGTAATTTTATATAGTTTCATATAGATTTAAAATAACCACTCAGACCTGATTATAGGGAGGAAAATATCAAAACATAGTCAATCAAAACCCTATAGTTACCCACAAGCCTACAGTCTAAGCATGAGAGATATTAGTGTGTTAGGAGTTTTATATGCATGAACATTCATAAAAAAATTGTACATAGGGTGGTAATAAATTTAATAATACATACATGGTCTCATTTAAGTCACATAAACATTGGATATACCCATTATTTTATCTTAGACTTGGCCCACTCCTTTGGCAAGGGGCAGTCATGAGACTAAGAGATATTTTTGGACTCAAAGCATGAAACAAGTTGACATACCTAATTAAGGGACATTGAGGAAACACAAAAAAATGAAAATGTTCTTGTTATACTATTAGGTGACACCTAACCTAGGATTTAACTCAAATTCTCTTGAGGTCTATCAAGAAGGTAACAAACCCATAACCCCAAGTACCCTTACTAGTGTACCATAAGCATACAATGGGGTAAAAAGGGATAAAAGAGTAAGATGAATAATTTTAAGGAATTTTTCATAGGTACATTAACCTCTCCCAATATTGATAATAAATTTTGATACCCAAAAATCAAACTTGACCTCTGTCTAGTCTCAAGAGATCTAAGCATGCCACCTGAGGAGTAACTTCAGATGATCATACCATATCTCACAATTTTGAATGGATTATAATCCATTTTTTATATTTTAATATGTCAATAAATAATGTTTTACAAGTTGAAGGAGGTAAATTAATGATATATTCTTTATGAATAATCATTAATAACCAAAATAGGTCTTAAACCTGTGTAAAACCCTAATAGTGACTAGTCAATGGAAAAAGACCTCAAATGCATATCTAATTTCATATTTTTATAATAAAAAAATATTTTATTTATTTATGACTCCAAGGAGGTTATGAAAATGTACTCTGATGCTGATATAACTTATAAACATTTCCACAAATGCCTTGTTTTTACATGTTTTTGGTGTTTTATAGGTGTTCTGAGAAGGGGAGAACTTCCAAATCATTAGATGAGGAAATTTGGGATTTTTTTTAATATATATTAAATTTAAAAAAAATTCATAATATATTTTTGAGGTGATAAAACTAGGCACTATCCCACTTAGGTACTCTTGATGCCTCTCAAAAAGTCTATGGATCTGAAACTGAAGCAAAGAAGGCATGTGGATCTCTCTGATAATCTCCCTAGTGCGTCTGTCATATATAGGATCTCCTACCCAAGTGCCAACACTCTCAAGTGTTTGTCTGGCCCAAAGTGGCCTAAAAGTGGGTGAGTTAGGTGCTAACTCCTCATCCTTTAACTAAATGGAGGTGGATGACTCTACATCACTGTCCTCATTGTCTGAACTTGAAGAAGAAGAAGATGTCTCTGGCTCAGGAACTTGCTATGGCTGATTTAAATATGAGGAATCATCATGAAGAAGTAGATCTGATGAGAAAGAAGTGCCAAGTGTTAAGTCTCTAGGACTCTCCTAAAAGTGGACACTTCTCTCAATGAACAACTCATGAGTGGTTAGATTTGGAAGGCGATACCCCTTAACACCATCTGGATATCCTATAAAGATGCAAGGCTTGGACTGACGTTCCATAGCTTTGCATTTATTCTTTAGTATGCGAGCCATGACTGGGGATCTGAAAACCCTAAGATGCTCAGCACCAAGTTTTCTTTTATGCCAAGCTTCAAAGGGTGCTATCCCTTTTAAATCTTTGTGAGGAACCCTATTTTGAATGTAGCAAACACAATTGATGGCTTCAACCCAGTACTGTGGTGCTAAGGATTTGGAGTGAATCATACAGCTACCCATCTCTATTAAGAACCTATTTTTGCATTCTACAACCCCATTTTGTGAAGGACTACAAGTGACTGTGCACTATGAATCAATCCCATCTATGGTGCAAAATTGCTCAAACCTGTTGTTGATATACTCCCCTCCATTATCAGTTCGAAGAACCTTGATGGATTTCTCACTCTATTTCTCAACAAGAACCTTGAAGTCAAGAAAATTTTCAAACACTTCAGAATTTTGTTTGAGAAAATATATCCAAGTGTACCTAGAGAAATTATCAATGAAAGTGAGGATGTACTTGGCCCTTGTGAAAGATGGTTTGGGAAAGGGTCCCGATACGTCACTGTAGACTAACTCCAAAGGTTGTGAAGCCCTCCAAGTTTTGACTTTGTCAAATTTTTCTTCAGGATGCTTCCCAAGGGAACACCCCTCGCAAAGTCCTTTTGAGAATTGGACACGAGGCAAGCTAATGACCATGTCATGTTTGCAAAGTTGCTCAATGTAGCAGTAGTTAAGGTGGCCAAATTACTCATGCCATAATTTGCTAACTCCATCTGAATGAGTCAGCAATGCTATTGGAGAAGAATCAGGTGTAAAATGTGAGGTTTATAACCTTGCTTGGTGATTTGCCCTACCTACTGCCACTGTAGTATCACTATGTAACTCCCTGATAGCCATTAAACCTAGTGAAAACTCAACTCTCATGCCCCAACCAATGTGAGTGATTTGGTACACTAATAAGAGATTGGTTGAAAGAGAAGGAACACTTAGAACATTATTGAATGTTCCTCCTTCCATTTCAACTGACCCTCTCCCTGCAATGGAAATTGATGTGTCATCACCCAAACTAATTAAAGTCATGCTACAAGGCTCTAAAGATGAAAACACAACTAGTGAAGAGCCCATGTGGTGAGAAGTACTCGAGTCAATGACCCATGAAGATGTAGAAGCTACTATAGCTACAATGGCCTTGCCCTTTTCTTTCTCCTTACCCTTGCCTTTTGCCTTAGTAGAATCTTGGGTAGATGAATTCTACTTGATGGAATCAAGAACACCTATGGTGTGCTTCTCTAGAAGATGAGTTAGGCGATCTATTTGTTTCTTCATGCATTTGTGTTCATCATGCCCTATGTTTTTACACCTTCTCCTTCTTAGGTTTAGCATTAGAAGAGGAAGACTCAGTGTTGTTTTTGGCAGGATTGTTGTTTTCTTTCTTCTTCTCCTAGTCCTTGTTCTTTTTCTTCTTCTTCTTCTTATTTGTTGAAGTCTTATCCTTACCATTTCTAGATATCAAAGCTTGGGGTTGAGTAGACTTCATTGTGTCCATTTGAATTAGCTTACCTTGCTCTCTAGTCAAGTCGGCAATGAATGAATCCAAAGATGGAATTTTCCATGTAGTGCCAAGGGCACTTTTTGTGGCATGGAAAGAGGAGACAAAGACTGAATAACTTGGACCTAACTTTGTGAGAATAGAAAGGATGAGTTGATAATCTTTCTTCTCTATCTTACATTCTTTAAATTGCAATATGAGGGCCTTAAACTTAGTGAAGAAGTTTTGTAGGGTGTCAAAGTTGCTAGGACTTAGACTTATGAGTTCATTTTTGAGCTCATGACCTCTCATCTCATCAAGCTTCCCAAATAAGACTTCTAAGGTGTCCCATATGTATTTGGGAGTCTTGGAGGTTTCTAAATGGAAGAGAAGTTTTGGAGACATAGACAAGCTTAGTAATCCATAGGCTTCATCACTACGATTGTACCAATTGACCTTTTCAACATCAGTGCTGGGTTCTATTTTAGTACCCATGGTGATCCTATACAACCCTTTGCTTCTAAGAATCATTCAAATTTTAACCTTCCATTCATGATATTTGAAGGGTGTTAGGGGTTTAAGTTGAAAATAATCCATTTTAAACTAAATTTAGGTGAAGTTGTGTTGATTGCAAGTTGTGAAATTATGCAGAAAGGAGAATGAAAGCAAAGATTGCAAGTGCTGAAAAGTAATCACACCCACATGAAATGTTGAGCCCCCCTAAATATGCAAGTACATGCTCAAAAGACATCAGGCTTAGCCAAGAATGTGTCTTAGAGAAATCAGTGCAAGACTTTAAGCAAATAGGACGTTGGACTCAGTCAAAAATGTGTCTTGGGAGACCCAGATTTTAGGCACTTTATAAACTAGTGAATTTTTAAAAAATAACAAGCCTAAGCTATGAATATTTTAAATACAATCATTTTTTTTTAAATGGCATCCAAATCTAAGCTACCATTTGCAAGATATTAAAGATTCAATTTTCTGTAAACTAGTGTTTTTACAAAAAAATAACACTAAAACATTTTTAAAATGCCTATTTTGAGAGAGAAAGTGGCCTTTCAACCACTCATTAGACTTATCACAAAGTGAGGAAAGAGGTCTTTATGAGGGGGAATTGGCCTCCTGCCAACTCGGGCCTCACCCTTCATCTTCATAGGTCAAAGATATAAGTTTTTTAAAACTTTAAATTGCCCCTTTTTTTTTAAATGCTAATTTTCTAATTTGAATTTAATTCAAAAAAATAAAATGACTAATTTATGAATACAAAATCAAAATAGTTATAAGAAAAATAGACAAAGTCAGACTTTACCAATCAAACTCCCTGTTGAGGGAAGTGACTGGGAAATCTGGTTGTCTATGAACCAGCTGATTGATGTAAATAAACCCTATGATGAAGCAAGAATGGATACAATTTGTGTACTTGTAGATGCACTCAAGATACTTTGGGACACTAATTGAAGGATCATGTACACTGTGGAAGATTGTAATATTCTTGTTTGCATAAGCGGGTGGGACATATTGGTTGTTACGTGTGACCAACTGCTAAAGGACACAAAAAAGGATGGAGAGAATGCACGGCTATTGCAATTCTTCTGGCGGAGTGGTCTCCTCTAGGTGTTGCTCCTCAACTGCCAAGGGTCACTCAACATTCTTGATGCCTGGGCACCCATGGGACCCAAGGGCAAGATCTAAATGGAAGCAGGTAGACTGCTCACCAGCTTCCTCACTAGGTGACTTGAGTTTGAGGCCGATGACCAATCTGTACAAATTCAATGTAGAAGTCAATGCCTTCAGATTTGAAATGGAGAAAAAACCAGTTCAACATAGGTTTACCTCCTCCAACATAGATATCTAAAGGGTAGATCAAAATGAAACTCAACAAAAGTAATTTTTTTAATAGATTTCTGTATGGATTTGCATGAGTTTTTAATAAACTCTACCAAAACTCTCAAATGCAAACAAGTTAAAAAAAACTACTAAGAAAGCAAAGTAAGAATTTTAGATTAAACTAATATCATAACCAAACACACAATTACTGAGGTGGCTCTGATACCATATCAAATTTATTGCCAAAATTTGGATAATGCGAATGCAATGGAGACGTGATCACATGAGATGAAGCTAGAACACATCACATAGATGCTAAAGCAATTTTAAATTATACAAGGAGATAAGTTCCACACAACAAATAAGAGAAAACCCAATATTTGATTAACATGAGATGGCCAAAAGTGAAGAATACATATAGGAGAGCATGTAAGTAACTCCTCCACAAAAGGTGGTCAAAGCACCCCAAGAATAGACTGTAACTCCTCCATGAAAGGTGCTGAGAAGGTGCTAAGAATAGAGAATTAACTCCCATACCCGAAATATCTAGTTAAAGGAGTTACTTATGACACCTATGACACATCTATGACACACATCTCCACATAATCTAGCTTATCCTACTAATGTAGGAAAACTCCAATTATGCACAAATATATAATTTTCCTAATTAAATAATAGGAAAAATAAAAACCTACACTAATATAATGAAGGCTTAAAGAGGAAAAAAATTTATTAGGAGTTGTTATAGGAAACAAAATAGTTTTTTTCAGACTTTATAACATATTTTTAAGACCATTAATGAAGATAGGATTCCTTGAAGAATATGAACTTGAGTTTTAGGCTACTTGGACCAATCTAGGCATGGGAAATGAAGAGTTTCAAGACACCTATGCACATGAATGATGGAATGTCAGATAAAAGGAGTTTATTGATGCATGGAATATGTATACTAATTTTAATAAGATATTTTCATGGTGAATTAATGATTTTATTTTTTATTTGCCACTCTTTTCATGTAAAGAAGGGTAATTTTTAAGAATCTAGTCAAGGTGTTAAGCTATTTTACAACCCCTATGCCACTTAGAGGATCAAATATATTTCAAGAGTGAGATACATGACCTTGGATATTTTTTTTAATATATAAAAAATAATCTTCTTGTTGTAACTCATGTACACTTATCAATTCTCTTCTACTACACCCCTCTCTCTATCTCTCTCTTCACACTTCTCTATATAGACAACCGCTTTTGGCTAAGTTTGTAAAATCCACACTTATTATGGTGAAGTCATATTGGTTTTATAAATATATTTGCCTTTTAATAAATATTTAAATATTTTTTTAATTTCATAAATTCTTTTGTAAGTTTTTGAATTAGCACATAGAGGAATGACAAGTGATAACCATCTATCCTTGTGTTCACCTTACTCTTTCATGTTTTGTGAAAGTAGTATGATCTATAATAGGTCACATGAAGTGTAGTTAGTGTATTTGTATATCTACAAGTGTAAAATTAAATCATTAGTTTCTAAAATTATACCTCTTATTCATCCACCTTAAAGAAGTGATTTACATATCACTTTCATGTTTGAAATACTTATGTTAGAGAAATTTAGGATGTTTAAGTTAGTTTTGTGAATCATATTTCATAGTCAAAAAACATGTTACTCTAGTGGATATTAACATGGTGCATCACCTTAATATATTATTTTTATTTCATGTTCTCTCTTTTCCTGTTTAACCCTAAACAAGTTAGTAGTATAGGTGATGAGCTTGAATGAACACATCAAGTGAGCTTGCCCTTCAATCTAGAGGTTTAGCCTTGTTCTAGACAACCTATAAAGGTCTAGGGTTAATCCCATGTTCCACTCAATTTGGAGAAGAATTGAACTACCTCTCCAAGGGAAAAAAAAATTAGTGACAATATCTCTTACACACCTGGTGGGATAATTTTCTCAAACACTTCTTGTCAAGGTGAATGTTGGTCTTGACAACATCAAAACTACATAAGAGTTACTCAATCATCATGTTACAACTCCACTAAAGGTATACCATCTAGTTTAAAACTAATTTATTATTTATTTTTATTTTCTTCATGGTCCTTACTAGATCATCTTTTAGTAGAGGTTATCATCCTATAAATTCACTCCTTCATCTTGAACTTCCTCTTGAAGTTCAATATCCTCAGCCTACCTTGACATTTGAGAATCCTAAAAAAGATCCTAAAGAGAAAGAAGACTTTGAAATCCAATATGAATAAGAGAGTTTATAATAATTTGAAGGCAACATGGCTAGGCAACATGCTTTCCCATCCTTCAATACTAAAAATCCCATAAACCTTATTGCCTATGATGATATCCCTCCCAATTCTACCAAGAGTGTTCCCACCTTCAATGGGGAAGGTCATATCACCCCAAATAAGCATATTAGATACATATCCAACTTCTTAAATTTCCATAATGTCACTAAATTTAACATATTAGTCATATTTATTTTCATGTATCTTAAGGTAAAATCCCTTAATTGGTATAGAACATTGTTGGGATGATGCATCACTACTTAGGATGAGTTTGGAGAGTTGTTGACTCAAAGGTTTAAAGATAAGAGTGATCATTCATCAATCATACATCAGTTGAATGTAACTAAAATAAGTTATAAGTAAAATATTCATTATTCAATGAGAGGTTTCAAAGAACATGGAATAGCTTGCCACCTCCCATGATACCCCATGCAAGTTCTATTTTACAAACTTATCTTATATCTATTTGGACGGATATAGTTATCATGTTGCAGTCCATGGGTGAGGCCTCTGATATAGACATTAGAGTTGAGAATGGTTTGATTTAATCTGATAACTCCCTCCAAAATTCTCTATTATAATCTTGCCTAACATGTTTTCTACTCCATTTCCAAATCTAATTAATAATTCCAAAGCTTACCCAAAGAAATTAGATGATGCCATTGATTTGGAAGCAAGATATAAGGCCTTAGAATCTCAAATTAGGAAACCTAATCAATAATTTGGAGTTCACCAAAACCAATACTACTAACCTTCATAAGAAAATATATTTATACCTTATCATAATGATCAAGGGATGGGACAAGTTTAACCTAATTTCAATAGGTCACCTGATGCGTATAATATAAATTTTAATCCTACTATAAAATCCATGGTTCTAGTCCATAGTAATTTGGTTCAAGGAGAATATTGGTATAATCAAGGACAATACATGAATGATAATTAAGGTGAAATTAATCTTTGGTTTCTCAAGGAGGGCCTACTCATCAATTGATAGAAGAATATGATAGCTTAATGTAATCAAAATTCAATGAAGATTGTGGCAACTAAGGAGTGAGCTTGGAAAACTTTCAAGTGGAAGATATACGAGTCCTAAATCAAATAACTTCAATTACATCCAACACAAGGTAAAATATAAGAGATTTAGGATATGTTAAATAAGTGGATACAATTCAAAACAATCCTCCTTGAATGTAATAAGGTGTGAATACAAATGTGTCAGCCTCTATAAGTCATATACCTCTTTAAAATAAGAATTTGGGAAAGGTGACTCAAGGTTCTTCATTACCTCAAGATGAATTTACTTCATTTCCTTCAAGAATCCAAGAAAAGGTTATTATACCTCATTTAAATATCATTGATTTTTTTTAAGAACACTAAAACATCCATATCCCTTTGGGAAGTTCTCCACATGCTTGATAAAAAATAGCTACTCCACGAGCTGCTATCACAACTTCATATTAGTCCTCAACAAGTTAAACATGGTGGTATATCCATCAAAAATTCAACTAATAATAGTGTGGAATCCTCCATAAAATATAAAAATATACCACCTTTCTATCTTACCCTCATTATTGGAGACAAGATAATTAATAATTACATTGTGGATAATGGGGCAAACACTTTAGTTATTCCTAAACTAGTTTCAGACAAGCTAGGATTCATGTATGATCCATATAACAAAGGAATGTTTAAAATTGATTGGACATCATCCAAATTAATAATCCACATAAAAAAATATAAATTTTTGTTCCATTATTTCCCAAGTTGTATAATTTTACAAGATATAGTAATGGTATATTTGCTTGCATATTATTATATTTGCCTATCAAGAGACTTAAATACCAAGATAAGAGGGTATGTATTAGCTGATTGGTATTTATTTATTTTAAAAACAAGTTATGGAACTAGGGTGATAATGAGAACATAGCCATTATCCATGTTCCATATTTAACCATATGTGGAACCTAGTTATGATTTGAAATGTACCATCAATGAACAAGAGAAGCATGCTATAGATGATGGAACATAATCCAAATTTGAAGGTATCTTTGATATATTCCTAGATGAATATGGTACTAAGAAATTTGAATATGATTCCTATAATTTCATGGAATATACATGCCTTGGCACATACATCATTTATGATGAGGGTGATGGACATTTTAAGGTAAGTCTTGATGGTTGTTTTCAACAAGATGCAAAAGATAACTACCTACACACATAGATGATGATGATAAGTATTCAAGTGTGATAGATCATGAGGATGTTATAGAATGTGAAATTCTTCCTATTCAAAATGAAGTATTTTATGAGTATAACAGTCATAAAGAAGAGGATGATCTATAGTTGCATTTTCATACTATAGTTCAAGAGTTTGAATAGATAAATAATCCAAATCTCTTTCATAAAGAACATGAGATTAAAAGCGAGGTCATTTTTGGACCTAATAATCATGACAAGAAGTATCCAATAACTATCAAGTTGGCTACAATATTGGAATATTTCAATTAGATCGAGGCATAAGTTTGTGTAGTTGAGGAATAGCCTAAACCTCAATATGATTTTAAACTACTTATAGACGTGTTTGAGCAATAAGAAAGAAAACATGAAGTCTCTAAATATAAATAACATCATGTTCTAAGTGAATTTGAAGTTTGAAAAAAATTCATGACTCCTAAAAATCAAAATTACAAGCACCAAATGATCATGAAGGAGACTAGGTAGGTTGAACTATCAAGAAATCCTAAAGAAGAGCTAGAAAGACCATTCATTGAATTTTCAAATGGTGTAATTACAGATAAAAAAGTTCCTATGAATGGTAAGTCTTTTTATAATCTTCACATGAAAACCTTTTATTAAAATCATCCATCATATGGTGACTTGCTCACATGGATCAACTGTGACTCAGGAAACATCCTTTTTGATCTCAATTAAAGCAGGAGAAAGTATTGCATCACCCTAAACATGTTTTGTTGTCTATACATAATAGGTTAGGTCAATTTTTTGAGTCTTTTATGTTTTTTTCCATAAATTATTTGGAATAGTGTGTATTTAATTCTTGTTATGTGTTTTGTGTGAGTTTGAAATCTTTACGAGGTATGTTAGTTTTAGATTATAGCAAAAGAGTGACTCTATATCCCAATGGAAGGGAAGGCTACCAGTCCATTAGCATTACAGACATGCTACCCCTATGATACATCAATAATTATGACCAAATTATGACCCTAGTCAAAATTGGTCACCCCTTCTGGGTTAAAACTTTATAGGGTTGTCAAATGTTTTTCATGGTCTTAAGTGGTATTAAATAGTCCCATATGGTCATATGTGTCCTTATATAGAATTTTCCAAGTTATAGTCTTAGGTTCAATTGTATTCAAAGGTTTATAATGCTTCATTATTCATGGAAGGATCTCAATTTCATGGATTCCATGTTATTTTGTCACAAATGTGTTTTGGTCCATATTCTTCAAGTATGCTTGATTTTGGAAACATCGTCTATGTTTGAGTAGTATACTAAAGGTTTGATTGCTATTTTGGCTCAAATTATAGTAATACATAGTAGTGTGAGATCTTATAGATGGAATTTCACCATTGGAAGTGAATAAAAGTGAAGAAAAGTGAAGAAAAGAGTCTAAATGCACACTTTCAATTAAGATCACGAGTGTTTCATTCATATGCAATCATATGAATTGTAGAGTGTTTTAAATATGATCATTGATCATATAAGGATATAACACATTTCTCCATGCATTCATATAATCTTCATTACCTCACTACCATCATCAAAGTGATACAAATTGACTAAATACTCAAATTAGACCACATATAGACCTTGCATATAAAATAGGCACCTATAGGTTAGTACAAACCTTTAGGGTAAGTTAAGGGTGGCATAAGACTTGATCATAAGATCTATGAGGCATTAAAAGGATGATAAGGAGATTTTTATTGGTTGATAGAGTTGGAAAGTTCAAAATCTCAAGAAGTGTCTCTTTGTATGTCTATATAGTCAAAATGAGACCTACAAGGCCTAGGCCTATAGGTCCTCATTTTGGACCTTGTTAAACATCACTCTCTAACATAAATCAAAGATTTAGATAGTGGCACCCAATATATAATAGAAAAAATAAGACATAAGCCTTGAATAAGAAACTAGGTCACCTGTAAGTGGAAGGTGATAGTGAAACTGAGTTGACAGTCAAATCTCCATCTACCTGTTGACCAAATTTTGACCCCAAGTCAAAATTGGTCACCCCCTCTAGGTTGACATCATAAGGTTTTCAATTTTTTTTCATGGGATCAAGTGGTATTAAATAGTCCTATATGGTCATGTGAATCCTTGTTTAGCATTGTGTAAGTTTTAGTCTTAGGTTCACTTATATTCAAAGGTTTATAATGCTTTATTGTTCATGGAAGGCCTCTTAGTTTCATGTATTCCATGTTATTTTATTTGAAATGTGTTTTGGTCCATATTATTAAAGTATGCTTGATTTTGGGAACATGGTCTATTTTTGAGTAGTCTACTAGAGGTTTGATTTCTATTTTTGGCTTAAATGGTAGTAATACATCATAGTGTGAGATATTAGAGATGACATTGTACCATTATAAGTGAATAAAAGTGAATAAAGGAGTCCAAATGCACAATTTCAATAAGGATCACAATTTTTTTCTTCATATGTAATTATATAGGTTGTAGGGTGTTTATAATATTCCCATTCTCATATAAAGACTTGAAACACTTTTTCATGCATTCATATAATCTTTATTTCCTCACTACCATCATAAAAGTGATACAAGTTGACTAAATTCTCAAAGTATACCACACACAGACCTTGCATATAAAATAGGCACCTATAGGTCTATACACACATGTAGGGTAATTTTAGGTGGCATAATACTTGATCATAAGCTATGTGATGTGTTGAAAGGATGATAAGGATATGTGTAGTGGTTGATAGAGTTGAGAAGTTCAAAATCTCAATAATTGTCTCTTTATATGCCTATATAGTCAAAATGAGACCTACAGGTCCTAAGCCTATAGGTACTCATTTTTTAAATTAATAAAAATCAATATCTAACATAAATGAAATATTTAAATAGTGGCACCTAATCTTAGATAGATGAAACATGATAAAATCCTTAAAGAAGCAACTAGGTCACTTGTAAGTGGAAGGTGACAATGAAACCAAGTTGAAAATCAAATATCCATCTATAATACAAGATGTATGGACTATAGGGTGAGTTGATAATTAATTGATGCTTGGTTATAAGTTATATAATACCTTTAATGAGTATAAAGAAAGAGATTAATATTATGATAATGTTGATAAGTCTAAGAACTTAGAAAGTGTTTCTTTGTATCACTATGGCAAGCAAATGAGACCTATAAGCCCCAAGCATATAGGTCCACATTTTGGACCAATTAAACCTAAAATATAGATAATAGTAACCTATTTAATATGAAAACAAGACCTTGTCAAATTAATATGGGCTACAAACAAGATAGACACACCTACATGACTATGTACAGTCATGAGAGTCTTAGAAAATTGAGTTGATAGTCTACATTCACTTATAGGTTTGTACAGAAGGAAAAGGAAAAAAATAGGATTTAAATGTCAAAATTAAGTTGGAATACCATATATAAAATGAGAGTGTATACTCTTTTGTTTGGAATATCTTCAAACATAATTCTAGGAAAGAGAATGCAATCATGACTCCAAACATCGACTCAAATAGGCACCTACAAGCGTACTTAGAGGGTTAGTCCATTTTAAAACCTATAAAAGAGGTAGAGGTGTGTGATAAAGGATATAAATCCTAATTTAAACTTAAAACAAGTTCAAATACTATTTAAAGTTAGTGGTGAACATGATGAGGACCTAAAAGGACACATACAACTTACTCCAAGAATACGATGATCCTGAGCCTAAGAAAGAAAAAGAAAGAGATAGAGATAATATGAGGCATAACTTATATTAAATAATAATTCATAGGGTCGTGTTGAGACCAAAATAATTTGAGGTGGTTGATCAAGTATGAGTTTCACTCCTCTACACACAGTCAGTCAACACTACACTTTTGTTTTGCCTAGATTGAAAGAGAGTATGGAATGATAATAGATATAAAAGGGGGGAAATACATTTTTTAATGTTATATAGTTTCATGGAGATCTCATCTAACTACTCAGACCTACTAATATGGAATAAAATATCAAAACACAATCAATCAAAACCCTATAGTTACACACAGGCCTATAATCAAAACATGATAGAAATTAGTGTGTTTGGAGTTCCATAGGCATGGAAATCACTTAAAAATTGGTAAATATGGTGGTAATTAATTTAAAAATACATCCATGGTATCATTTGTGTCACATAAAGATTGGACAGACCCATTATTTTGTCTCAAACTTGGCCCGCTCCTTTAGTAAGGGGTAGTCATGAGACTAAGATATCTTTTTGGACTCAAAGCATGAAACAATTATATACACTTAATTAATGGAAATTAAGGCAAAAAATAAACATTAAAATGGTCTTAGTATACTCTTAGGTGATACCCAACCTCAGGATTAAATTCAAATTCCCTTGAGGGCTATCAAGAAGGAAATAAGCCCATAACCCTAAGTACCTTGACCAATGTACCATGAGCATATAGTGGGGTAATAAGGGATAAAAAATCACAAGGAATAATTTAAATGGATGTTTTATATGTTTTTAAACCTATCCTAGTATTTATAATTACTTTTTAGACCCAAAACTTGTACTTTACCTCTCTCTTGCCTAAAGAGAGCTAAGCATGCCACCTGAGGAACAACTTGAAATGCTCATACCATATCTCACACTTTGAATGGTAGGATGATACATTTGGAATATTTTAATAGGTTATTAAATAATTTTTTAAAACTTGAAGGAGGTCAATTAATGATTTGTTCATTATGAACAATTGTTAGGACCCCAAATAGGTCTTAAACCTCTCTAGAACCTTGATAGTGATCAGTCAAAGGAAAAAGACATCAAATTCATATATAATGACAAAATTTTATATTTAAACCTATTTTATGATGTTTATGACTCAAAGGAGGTTTTTAACATGTAATTTGTTTCTGATGTCACTTGTAGATATTTTCAAAATTGCCTTATTTTTTCATGTTTTGTGTGTTTTGCAAGTTTTATAAGAAGGGGAGAACTTATTAATAGTTTTATGAGTTAATTTGGGATGTATTATAGATATTAAATTCCAAAAACATGAATGGTATATTATTAAGGTGATCAAACCAAGCTTGTGTTTCCAAGGTAGTGTCAAATAGGCTCAAAATGAGGCTAAGTGGTAAGGTGATTTCTTGGTTTACATACTTCCATAGGGTCTCAGGACCTCAAAATTGATATGTATTTTTTTGATGGAATATTTAAAGTTAATAAAAAGTTTTTAGGTTATTTAACATGTGTTTAATAATTTTGGATTAATAAAATAGGGTCTTAAGAAAGGAGGCCTAATTGGGGCCTAATTCAAGAGAGAGAAAGGCATAAGAGATAAACTTCCACATAGATTATGAATATGAAAATTTTTATGGATATTTAAGACCATAATAGGTCATATAATACTACCTCATTTATCATTATCATCTGTACAACTCCATACATAAGTAAGTTTATAGGTTTTTAGGGCTACAAGGAAAATAGGCCTAGTGAGGACTTAAGGAGAAAAATGAATTTTTTGGAGTTGTTATAGGAACCAAAATGGTTTTTATCAGACGTGATAATATATTTTAAGACCATTAATGGAGATAGGATGCCTTGAATAATATGAACTTGAGTTTTAGGCCATAATGACCAATCTAGGCATGGGAAATGAAGGATTTTAAGACAATTATGCACATGAATGATAGAATTTAAAATCATAGGAGTTTATTAAGGCATGAAAGATGTATAATGAGTTCATTATGATCAATTCATGGATATTTCATGATTTTAATGTCTATATATCACTCCTTTCATGTAAAGAAGGGCATTTTTCAAGAAGCTAGTCAAGGTGTCAAGCTAATTTGTAACCCTTATGCCACTTTGAGGATCAAATACTCTTCAAGAGCGAGACACATAGAATTTTAGATATATTTATACTATCTCATAACTCCCATTATTACTTTAACTCATATACACTTGTCAATTCTATTATACTATGCCTCTCTCTCTCTCTCTCTCTCTCTCTCTCTCTCTCTCTCTCTCTCTCTCTCTCTCTCTCTCTCTCTCTCTCTCTCTCTCTCTCTCTCTCTCTCTCTCTCTCTCTCTCTCCACACTCCTCTATATAAGTAACCACTTTCGGATAAGTTTTTAGAATCCACACCTAGTAAGGAGAATCCTTGCTGGTTTGAGTACTATATTTTCCTTTGAATAATATTTCAAGATAGTTTTGAGTTCATAAATTCTTGCCTATGTGTGTGAAGTAGTGCCTATAATAATGACAAGTGATAATCATCTATCCTTGTGTTCACCTTACTCTTACATGTTTTATGCAAGTAGTTTTCTCTCTAACAGGTCACATGAAGTGTATTTAGTGTCTTTATCTATATCTAAGTGTAAAATAAAACATTAATGTCTAAAATTAGACATATTTTTCATCTAATTTAAATAATTACATTTCAAATCACCTTTATGTATGAAATACTTATGTTAGATAAATATAATATGTTGAAGTCAATTTTGAGAATCATATTTCATAGTACAAGTACATGGTAGTCTAGTCGAGATTAGCTTGGTGCATCACCTAAGTAGATTAGGTTTATTTCATGTTCTCTCTTTCCCTTTTCAACCCCAAACAAGTTATTAGTATAGGTGATGATCTTGAATGAACACATCAAGGGAGATATCCATTCAATCTATAAGTTTATCATTGTGATAGATAACCCATAGGTCTAGGGGTAATCCCATGTTCCACAAAATTTGGAGAATAATTGAAATACCTCTCCAAGTTTTCAAAATAGAGTGATAACACTAAGTAGTTGAGGAGTTTTAATGGGTGATCCTAATGGTAATTACTGCCAAAACTTATCGGTGCATCCATATATGTATTGAATACTAACTACTCAATGAAACATGTATCACTAACACTTTTCCCATGCCCTTTATTTACTAAATTATAGATTGATTAGAAATTTTAGAGGTTTACATGTTCACTGATGAATTTTTAGGCTATCACCAAGTAAAAATTGATGAAAAGGAAAATCCCAATACTACCTTCACAATCAAATGGGATAAATTTTCCTATAGTGTCATGTAAATTATCTTGAATAATGTGAATATTGTATTCTTGTGCTTATTATCTTATGAGTGGATTAATCTAGGATTTTTTATTGATCTTATCAATCTTTTTTATATTTTTGATTTTGTATGTGACATTATCTATATCATGCACATTCAAATTATGGGTGGGGATTATTGTGTCCCAACGTGCCCAATCTTCAAAAAATCTTAGAACCATGATAATTTATCTAAAATATTATTTCACATTCTAATTGACCATGCATTGCTAGCTAAGAGATACATAATTTTTATTTGATTTAAAATTTTAAGGATTTTTATATTTTTTTAACATTTTATATGTGAAAAAGAATGTTTAGTGTGTAACAAAGGGATAGGCCATGTTTGATAAAAAAAAATTGTACATGTACAACTTTCCAAAAATGGTTGATAAACATTATTTGAGATAATATTTGAGAGACAAAATCAAAGTAGATATATATTAAAATTTTCATGAAGGAATCAAAATTTCAAAGGAATCAATGTTTTAATATTTTTTTGATTTATATTGGGTTTTAATAGGACCCTTCCCAAAAATAAAAATGATTAGAAAATTAAATAGGCCTATTTTGATAGAAAAAAAACCATCAAGACATATGACCAATAAATTCAAAACAAAACACACTACTATAAAGTATTAAAAATATTTCCAAACTACATCAAAAAACCAAATTTAAAAAAAAAAAAAAAACTATTTCTTACTGAGTCTCACCCTATTTTACTTTTATGTGAGAGTGAAGTATCCTAAAAGGGGAACTAGGTATGAGATTACCTTTTTTATTACTTATACAAATTGTCCATTCTTATTTATTACTAACAATCCATGAATCTAAACTTATATAGATGCACATATCTACTAACAAGCCTCTACAAACCTTCTTATTACATTTTAAATTCATAAAAATCTTATAGACTAAATCAATAACCTCTAAAATTAGTGATAGCCTTACTAGATGAGGCACAATTAAATCATCCCCCATGCTTTCCTTGAATTTTATTTAACAACTTTAGAAGATATATAAAAAGTATGAACAAAGATATGATCCTCTTTAGCATCCTTCCACCATGAATAATCTACTTTATGTTTAGATCGAAGGCAAGAAGTACCGAAATGGCATGTTTCAAAACATCTTTGACATCTGAAAGATAACCCTTCATAATCTATGATTTGAGACAAACAATGACTTTTGACCTTCCATTCAATGGATTTTGGGAGGTTTTTAAGAATATCCATATAGACAAGAATTCTTGCTAAAGTAGTTTGTGAAAAGTTGGATGTAGAAGAATTAATTTCTAGTAGATATCCTAGATTTCCACCAATGGCTGACAAATAAGATTCAACCCACAATTGAAGATGAAGATATGAAAATCACACCCAATTAATTTTGAAAATGAGATTATTGAGAATATGATTGAATGAAGGGATCTAGGGTTTCAAAAAATAGGAGATGTTGATCCCAGCTCCAAGATATAACATGAATAACCTTATTGTGATCTAAACAATTGTAAAAGACCATAATAAAATATCCTCTAGCACAAGGATAAATTTCTAGGGTATCCTCCATTAGATCTCACCATGAATAATAAATCCATTGATGGAGGGTAGGGATCCCAAGACAAAATCTATCAAATCTACAAACTAGACACCATTTTTAATATCGCTCCTTGCTTTACAACACCTCTTCGAGAGCCTCATCTAGAAAATACACAAATAAAATGTCCTTAGAAATGACCACCAATGTTTTCTCACCCTATGAAACCAAAATTTTAAAATATTTACCCCTTGTTATATATTAATCCAACTTTATCACACTAATGGTTACCATAGTAGAAGTGATGGAAGGTTTTGAAGCATTACTTAAATTAACCATTTGACACACCTGAATAGTGATTTTTTTCACATTGTCTAGACCTATATATTTAGGTCATCTTCTTGACTTCTCATTTAAAATTCTAAAATTGATAGAATCCATATGCCCTAAAACATTAATGTGTTAAAGCCACCATAAAATTGGATTTTCCTTCATACCCAACCATTCATCATGTTTAGGAACATCATTGGAGTTCACAAAAGGAGACAATGGCATCATGAAAGGAAGGAAACCCTAGATCATTAATAACTACCAACATAAGTTTATTCTATGTGACTTACTTCTTATATTGCAATGGTATATCTATGATTTTATTCTTTATCCATCTACTTTATTTATTTTTTGATAGTCTCTACTAGAATTACCACTCCCTTAATGTCAATAAATGAGTAATGAAGTTTTTTAATCACTTCTATATAATTTATAGCATCTACTACCATTCACCAAGATTATTTCATGTTTTAATATTTTTAGTAACAATGATTTTCAATAAAAATATATGGCCACATGAAACCATCATACTAGGAAGATTTGATGGTTTTCATACATAGCCATTTTTTTTCATTTTCACATGTTTTTAAAATTGATTATCCATACCATTTTGTGAAGAAAATTACATCATAAATTTTTATAAGGATAATACTTTGTATGAATGAATCCAAATTCATGGGAAACATAGTGGTCCAATGCTTTTAGTAAAATAAGTTTTTAATCAAAATATATTACTTCACACAACTAGTAAATCAAGTAGATTTTGTAATAAATAAAATATTTTGACATATATAATATTATTTATAGTTAGATAATATTATTTATGGCTATAAATATTTATTTAAAGATAGATAATTATATCGAGAGTTATAAAATATCATTTCAAGATCACCCAAAGTTGGAAGAATAAGTCAACTAAAGTTATTTTAAAGTGAATATTAGTTATTTTAATAAATAAAGAATGTAATTTAGATGAAAATTCAATGCATGTATTTATTCATTTATTTATTAGTTTATTTTTTGCAATAGATATAACATTAAAACTATAGTAAACTCTTCAAATGATATAAGTATTTGTGTCTTTGTTCCACTTATAATTGTTATTAATAATTTGTAACGAATCCATTTTTATTCATAAAGATTTACAAGATAACTGGAAAGATTGAGAAATTATCATGGATGTTTTGTTAGTTTGTTTCAGTTTTATGATTTCTCAAAAATGTAGATTGATGTTGTGTAATTTTTTATATTTAAATGATAATTTAATGAGATTTATTTTCTTATTATGATTAAGTTAGATTGGGCAATTATGATATTCTAATTATTTCTATTAGTTAATCTTTTATCTCTTTTTTTGTATATAGATGCCCTATTGTTATTTTTACATGGATTTTGATATTTAAAAAATTGTTATGGATGAATGTTAAATTTATGTTCTTCTAATTAATTTATCTTTAAAAGAGATGCTACTGAAATTTACTCATACATAATTATTACTTAAACTCTTGCACCATATTACTTCAGATTTGAGTGCATAACTAGATTTGATTAACTCTGATTGATTTTGTAGTAGATATCAGAAAGTGTTGCTTGAAAGAAATAATTACTCAACTAAAATATAACCTTATTTTACATCATATCCTTACATAATTTTTTTTTATGATACTTAGTTATTTTAATATAGCATCATTATAAATATTCATTTTTGGGTATTGTTTTGATCACTTAGGATAATGCCCCTTGATGGGTTGTATGTCACATGTTTTTATTCCACCATGAATACACAAGAGAGACACAACCTAAAACTCATTCCCCAAATAAAATCACTATAATTTCTAAAATGAGAGGATGAAAACTCATTATTTGTAGTGTGCATAAAACCCACATCTATGTAATTACTAATTTTAGAAGGACTCTTGTGATCAATTTTCATCCAATGCATGATTTTATTTTATTTTATTATCAAAATATAAAAAACATATAAAATTTAGAAAATTAAAAATTAAAACATGTCTTTTCTTGGTAAATCAACCATAAACATCTCAGGTATTCATCACAATTTTCCAAATGATCCATTTATTTTTCATCCTAGTTTTCAAAATATTATCAAACTAACTATTGGATAATATCTTGTTGATTATAAAATTGCCATGATTTTTTTGAATGTTAAAGTTGAGTATGTGGCTTTCAGATTATTTACTTTTACTTTAGAAGAAGAAGCTTATAATTATTTTTTGGACTTGACACCTAATTCTATTACTAGTTGGCAGAATTTTGAAGATAAAATTTTATTTTATTTTGTCAAATGATTGATACTCATGTTTTTATATAATAATTTATTATGATTAGAATATAAATTCATGAGATAATTAGATATTTTAATTTCATATATATATATATATATATATATATATATATATTCCATTAGTCATAGACCTTCTGAAGCAATGATTCTAGATACGTATTTGCATGCTTTAAATCCATTAACCATCACTTTAATGAGAATGTCTATATAAAATACATTGGTTTTATCTTGTGTAGAAATTCTTAAGGGGGAATTAGTTATAATTCACAAAGAGAGGTCAAGTTGAGGATCAATTCTATTTTAAAGGCATGGTGCTATATTATTAAAGAAATCAACAAGTTTAGAATTGTATTATTTTTCCCACAAAATATTTGCATTATAATCATGTTCACCTTGAATTTTATACTTATATAAATCATGACATGATTGAAGAGGAAGAATAGATTTTAGGTGATGACAAATTCAAAGATATTTTGAACCTATAAGAGCATAATAAACATATTCAATAATAAGTAAAATAAGATGTTAGTTTATCACATGATATAATATTAAAGAACTTAAAATTATTGAATACCTTACTCCAAACATCATAAACATTGAAATTTAGGTAAATAAGATATATTTATGCTTGGTAAAACAGTGAGGTAAATATTTCATATACCAATGTATATTCTAATTTTAGAGCTAAGTAAAATGATTATTTTGGGTTGAAAAGAAGCAAAATTAAATAATTTTGAAATAATACAACTATGTTTTCACATATTTGATAAATTTAATTAGGATCTTTATTTTACCAAATAATGGGATACATTCTAAAAATAAATAAAAATCCACCCTCCCAAATCTGATAGGAGTTTTGTTTCCTTAGATTATAATATATTAGATTTTAATGTTATTTTTATTTTAGTTGCACTTTTAATTAGTTTTTTTAATAAATAAGATCATCATTACCATTCATCTACTTCACATAATTTATCAAAGTTTATATTTTTTCACATTTATGAATATTCTTCAGCTAATCATAAGATATTTGAAGCTTCGAAAAGTTGTGTCATAATTTAATTTATATTTTATTGGAATGGATTGTGCTTATCATATTTTTAAAAATTATTTTGATATTTTCATATGAATTTTATAAATACTTATCATTTAAGAGGATAAATTGAACATTTTTATGATTAATATCTTTTTGAGAGATAATGAACATTGGTAAAGATGAAAATATGAGTGAAATATCTGATGTAAAATGAATTGTATCCATATATATGTAGCTAATGTTGGATAAAACCCATCTTATAAAAAAATAAACAAATAAAAGCATTGATAAATGGAGGAATTTTAATTCAATTAATATATACTATGGATATGGATGCCTACATGACAATAGATAAATGTTTTGAGTGGAATCAAATGCATCTTTTCTAAGGATATGGACACCTAGATTGCAACATAACAATGCCTATCTTCCCATAAACTTGTGTTTTAAATAAATAAATAAATAAATAAATAAATATAAAAGAGACCTATAATTTATGGTTGATATTTAATATACAACTCTCATAACAAGAGGAAAAATCTTCATAAAATCACACGTGATCTAAAAAATGAGAAAGGTTAGTATGTTGGACAATTATGTTTAAGCCTCTTTCAATTATCTCTTTGATCATTTATTTCTTATAAAGTATAATTTTTATATGATAATAAAACTAAAACAATATATTCTAAAATATGTAGGAGTGTTTCCTCACTGAGTCACCATTTTTGTGTCCCAACATGCCCAAAGGTTTAAAAAAGATTATGACCATGAGATTTTACCTAAAAATGCTTTCACATTCTAATTGACTGTATATTTCTAGCTAAATGATATATATATATATATATATTATTTAATTTACATTTATAAGGAAGTATAATATTTTTTAAACATTTTTTAGATGTAAAGTAATGTTCAGTGTGCAACAAAGAGGTATGCCTTATTTGATAAAAAAATTAAATGTCTAATTTTATATAAATGGTTAATCAACACATTTTGAGGTGATATTTGAGAGACCAAATCAAAGTGGATATAAGTAAAAATTTCATGAATAAATATAAATTTCATAGGAATACAATGGGTTAATAATTTTAGTAATAATTATTTTCAATCAAAAGATATGTCTTCACAAAATCACCATTCCAAGAAGATTTGATAGTTTTCATACCCTCAAATGGAAACCCTAGTAGATCTTGAGGGGATTTATCAGGGCTTATGATGGGATGGTGGTATCAAATTATGTGGGTCCCCTTGTTATTCAATAAAATCATGTGACCAAAGCAATGACTACATTTTACGGAATTCATATTGCCTCTAAACTTAATATAGCCAATTTGGTCATTAAGAGGGACTCTCTTAACATTGTTAATTATTTTTTAGGTAAAATAACCCCCTCCCATACTATCAAATTTATCATCAATGACACTAGGTAGTTCCTATCTTCATTTGGAGAGACATCTATCCAACATGTTTTTCTTAAAGATAACTCATCAATGAACTACTTAGAGAAATTTTGTGTTTAAGCCTCTACATTAGGCACATAAGAAGGATCCCATATTATCCCTACTCATTTATTAGACATAATTAATATATTTAGACAACATGCCATCATAGCTCTATGAGTTAGTCACACAAAAAAATCATATTCAAGTGTGCAAATAATTCACCCCTTCCTACATAATGATTCTAATGTGCTTAGTCATAACACTAAAAGTGACAATACTATCAAAATAATCCATTCTTTAAAGTCAAATAATGATGATAATAAGGCTGAAAATTTCACATATAATGGTAAAAACTCAAGTAGGAATCAAATGGGAGGAGATATAGATCGATTATAATCTCTCTCTTATATGGAGGTCTAGGAAAACAAAAGGGTTTAGAAGAAACTACATAAGGGTGGACTTATGGAGTCTATGCAATGAATTTCAAGGGATGTTGAACACTTATCAAAAGAATTCACATTGGCATAGAATCAAAGGATTTTCAGAATAAGAGGCATCAAGATTATTATGATTGAAGAAAAAACTAGGGAGATTATTGGGATGAGATATGATGGAGAAAAATACTCCAAGGACAAAATCCATAAATTAGAGTTTATGTAGATTTTATTCCATACCAAAAAAATTCTAAAGACTAAAAATAAGGGATTCCCAAGGTAGGACCTTCTTCACCATTAGACATAAATATGCTTGTAAATTATGAAGTATTTGACTTTTGAAGGTAAGTTTAATCACTTTCAAGGGAACAAAATTAGTCTTCCTTATTACCTTATAAAATCAATGGAAATTATAGTATTAGATTTATATATTATTAATAATAATGATATTATCAATCAAGGATTGATCTTACTCCTATTCCAATATGGATAACCCCTACATAGAAAACCCATTCCTGACCTCCCATCAAAAGATCCATCTGAGTATTTTGGGCTCTATAAATGGAGGAATGATTCCTATCCCATACTATTTACCTTCCCATGTCCCCTTCCACTAGTACCCCCAATAAATATAATAGAATATGGTTTAACACAATAAATCCATCCTCTATGAGCAAAAAACTAAAAATTGTGGCCATCTCTTGGAAACAAGAAGAAGGGAACAAGAACAAAAAAGTTTATAATATTTAAAATCCATATTGGGACCACAAAAGAAATATTTGATCCCTCTAAGTGAAATTGATGGATATGGGGAGGGAAATGTCTAATATTATAAAGGAATGGAATTATTTAAATCATAAGACTAACTAACTCAATCAGGATTTGGATAAGGGAAAGGAAACTAAAGGCCCCTTGATAAATAAGGATACTAACTAGGAAAATGAACTAGAATCTACTAAAGACCTTATGCCATCACTTAATGCTAAAAGGACCCTTTAGAACAAGACCAAACAAGCCATTCTAGAAGGTATAATCAAGTGAAAAAGAGTAAGAATGAAATAGGAAGTGCTGAAGGTAAAATAAAAGGTGAGCTCAAATGAGCTCTTTATTTTTGTTTAGTGTTCAGTTATGTTCATTTTTTTTTAGGTTGTCATTCTTGTTAGTTGGTTGTTATTTTTGTTGAGGGAATTTCATGTGTACAACTGGTAGTGGCTAAGTTTCTTGTCTTCAGGTCATTATCTTTTTTTCTAACTATATGGTTGTTGGATCCTTATAGAACCAACCTTTTTTACCCAATCTAATAAAAAAAATTAATTAAAGATAGATAATATTATTTACACACACACACACACACACACACACACACACACACACACACACACACACATGTTTATTTAAAGATAAGTAATCTATCTAAAATTATAAAATCTTATCTAAAGATCATCCAAAGTTGGAATAAAAATTCAATTGAAGTTATTTTAAAGTGGATATTAGTTGTTTTAATAAATAAAGCATGCAATTCAGATGAAAATTCAATGCATGTATTTATTTATTTATTAGTTTAATTTTTTCAATATACATAATATTAGAACTATATTAAATTCTTCATATGATCTATGTATTAGTGTCTTTACTCAACTTATATTTTTTATTAATATTTTAAATCAAACCCATTATTATTGAGAAGTATTTGGAAGACAATTTGAAAGCTTGAGAAATATTCTTGAATTTTTTTTGAGTTTGTTCATTCTTTTACTTTCTCAAAAAATCATATTAATGTTGTGTAAGTTTTTAGATGCAAGCAATCATTTAATAAATTTGTATTTGCTTATAATGAGTAGGTTAGATTGTGTAATTATTATATTCTAATCATTTTGGTTAGTTGATATGTGATATATTTTGTTTTATATATGAATTTTATTCATATTTTCTTCATTTATTTTGATATTTAAAAAAATATGGATGAATGTGAAATTTTTATTCTTGTGATCAATTTATCTTACAAAGGGATGTTTATAAAATTTACCAATAATTAATTATATATTATACTCTTTCACCATATTAATTCATATTTGAGGTCATAACTTAATTTGATTAATTCTATTTTATTTTACAATAAATCTCAGAAGTTATTTCTAAAATAAAAGAATTACTCTACTAAAATATAACCTTATTTTCTACCATACCTTTCCCTCCTTTTTCTTTTTTTATGAGATATAAATATTGTAATATATCATAGTTATAAATATACATTCTTTGGTTTTGTTATTATAACTTGGATGAATTTAAATTTATGGTATATAGGTTACATGACACTATTTCACGACAAATACATAGGAGAGTCACAACCTACAACTCATTCCCTAGAAAAAATTTCTAGCAGTCATAATATGAGAGGATGGAAACTCATAGTATGTAGTGTGTATAAGACACACATCAATAATGCCAAGATTTACATTGGTCACATATTTATTATGTAGTATTATCTATTTATTACATCAATGATGGTTAATAATGTGATCTTTATCAATACATCTATCTTGACATGACACTTGTATGCCCTACATTACATATGTTACATAAATTCCTTGATGGCATATACATTAATATGACAACATATTTTTCACACTTTGATATGATCATCTATCACTAAAACTTTATAAATGACATCATATAGATATTTTATTTTAGATAAGTGATTTATAAGATACATTTGCCATTTCAAAAGGGAGGAATATCAGTGGACTTGTCATAAAGACACAAGTCTCCTTAAATAGGAAAATCATATTTTGGGATAGGAAAACATATTTTATAGATTCAAAGTGTTTAATGTATTAGATTGGTTTAAATATGAGATAGATATCCATTCATTGGTATATATTCCAAGGGCGTGTACCATGTATATGAACTTAATTTACATAGACATGAGCTAAAAAAATCAAATTTATATATACTTAAATGCATATGCCATGTCAGTTCACATGATTTAAAATAATACAAATTAAAATATTTCACATATAAGATACATGTTCTCAAATTTAGCATATAGATGCATAGAAATGTATATCAATTAATGTTGATTCAATGGGGCATGATAATAGTTCATTCACCTAGATACTATTATAGATATTAGTTGGTACTGATTCATTAGGTATAATAATGGTTCATGCACATACACAATAATAGTTTATTATTGGCACTATTTAATTGAGGAATGAAACTAGCTCATGAACATTTACAATTTTTTTAGTGAGCACTATTATATTTATTTGTTTGTAAATATAATTTGATTTCACTAAATACAGAGCAACCTTGGATATTTATGCCCAAATGCATTGGTTGATTCATGCTTTTTTAGGTAATGCATGCTTAATTTAAATGATTATTAATGGCCTTAAAATTAATCATACCAAGGATATTATGTGTTTCCCAGCTTTCCATATTAGGGTATACAATAAAATATAGATTAGATACTTGAGTTAGTATGGTTAAGGTTAGATAATACTCAATGAAACTACTATATACAATCGTGGGGGTTGGGGAATTTTCCATTCTAACCCAAGGGATTTCATAATCACACAAAATTAAGATTTGATAACCTCTAATAATCCAATGGTTCAACAAGAGGAATCACCCTCTAATGATTCAATAAGGAAATAAAATCTCACATGCATTGCATGGAAAAAACATTTCACCCACATACATGTGTAATCTTTCCTTTCTCTTAACTCTTAAATTTCAATTATAGTTGAGATTTAAAAATTCATAGATGGACATTAAATACTATATTTCATTACAATTTTACATGTAGAAAGATACAAATTTAGACAAATATCTCAAATACAAAGTGTGTTATACATAATCAAGTATATTTTTATCATTTTACTCTAGTATTTGTATTTATTTTCAATAATATAATAAAATAAGGTCATTTTTAGATACTAAAATTTAGCATTAGACACTTTAAAATGTCAATTTAGACTCACCTTCACCATAAATGAATCATGAACACATATATGCCCATTATTTTCCATTATCTCACATTCACATGCTTATTATGGGTCTAACCCATATAAGTTGCTAATAATACCCTAAAAAGAGTTATTTATCATACTCAAACAACTCTGGATCATTAGGTCAATGACCATATAAGTGGTATTATTTATACCTAATGATTATATCCTTGTCCCAATAATGGTAAAATTTTAAAATCACATCATCTTTATGGATCAACTAATTTCTCTAGCATTCTAGTGGCATGAGAAATCACCTAATAGGTGCATATAAAAAAATCAAGTGTAGATTTATTATCCATTATCCACTTATATATCAAACATATATACACTATTGAATATTGAGTAAAACTTCCCTATTATTCCCAAATTGAAAATAAATCACTATGAGTAGTCATCAATAAATTATAAAGAAGAAAAATCACAATCAAGAGAAAAAAATTTCAAGTATCAAAATCTAGATTTCTAGATGCATTCATATAACAAATGAGAAGAATTGCACATTCCATTTAGAGAAATAACTATATGTGGATTGACATCCATATTTTAAATACTAGATATGTAGGCAAATGTCAATATTAAATGGTAATAATTGGGGTCAACTCAACCCATTACACTTCATAAATTTTTATTGGTTTTATTACCTTAAGATGGCCTAGGGTTCCATGTAAATAAGAAAGATTTATGGATACTACATAAATTATTACACCTTAAAATTGAATATATTATTTAAAGAAGATCAATTTCACATGTCTATGCTAAAATAGAAGAGGAAAAACTATAAGGGAAGAACCATCTAATATGGAACATACTATCAAATACTACTAAACTAAGGTGGATGGTACCACCCCAATGTATAAAAAGATCTAGATCTTACATTGAACAACCCATAATCCTTATTTATTCCTTCTTTACTACCTACCACCTATTGCAGTGATAAAAAATAGATAACAATGTGAAGTATATTATATTTTTTACTTTGTATATTTAGTAATATTTCATGCCAAATCAGTTTAAATCTTCTACATTGAGATATATGTGTAATTTTAATACATAATAAAATACGAATACTCAAGTTTTTATCATAAATAGATTAATTAATAAATAAAAAGTAGTGTAAATAAACATTATACTAAATATTTCAAATTATTCCCCTCATTATATATGAAATTAATCTCATGCTTGACATAATTGACTACATTATGCTTCTCCCAATAGGTGTTAATCACATATGTTAAGAATAGCGTGTGGCATTATAAAAGAGTCCAACTCCTCTCTATTGTTAATTTTTCCATTATAAATATTTACACCATTATAATTACCATATATTGAATTTATGTAGCTACTACCATGTGTCTATCCCTCCTTATCTTTGTTTTCCTTATGGATTTTTTTACATGCCTCCTTATTTTATATCTCTAATGTTATATCTTCACCTTGATCTATAAATCCCATAACCATAGATATGAGTATGAGAGTTAATCTAATTCCCATTACAAAAATATAAAACCTTTCTTCATGCACTTTTTAAAAAACAATATCACTAATTTATCGGCATAAAAATATGGAATTACATATACATTTAGGAATTCCATCATTTACGTCTATTCACCCACTATTTATCTATTCTTTATATAAAAAAATATGTTTTCTATAAATTTTATTTTATTATTTCCCTCCTTGTTATTTAGATTTCCAATAATTTAATATTCAACTAATGTCTTCAACTTCTCTTTTCAATAGCTTTCTTAAGATAATGCATTAACATAATTTCAGACCTCATCTGCATATCCTAAACCATCCTCTACCTCTCCTATACCTATTTGTTCCTTATTTTATTTTCAAGAATTATTATTATATTTATGGTATTTTATTTATGCTTATAGGATTATTATCCTTAGGATATTGTAATAGGATGAATGTGTTTTCCCTCCAACTCTTTGTCTCCATACTAGTTCCTTTTTTTGAATTATGACCTCCTCTTTTTTTTTGTCATAGCTTTGTAATAAATATTTTGTCATATCCTTAACCTCATTAATATATTTCCCAATAATTATCAATTTTAAACCCCAATCACTCATTTTTATTATTCTAGTTTTGTGCCCTAACTCTCATAGTTTTCTCAATCATTTTATTTGACCATAATCTTCCCTACTTAAATTTTGCATAAGAATTTTTTTTCCAATTAGATTTTGATATTCATTGCTCTATTTTTATAAATTTAGGATTTTTTCTCCCACCAACTCTCATCTACTTGAAACTAATCTATTTTTACTCCTTTAATAGTCATGTGACATCATGCCTTTGTCTTTACAAAGTTTTAATTTCCTTTTTTATTAGTGCATCATAAGTCACTTTGACTACACATAACATGAACCTTTTTTTATTCCTTATAAACATCAATTAAAAAAATTACATAATTTAGATAAAATTTCATTTCATAGTAATTAAATATTTATCAATTGTTTTACACCCCTTATTCTTCTCTTCTCTTGATAGATGACCAAATGTGTCATCTATACACACATTTGTACTTCTAGGTCTCTTCCATTGTAAAGAGTACCCAAGAGAGTTAGTTTATATAGTGAGTATTACCTTATAAATTTTAACTATATAAAAAAATCCTATTAAGGTAATACTTAACTTGCTTAATTATATTTATAAACTTGTGCTCAAAACTCCATTGCACCTTATGCAACACAAGCCTTCCTTTCATAACATTTTCCCAGATTTTTATTTAGAATAAATGATTATGTTATTTATAATAGGTTAAAAATTGGATAAAAATATCACTTATTTTATATTAATAAAAAAATACAAATTAAAATTTTAAAACTTCCCTAAAAATAAATGAAATATTGTTGGGTTACAACTTTCTTATTGTTAGCCTTATTACTGATCTCATTTGTTACAACTTGAAAAACATTTAATCCACATACATCCAATCCTATAGGTATTAAATATTTAAAAGTATTTTTGTATTATTTGTGACCCATTTTTTTATGGTTAATCATTGAATGTGTTCCTTTCACAGTGCATCATTGGGATTCTATGGCTCAGGCCCACATTGCTTGTATAGTAAGGTTATGCATGATAGATTTTACTTGCTATGTTAAACCAATATTTTCCACCATATGTGAAATTTAGTCTCTTCCAATACAATTTTTTTTGAATTAATTATTTATCCATGTAGTCTATGTACTTATCTTCACTATTATTAATTTCTTTTCTCATCATAAACATATCCATCACTTAAATTTTGGTCTTATTTTTTATTTGAATTTATTTTTTATTTGATTAAAATATAATTCCAACCATAAACATATATTTGATGTATGTGATACCATTTTATTACTCAATGCATCACCCAATATACCTTATTATGACTCCTTGCCTTCTCGATGCTAGGCATGTACCTATTGATGCTTGAAAGTGTATCATAGGTGGTTTAAAATGTTTAAGAAACACTTCTTATTTATGGATTAAAATAATCCATTTCATGAGATGTAGGTTTTAATATTATTTATATCTTTGATGGAATAATGATAGAACAAAATAAATTTTTCACAAAATTTATAATGTTTGGTTATTTGAAACAACCATGGTCTAATAGCTAACTTGTGAAAATGAAGTAATCTAAAATAAGTGGAATGAATTATATGAAAATTATAATTATAAAATATAAACTATAATGGATATTCACAATGAAACTAAATTAAATTGAATTGATCAAAAAATAAGTAAAATGAAAGGTAAGGCAGAGAATAAATATGTTGTTGATCTTCAATACAGACATTATGGAAAAGTTTAAATTTCATCTAAATATACACTTAACCAATTCATGACATGAAATATAATAATTTAAAATACTATCACACATTAGACAAACATCTAAGGAAGTTTAAATAATGAAAATAAGAACTAGATTCACTTTAAAGATTTAATCCTACAGGAAAATAACATAAGCACATCTACAATCAGAGTAAAGAAAGAAAAATGAATCAAAGATCCTTTAATAAATCTAGCATTGGCACAAATTTATAAATCAAAATTTAAAATATACACATCAATAATCTATTATAACCATTCAATTCTAAATATTAGACTAGATGAGTGAGAGAGCAACCATAATAATAATCACATAAATAAAATGAGACAATCCTTTTAGAATTCTCTACTTGTATTAATTTCTCCAAATTTTCACAAAGTTTTCTTGATCAAAATTCCTTCTCATTTTAAAAATTACAATATACCTTATATATATAACTAAGAAGGTATGTTGGTCAGTCATGTCAAATTACAATTGTACGAGTGTCATAGACATGTGTCCTTTCTATAATGTTCTAGAAATATGACATCTCCTAATGGACTGACCTATAGATGATGTGTTTTATAACTTACACATGCCTTTACAAAAATAATATTATCTTTTCAAAATTTTATACATGTCAAGTTACAAAATAGTATACTTAAGTCAATTAATTTGACTTTAGGACTCTTCTATTATTGAGGTCCCTTGTTTATGCTATAGGATATTCCTTACCTTCTCATGTTGTCCATAAATCATTTGGAGGTTGATTATATGTTCCATGAATAACTCATATTCTTGATCTACCAAGTCTTTGAAAACCTTGTCATTTATCTAGTACTTCTTTGATTCTCTTGGATTTACCAATTTTTTCTTTTGCACTTAGGATCATGTCCAAGATCCTACTGTTGTAATCCCCTATCCTTCTTTAGTTCTAATTTCTTATCTCCTACATAACTTGAGTAGCCCAAATATTTAATTAATCATAGTGATTATACCAATAGGGTTGAGTGTAATAGGGCATGTGATCATACTCCCTAATATATCCCTCATTCTGATCTATAATTATTTTTCATCCTCAAAAAGATCTACCAAACACTTGATCCTTTTACTCAAACCCTTGATTTTCTCTATCAATACAGAAATAGCCATGTTTAAGTGGGCTAGGTTGACTATCTTAAAATTAGAAATTTAGTCTTAAAATTAGAAATTTTATCTTGTATCAAAATAATGACCAAGTCCTTCACCTTATTGTATGAATCTTGCCATTGAGCTACTTGGTTCTTAGCCATAGTACCCTATTTGTTCACTAAATCCTATCTAGACCTTATTTATTTCAAGTATTTTTATATATAATACAAAGTACCTTCAAACATATTAATCATATGTTTAAGAACAGATAGAATAGATTGCTCCTACAAGTTCTTCATTTACTATTTTAGGCCCTTAATGGAAGCCTTCAAGTGTTCTATCTATTCTTTATCCAACTCCAAGACATATTCAAAAATTGGATCTTCTTCAAGTTTTTGACTTCATACTTGATTTAGATTGGTCAACATCTCTACTATTTGATAAGTGATCTCCTCACCACATTCCATGATATTTTTTTTAATTACCTTTAACAAGCCAACAATATATGGGTCAAATTTGACTCCAACTATGGATTGAGTCACTTATGGGGCTAGGGCCTCCATTTATGATGAATTTTGTGTGTCATCTAGTGTATTTAGTCTTCTAGCCTCTTATTTTTGTAGTGTAATTATCCATGGTTTAATATTTTGATGCATAGGAATATTAATGGCTTTCATCATAGCCCAAGGGTGATGTATAGTAGGCAATTTTTGAAATCTAGGTTCATATAAGAACCATTATATAATTTGTGGGCCATAAAATATATTTTCTTCACTAAATAGGTTTATTTCACTTAGAGGAGTAGTGAAAGTCACTTTAGGTTTTTTTCCTTTAAGAACAATGGCCAACTTAGTCTCTATTTTCTCTTGGGGTGTCAATAACTACTAAGTCCAAGGATTCCCCTTTGTCATCCTTAGTTTCCTAAACACTTATCTTCTCTTCCTCATCTAAATTTATGTATACCATAGATAACATTTTCAATACATCCTCAATAGACTCTTGAATGTATATGACTATCATATGGACTTATTCTTGATATAAATCATGTTTTACTACTTTGTAAGGTTTTAGAGTTGATGAAGTAGAAGCAATATAACTTGAATTTAGCCTCTCCTGTTTAGGCTTTTGTGTTTGTACTGGTGGGGGTCTTAAAGATACACTAATAATCAGATGGTATTATCTTGGGCCCAATTTCCACCTATCATCCACCTTTTGGTTTCTTTCTAGTCTAGACTTAGGCCTTAGGTTATGTTATTTCAATCTCCTTATGAATTCAAAATAAGATGATGATTTGGTGTAAATTGGATCAAAGGCACCAGGCTCATGATCATAGGATATATTCAACATTCCTTTGTTTTTTAAATGTTCCTTAACTTTCACATAAGGATCCCATTACTTGAACTCATTAATCTATAGGTTTAAGGATGATCTATGTTTTTATGCAACTTCAATATTGTTCCAATACTTGAATATGGTCTTTCCAATTATCATAAGGAAGTTGTGGAGTCCTTTTCTTTTGGTATTTCATAGACCATTTATGCCATGGAATAACTAGTATGCAATTTCCTACTTAAATAACTTGTTTAGGACATAAATAGGTAGCTTGAGAGGAAAAATTTGAGTTCTCTCAAATTTTATCATAGTGAAATCTAGATATAGCCATATATCCCCAATAGCTTCAATTGATTTTGTAATCAGTGGTCTATTTTTTTTCATTAAAATGCCTGTTATGGCTTCACTTAGGGCAGGGTAGACACAGTCACATATAAATTGAATGTGATATCTATATTTATATATGTGAATATTAGATTAATATTATGAAATAGTATATGTTATTTTTAATTAATTATCATACTTTTATCTATTTTAGTTTCCTTAAAAATGGGAGCAATAATTTCAATGCAGTGGAGTACTTTAGGCTTTGCACTACATAATGGAGACTAATCATTTGAATTGCAAATATATCATCATATAACTTCTTAGTGGAGATATTATTCTCCTCTTCCCATGTAATGGTTGGTTGATTCTTGATCATCTAGAAAAGTTTTGACCAATTATTTTCTCCTATTTTCATGGCAGTAGTAACAAACTTAGTGTCTTTGAAAATGTAACCTTTAGCATCTGTTATTAAATATAGTTCCACATCTTCTTTCAAAACATTATTTATAGCCACCATTTCTATGAATTTTAGCAAATTTCTCACTAGTGGACTACAATTCAGCTCTTTATTGAATTATCTTAGTGTAGATAATGATATAATTCTCCTTATCTTGATTATAATAATACCAGGGACAAACTAGGGCTTCCATACACTTAGATATTTCTTGGAGGTTTATGTAGAGCTTTAATGGTGGTAATTAAGTCTGAACTATGAGCTTTGGGCCTTAGATTTTATTTGGATTTCTTTATTTATACCCTTCATGTCTGTAGGACCACAAGATCTTTTGTTTGGCTTGTCTTGCTTATGTGGCATGATTATGTCAAACTGTGCATTAAGTTTGAAATGTGACCATTGGTATTTTGAGACAAATGTTAATACTTTGCATAATCCTAGAACCTAATTAAATACATTCAATTGATCTTTAAATGATTCCTTTAGATTTGACTTATCACAGAGCATTGATCATTGGTAAAAGCATCCAAGATCATGCCACTTGGTAGCTCCATAGGCCTTATGCTATTATTATAAACACACACCATGATTTAAAGCCATTGCACCATTTGGTAGCCTCTCATTAGACCTAGGCTCATTGAATTGTCAACTCTTCACTCACCATTGATCATGATTGAATATATTAAATTCCATTGGTCAATCTCTATTTGATTCATCATGGTTATGATATGAATCAATACCACATTCATTCTGGGTTCTTTGAAAAGATAGCTTCATATCGCACCATTGGATATTTTTTGCATAGATCAATACCTGCCATTAATTTTGATATTTTGAAGTCAAATGCGATTGGTTCCTTGGCTTCCCTTGTAGACTACTTGAATTTATTGACTTTTCCCTACACCATTAGATATTTGTTGTATGTTTTAACACACTCCATTGATCTTGATCCATTTGATCCTATTTCATACACTATGGTTGTGATATTTGTCATTACCACATTTCATCTCCATTCTTTGATAATTTGACTTGGGTGAATTCCTATGTATTATGGATCTCCTTACCGAGCTTTGAGATCTTTCCACTTGGTATCCTTGTGTTGATCCTATAGTTAATGTAAATAGACTAAGTTAGGGATCAAATAATAAAAAGAATTAGGACAAATTTTTAGCCAAAAATTTTAGTTTTATTAATAAATACAATTACAAATTTAAGATAAGATGTTAGGCTAAGCTTAAAACATAACAAAGTATCCCTGTGATTAATTAATCCATGCAAATAGTAAAATGGATTAGGGATTTTCAGGAAATATAGAGAACTTAGCATAAATTTTTTTTCCTAAGGTTTTAGTCATGTTAATGAACATGACTTGAAACTTAGGATAAAAATTTTAAACTAAGTATATGACATAGTTAAACGTTCCCTTTTAAATTAAGTCTTGCATAATTTTGAATTCAATTCAAAAGGGTTTAAGCTAAAAAATTAGAGTAAGGGTTTTTAGATACTCTAATATGAATTAAATTAATCAATTTAAATACCAAGGTTTGATAAATGGGGTCAAGTTAACATTAATGTACAAAACCTTAGATAGTGTTCACACAATCGGTGCTTCATTGAACCTACAACCTAGAAACACAAGAATTAATAATTAACAACATTAAATGGAGTAAAATAAGGGTCATGTGTAAATGTTCCAATTAAGTTATTGGAGTGGATGATATTCAAATAAATATTATATGTTGACTTTCTAATGACAATCTGATTAAGTGGAAAATCCAATCCTAAGTACAAATTTGTAATATTTAAAATAAGGGTCCCTATTTTTTCAAAAATGGGGGTATGTTGTCCTAATCAGTACCAATGCATCTCTACCTAAGTTGTATCTCATTTCACCATATTATTTCTCACCAAAAATTTACATTCACTTCCCTTATTTACACTAGCATAAATTCTCCCCGATTATATCATAGGATCCTTGAATCTACCTCATATATGTTAAAATGAGGATTATACTTTTTAATTTTATAATTTATGTCCTTGAACTTTTTCATAATTTATTTTAGCTCATATGTTTTCATAGACAATAGTTATTTATATCATCCTATTTCGTTTATATGTATTTCACATATGTTATGTTTAAATTTTTTTTGTAAAGGTAACATAACCCATTTTTCATCATACTTAAAGCTTGTGAATCTCTACTTGAACTGAATGTCCCCTGCTTTTTATATCACCACATTTAACCTAATAAACCTAGACATTTTCTCCCTTTCACCATCTCAATGACCTCAAAATAAGGCATAAATGTAACTTCTAAAATATTTAGCTATGAATTATTTAATGTGCCTATGGGATTTTATTTTCTATTGCTTTCCACTACAACATATGTTTTGTGTAAAATAATGTGGGGATTCTCATTTAAAAATGCATATCTTTCATTAAAATGTTAACCTCTGTGCTTATATTAATGAATATATTTTCCATGTAATTATCATTTCATTATATTTGGTCATATTCCTAATAATTTGGTCTTATAGTATTGTCATTTATGGTTTTATAATTTTTGATATTGATTTATATATTTCTATTATTGGTTTTTAACTAGTGAGATCTAGTGTTCTAGTACTGTTACTATTGGATTTAATTAGTGAGATATTGGATTCCAATATAGTTTTAGATTAAGGTAAAAATAGGTTTCGAAGGGACCCTAAAACCCTGAAACAAAGATAGAAATATGAAGCATTTATGACCACAGGCAAAACCTTAAACCTACTACAAAGAAGTATCATAAACATGTTTTATATGGACCTGAAACTACCGAAAAAACCACAAGTCATAACCCAGGTTTTACATAGACTTGGCTACATCATAGTTAAAACATTACAAAAAACTAGGAAATGGGACCAGATAACACGACCAACTAAAAGAACCAAGCTATTCTTCTAGTTCTAAAATAATTTTCACTGCTTCCTTACCTTTCACAGCAGTGTCCTGAATGGCAGTAGCCACTGACATGGGTCCCTCTAGCATAGCTTTCTTTCGTGAGCTCTGTCTAGTCCTCTTGCTAGGCCCCTCCAAGGATTTGATCTCCTCATTAACTCTTTTTCCAATATTAACAGCTGCAACACATATGTTAGATGTAACCTCCTCCATATTCATTCTGCTTTCCTTGATGAGTTCCCTTAGGTTGTTCTCATTGTCTTTGAGTTTGATGGGAATGTCTCTCATCTATTTTTCCATGCTATTGATTTTATTCCAAACTGCCTTTTGGTTGTCTTCCATTATTTCCATTTTCCTTTTGAAATCCATTATCTCCTTAAACATCCATGAATCGAGTTGGAGGATAGCCTCTGCTTTGCAATTAACCCATCTCGTAGATGTGTGCCTTCCATCATTATGTCTTTTATCACTCCACTCTTTTGTGTTCTTATTAGGACTTTTCCCGCCTTCTTCAATATGGTCCTCTCTTCCCCTTTGATTCTGCTCTTTAGTTTTAGCTTGAGCTCCCAAGTCTGTTTCTTGGTTGTCAGCCTGAAGTGTATTTTCCCTCTCATTTATCGAAACAGGGTCCTCAACAGGGTCATCCAGGACTTTATCATCCTCAAACACTTGCTGGTTTTCCTCAAAGTCATGTTCACTATTTCTAGACTTCTCCTCTATGTTGACTCCTTCTTTCTCAATCTTCTCTTGAACTTCTTCTTCCTCACTAGATTCCAATATAGTTATTAATGTATTCCAACTAATTTGAAATAATATTCCAATTATGTCTTAATTATTTTTCACATTTATATTAATATTTATGTGATTAGATCATGGTCCAATAATTTAAATGGGTCTTGATCATATAATGTGAGCCCATAGTTGTGATAATATTACCTAATACTAGTTTGTATTATTAATACTATTCTCTATTATTCTTGTCATTATTCTTATCTTGTGTATAATTTGTATTTGCCCATTATACACAAGATAGTAATATAGGTTTATATTTTTCATATTATGAATTAGGAGGTCAATTTTTTTATCCTTTTTAGAATAGGTAATTATTTCCATTCTACTCAATTACAATAATGTAGGCATATATTGCTCATATTATTCCTATATTTTCTAGAATGGATAGATGCCCATTCTATGCAATATAAAAATAATTAACTATTAACTGATAATATTCCCATCTTATTCAAAATGGGCTCTAGTAATTATGAACAAGATGGGAATAATAATAATTAAGAGGTCATTATTCTTATTATAGACATATATGGAATTGTCATGTGCTAAAAAAACCAAAGTGTTCTCCACATAATATAGTTAAATTTTCAAAATTTCAAACTTTTTGTACCAAGCTATGTGAAATAGTTAATTACTTAATAACCATTGTAATAAAGGTTTAAATTTAGTTTCATGCCACATAGTACTAGATATCTTCATGACTAATCGACCTAGTCATAGTATAATTTGAAATCCAAAAATTTACATGTCCATGGAGGCCCTTTTTATTTTAAATTTAAGGTGTGCTCTTAGAGAATCCATGACTCTATGACTTTGTGATCCCATTTTGATTTCCACATATATTCACTTTTATATTGTAAGTAATAGTTTTTATAACATTGTATGTTATTTATTAGTTTTCAGTACATGATCATAGTATGTTAGATATTGTGAGAAGTAATAAGTGGATATATGGAGAGATAAATTGGACTTAAAGTTTTAACATATCTACACATTTTGTTGATGTCACCTTGAGAACAAAATATACCTCCATGACTCCATGTATTTGTGATGATTGCCATATGTTCTCATATGACATTTTATAATTCTTAAAATTATTATATCATGTGCTTTAAATGTTTTAGATACTACATATCTATTTATTATATGTAGGGAAGCCATGGATGCAAAGAAAATATAAAGTAATGATACGGTGTAAATGGATATAGGGACTAAAAATAAATTAATTAAAATTTTTCTCGACCCAAACCTAAACATGAAATAATTTACTTGTGTTTCAACACTTCATATTAGTCTCCTTATTGTATCACTATCTTTTTTTATGTTCAATACATCAACAAGTGTGAACCCTAAAACACATCTCCCATGAACATAAGTAGGCTAATACTAGTATTGTAATTTAAAAATATTTTGATTGCATAATTAAAAATTAATTGATATATTTTTAGATCAACAATTATAAAAAATAATTATCTAAAATAAATATTAATATTCCACTCATGTTTAATAAATAATATAGTTACCCCATTAATGGGCAAAGAGTAAGAAACTTGAATAGAAGAAATTAAAAAAAATTAAGGCTCTATTTGGAGCTTAGTAATATTAATTTATCAATTTCTATTTTTTTGCATGTGGGATTATTTATCTATGAGTGTGTTCTCCTCTCTTTCATGATTTTAATGTTTGGCTAGGATCTTGGGAGGAAATATATAATTTTTTAACTACCCTCTACATAATTTTAGCCCTTCTCTCCATATTGAGTATTCATTCTTGAATTATTTATTTGGGGTTTATGATTATAAGTTTTATCAATTCATAATGGTGGTAAGGTGTATAGCTAATTTCATAGTTTTTTTTAGTGATTAATGCTACTAGATGGAGGGGGATTTAGACTTGGCTCTCATGGATCCACCTTTATTCTTATTTTCAAATAAACTTTAGTTGTACTTATGCAAATATGAGACCAATAAAATAATCAAGAGAATATTCTTGTCTCCCACAAATTTTTGGATGCTATATGGGAGGATTTTGGTGTTGATTAAAATACTTTTTAAATACATAGATGAATTAATTTGTAAATTTCATTAATGTTTGTTAGTAATATTCTAAAAATATTTTAGGATATATCCATTACATAAACTGTGGTGGAGAAATTTATTAGTCACAATTTTAGATCTCATCTTTCCTAAGCCTTAGATTCTATGGATTCCCTCTCTATCCCCAATCTCCCTTTCTCTATTTTTAAATGTAGAGGGTTAATTCATATTTCTATATTTCATGTATTTTAAGGTTAGTTCACAAATGTGGTGGTCTATTTGGATTAATTATAGTATTTATATTTTTATATGAATTCATCTCAAAGGATGTGTTTCCCTCTTCTAATTATGGAAGCTATAAAATATACCATTCATGAGTTGTGTGCCTTTTTGGACTATCAAAATCTCCCAAAGACTCAAAGGTAGACTTCTATTTTAACCTTTTATGACATAGTGAACGTAAATCCTATGTTGTTAAAGGGCTAAGTATAACAATAATCTAGAATAGAAACTAGGAATAATTGATTTCAGAAACCTTTCCCAAAATATTAAGAATAGAAGAAATAACACTTATCTAGAATAAAATAGGTGTTTATATGGATTAGGAGATTGAAATAGGCCTTATAAATACGTAGACACCTTTCATTCTATGATTGTGGCTAAAATTTGTTCCTAGATAGTAGCACTAATATCAAGACAATAGTGCCATGTGGTGCTAATATATAATTATGGCACTAGTGTCCCTCATGTAGGAACTATTTGGAACTTTAAATGAAGATACCGAAGGTTTTGGGGGTATTTTAGGTGGTTTTATGTCTTCTAGAAGCTTGTCTGTGTCACTATTTTAGTTGAATCTCTTCCAAAACCCTAATGAGTACCTACAAAAATGAAACAACAAGTAGATTACATGTAAAAGGGAAGTAAAAAATAGGGTTATGGGATGTTATTATTAGATGAAGTAGAGAACTATTATCCTTTCTACTACCTACATTAACCGCTATGTTATGGGTCTCATATCACATGTATTTCTCCCTTAGGGAACATGCATAATCAAATTACATGGTATGCTAGAATGACTTTTACTTAAGCCCTAATTTGATCAAGAATACAATGTCTATATGTGATAGTTGAGTAGTATGCATAGTATTTAGTTGTATTATTGATTGATTTTATGTAATTATGTGCCAAAATAATAAGTGTTAGATGTAAAATGCTTTGTGAGATTATTTATATATAAAAATCTTTGATTTAAAAATAAAACCTTGTTCATTGACTGATAGGTTATAAAAAAGGTATAAAAAAACATAATAAAAGGCTAAAAGTAGTGTTAAGACCCAAACATAGGATAAAATGAACATCATACACTAGATCCATTATTAGACACTAGCACCACATGGAACTACTATCCTAAAAATGGTGCTAGTGTCTTGAGGCATAAAAATAAAGATTGAACGAAGTAGGATAGGATAGGGGCCATTATGACTAGGAGGAGGTGAATTAGAACCATTGGTAGTGTAATAAATAAGGAAGATAAGACATAATAAAGATCAAAAGACCCAAAATAACCATGCAAATAAGGAATATATTCATCACTAAGACTTGCATGTGAAAGAACAACACAATACATAGTACTTATGGTTTCTTGACCAAATTAGGATGTTTATGTTCCCCCCCCCCTTTATTCTAGTAATGTAATTAAATGAAAGTACTAGAATAAAATAAAAATAGTAACATGTACATGTACTTACCTACATGGATGTGTTCTAGACCTGACCCACTTATTAGTCAGATAAGTGGAAAAGAGCTCAAGTGAAATATGTGAAGAGGAAATCCATAGTGTAGATGTCCTCTATACTAAATATAAATGGTGCACTAAATCATGAGAAATAAATCCCTATTTTCCCCCCACCCTAATAGTTGTACTGAATCTAGGTATGTAAACTGAATGTGTGGAGAAATAATTTGTGCTTACCCCCATTCTAATATCTGAACCAAATTTGGGTATGTAAACTAAATGTGTGGATAAAAATGGCATGTTTTCCCCCAATATGATGTATATAATAAATCTAAGTATGTAAAATGAATTTGTGGGGAAAAAATCCATGCTTTCCCCCACTTTGATGAGTGAACTAAATTTGGGTATGTAAACTAGGTCTAGTGGAAGACTATGGATGAACCATTGTAGATGGTCTTCTGACATAAATTGGTGAAAACCAAGTGACATCCTAGTGATGATACTAATTGTAACCTAAAAATAAAAAAATAGAGATCACGGATGTGTTCTCATCATGCCCCCTAATCCTAATATCTAACTAGTGTATCTATGTATCTAAACAACTATATATCTAAGTGAACTTATATACCTAAGTCAAAATTATATATCTACATCAAATTACATATCTATGTGAACCCATGTATCTAAGTAGACATATGTATTTAAATATTTATGTCTGAGTAGACCTATATATCTAAGTAGACCTTATGTCTAAATCTCTATATCTAAGTAAACCTATATATCTAAGTTTGAATAGTTTGTTTATTATGATGGAATTGATTGATGAAATTGGCAATAGGATAAAAAAAATTATTTATATTGAGTTTTTTATGTAAATATAATTTTTGTCATTTTTTATAGTTAAAAGTGATTAATATATTAATTTAACCAATATAGGGTGAGTCATATTGATGTCAAGTCCAACAAGTAAGAAATGGTTCATAAATTAGCATTACGGTTCTTAAGATATAACACTAGCAAGAATTTGGTATTAGTTGGTGGAATTGGTGTGCAAAGTCAACCTTACTAAGGTGGCATTTGATAAATGTGAATTAAATAGGTTATTTAAATAGTTTTTTAATTACTTTAAAGTATTTGAGTTGAGATTAGTTGTTTGTCTGAGCTAGAGAATATGCTGAGGAGATGAGGAAAACTTTGACCTAATATGAGGAGGGAGGCACTTATCCAAGTTGGGGAGGTGGTTACCTTAGTAAGGATCCCATACTATTTCCTATTGTTGTCATTTTAAATGTAATTTTTACTATTTTTATTGAAAATCTTATAGTTTAAGGTCTTGATTTGGAAAAGTGGAACTTTTATCCTAGTATTGGTGTTATTGTCTAAGACCTGGCACTATTGTCTATCAATACTACCTTGTATGTAGTACTAGTGCTTAGTAGGATTGATTTGTAATTTTAATTATTGCTAACTAGTTTTTTATGCTTATTTTTAACTATTGGTTTTATATTTTGTATTTCTAATACTATATTTGGTTGTATTTATGTAGGTTGATGCATGTATGATAGAGTTCTAGATTGGCTAGATGATGGAGACCTTACTGGGTCTACCCCTAATAGACATTAAGATGGTCAATATTGAGAGAGTTTTTTTGAGTCACGTGTCATTCCTAAATTCTATTCCTCAGGATAAACACTTGATGATTGAACTATGCAAGACATGGGATGCAAACATCTACACTTTTTGGTTACCTACTAGGGAGATGATTTTTACCCAAGAAGATGTGTATAGGATCTCATGGCTCGCTATTTTTAGGTAGAGATCCATAATATATGAGGATATGGGTGATAAATCTATACACTAGGATGCTAAGTATTTCTCTATTGTGCCTATAGGAACTCATTATACTAGGATCCATAATGGTATACTATTATCCCTGATTATCAATGCTAATGTTCTATAGTTTTGGAAGTTCTTAACTTTTTATTAGCTTCATTTGTGGATATAAATGGGAGTTGGGTACCTATCTCCTATAAGATGCATGAGATAATTAAATTTATATAGGAGCATGGTACCATATACTTGTGGGGTCAGACTATGTTCGCTTACTTATACTGGGATTTGTACCATTTTATGTAGGAGATGTGTGGTAGAGTTATTAGATCATATGCATTGTTAGGCATATAATCAAATAGTAGTAAGTAGGCTATAATTTCCTTTATAACATGATTTGCCACACACAGTCATTAAAAAATAGGTGGAATGAAATGACCTACATGCCTAGAAGGATCATGATGTAGTGTCAACATGTGCTAAATCGTTTGACATCTAGAGACCTTATATAAAGGTCCTATAAGGGATATGATGGATGGCCTAAGGATGGTGTCCAACTTAGATGGGTTAAAGTGAGCTAATAGTTGTATAACCATTGAGACAATGTGTATGATCATTTATCATATGAGAGAGTGACATGGAAATTGGACATTATCTAGGATGTGACCCCAATGTTAGTGGTGTGGTTGAGGACTTCTTGAGCTCCAGTGAGGCCAAGTAATATGCCTAGGCCATTAGTTGTAGAGTTATCCCTAATTCTATTGATAAATTATGATCCTATGATTGAAATACCATATGTAAATAATGCAGGAGTCACTAATGCCTATACAATATAGTGGAGAGATCGTTGATGGGAACCTCTATTTTAGAGAGGTGGGATTGCTATAGAGGATGCATTAGACATGAATTCCCTTAGGGATATCAATGGTAATTTGTTATTTTAGATATGTGCATTATGTGTATTTGGTTTACTCATTAACCTAGTTACAAATGTGATGTATTATGTGGGTATGTCTAGGTTCATTTGATTATGATTACTAGGAGACTAACATTGAGTCTGTGCTCTATATATTGACATGACATATTCTTGATGATACTGTGGAGGATGGATTAGTGTAGAGTGACACAGATGTTATCAGTGTTCATGATCATTTATTTGATCAATATATGATAAACATTATAGCATATAGATCAGTGGTTATAAACAAAGATGAGGAATTCACATAGTTTCTTAGATGGACCATGCCCACACTCGATACTCTTAGTAGGGCCAAAAGTCAAGTATTAGATGAATACATATGTCTACAATGAGAGCATGTAGAGTATATGGTTGATTTGGGTATGTATCATGAGAAAGAGAGAGAGAGATAGTAGATGCCATCATCAATTTAGATTATGGAGGGAGAGTAGAGCCTCCAGTTCTAACATGGATATATTTTAGAGTCAGAGTGAGTGGGTTGGTCCTAGTGGCCATGTTTGCATTATTGAGTGGTATATTATGTCTATATCAATACTATATTTTGAGTTATATATATGGATGTTCATTGTTATATTAGCACTGTGTATATTAGTATTAGGGTCTGGTTATATTGTGTATGTTTATATGTGTTTAATTATTTTTATTTTTTTAAATGGTGATATTGGTATATTTTATTTGTTTAAGTAGAGGTATTGAATGTTTTATCTATTTACAAATTTTGAAGTATATATGTGTAGTAGAATAATAATGTTATTTATTGGTATAGGTTTTAGATGTATTTTAAAGGATATCTACATGTAGATCATGTGATTATGATATATACTTTTTGAACCTAGATGGTAGGGTGAACCAATCACCATAGTACTCATGTTGTGTCAGTGTACAAGTACACTCTATAATGGAAAATACATGTGATACACTACTATTGGATAGGTGTGTATGCTCTATATCAAAGATATTGATTGGTTAGTGTGTTAAAACTATACTTTGAGCTCAATTCTCTCTAGTAAATATATTGATTGTATGTTGGACTATGTTATGATGTTTGTGATCTCTTGAAAATATCTTGATTAGAGGTTGAATTGAGGTTGTATTTTTAACCTTGTAATTGTTTATAAATATATTTATTGGTGTTCAAATTGATGTTTTGATTTGATCTCTATATTTTTTTCCAAATATACTGATAGGTGTTCAAATTGATGTTGTGTTCTGATCTCTGTAGTTGTTTCCAAATATATTGATAGGTTTTCAAACTAATCTTGTGTTTTGATCTCTATAATTATTTCTAAATATCTTGATAAGTGTACAAACTAATGTTGTGTGTCGATCTCAGTGAACTAGATAACATCAATACTAAATTTTTGTTGTCTGAGATCACTCGTAAATAGGTTTCCTAGAAACCACATGGCTCACATGATGAGTAAGCAATGTATCCTCAAGGGGAATATCCTGCTATAACTATATCATAAAGGAATGTGGTCTAGGAGATAATGGAGACTAAGATCTTGATTATTATTATGTGAATGTTATCATGCCTCAATTGACATACTAGTCAATATGAGCTTAGTGTGCATAGTAATGATCATTTCAATGTATATTTATCTTAAGAAAATTACAATATGGATTATTGTGTACCCTATATAAATGGTGTGCTAGATGATCATTATTAGGAGGGAGTATGATAATCTTTTTAAATAATAATGTAATAAAAATATCATGAGGCCTATCCCTATGTAAAAAATATATAACCCCTTTGTTTGTGTATTATAATCTAATCATTGTAGGAGGTGCTCTATGAAGTGGCTATTTTCCCTTGTTGAGTATCTTTATCAGTTGTTTCTATTCACATGGTTTCTTAATTAGAAGTGGAGTAGTTTCTTATACCATGTTATATGACTAGGGTTTTGAGTGACTTCCATCTAAATATACCTCTGAATGTGTAACAACTAGTCCCAATTTTTCCTTTAATGTTATATCTATGTTACATAGATGTCAAAATGATTTTGATGTCTGATATAATAATTTCTCCTTAAGAGGAAAAATTAGGCCTCTGACAAAGATGTATTATACCTCTAAATATATTTTCTAGTAAATAAATTAATGCAAACATGATCTAAATCTTAAAATGTATTCAAATTTTGGTTCTTTCTCACCCTAGATTAATGAAGGTAACCTCTCATTTATGACTCAAGGTCCCTTATTCTATATGTAGTGCCTAAGAAAGACTGCTTCTAACTCCTCATATGTATGTAGTGACCCATTAGGGATTGTATGCTAAAAACAATTTAGTGCTTCCCCACTTAGGGACCTTCAAAATAATTATAGTAGAGTAAATTTGTTAGTCACATGTTCTATGTCTTTCTCATAATCTGAAAGGTGTAAGTATGTGTCTCCATGACCATGAAATGTGGTAATACTAGTATCTAAAAGTTAGGTGATAACCTTGTAGTGAATATTTTATGTGGAATATGGTTTTCATGGATAATATTGGAATATCTTATTAGAAGAAAAACCATTGAGATGGGGGCTGAATTAGTGTACAAACATTTATTTTAAATACATACTTCATTCATTAACCTTTCAAATCAATAGATTAAACAAGCAACGTATAGATAATCAATCACATAGATAAAAATCAAGATATCAACACATGAACACAAGAGATATGTGGGAAAACCTCATGGTGGATAAAATCACTAAAAAAACACTTAAAATAATATCTTATAATCAATGGATCAACATTTAGTGAGGTACCAACCCCATAAAGAGATCCAACCACTAGCTAGTCAAGCACCCACTCAACTAGTCTTTAGCAAGATCTAACTTGCAAGGAGGCTCCAACCCCTTAGGTGAATTTTCACCAACCAAGTAAATTTAAGGACACTTATAAAATATAAAACCTACAAGGTAGATCCAACTCCATTTTTGACTAAGAACCAACCTAGCCAAGACAAGCTTGATCACCTCAAGACACCTTGTTGCTTAACTAATGGATGACAAAATCTTCTTTAGCTCTTTATCTTCTCTATATAGATTATACTCTCTATAATATAAATGGAACACACCTATAATGTATATTTGATTATATATCAACATCTAATCAGCTCATTCAGATCTTCTCAACCTTTTATCTCTTTCAAATAGCTCTTTAGGCCCACTCACTCAATATGCCTCTTTTTAGGCTCATTAGGTAATGTGATCTTGTTATCTACACTCAAAAATCCTATTATATGTTCATGTTTTATCATATACTCTTATATTATGGTATTTATTACCTACCTATACTCCTCTAAGATCTACTTTCTTTGCTTATACTCTTATCTCTTCAACAACCTCAAATAAGCCTATTTTTGCCTTCTATTTATACCAATCACATGATCTTACCCATCTTGGTCAGAAAAAAATTTACACAATTATATTACCATTTTAATGGCTCATAAAAAAAATTTAAAAAATGAAACAACCACCACATAGGCTGATCATTACTCAAAAGGAACAAAACCACCGTTAGACCTAAAGGAGACCTAATGCAATTAGGTTTATCTCAACCACACATTACACTTGGACCATATTGGAACAATTAATCCTATACCAATGCATTAAAAAATGAAAATTCACCTTAAATATACATTTTATACTCTCACCTTGGGTCTACACCACCTGTTAGTCCAAATCACTCCTGGAATCACACCATTAGGCCTACTTTTCATTATGCCTTTAAACATAGAAAAAGTCTACCTTGAATATCTAAAGTATATGAACAAATATTACATGAAAACATGTCCTTAAAAAAAATTTATATAACATTCATGACACCATGATCACCATCATGTCCATTAGAGAACACCAAATAAGTAAAAATACCTCAAATACACTCTTCCAACATGATCACTTAGAAATGTTAAACACTACCATTGTATAATCAAGAACATTTGACTCTCCATACTTAAACATGGATAGAAATTGATTATAAATTAATTATAATGAACCTTAGATACCTGTATAACATATTCACAATCAATTTATTCTTAAACTCTATCCAAAACATGTCAAATGCATCTCTATAAGATGACTACACAGAACTACCAACAATCCTATCAACACAGTCATGATAAGTGTTATCTTTAGATATTTTAATGAGAATTAAAACAATTATAATTTACATTTATATTTTATATATGAACTATATATAATTATACAATAGATATATCTCAATATCTAGTGTTAATTGTTGGTCTTGTAGACCAATTTCTTGAGCTTCTTTCTCATAGTCCTTATATATATATAGATAAGTCATTTTGGATTCCAAATTAAAACTCCTTAAATTTAAAATACACCATATATAAATATATTACAAGTAATATAAATTTAAAAAAACATCATCATATGTATTTGATCCATTTAATCTTGTCATAGGGTCTCAAACTCTTCACTACATCATGCAAACCTAAAATTGTCATTATCTTAAGAACTAATCTTGGTGAACATGACTTAGATAACATATATAATCAATTATATATGATATTTAATAAAATTATAATGATACTCTAATATAATTATATCTACCTCAAACTTCTAGATCATAGGATCAAAGATAAATTTGGTCTTGTTGACCAATCTCACTATCTTGGGTTTCATTGTCACATCTTTTCTAAACATGCCATACTGTGAACACCATTTACACAATTTTAAATGAAATCTGAAGAATATAATAAATATTTAAATTAGGTATAGTTATTTAGTAATTAACTTAGGAAACTAGATCCATTCCTAATCTTCTGAACCAATCCCTAAATGTATTCTCACTTTGACTATTTTTTCTCACTATCTTCACTATTAGACCATTTAAGCGATATGTCATCTTGAGTGATAAAAATAGTTGACACATAAGCTATAAATTTCCAAACTAACACCATGTAAAATAAACACTAGTATAAATTTTCAACCTCCATTGATTTTCATCCTTTGACCTGGTCAACCCTTCCTATTATATCAAATTGATAGGAAATAAGGTTTTTTTTATATAGGTTCTACTTACTATCTTGATATAAAAATACCACCAAAATATGTATGAGATAGTCATATACATGATAAAATAATAAAAATATCTTTACCAAACCATTCTAGGCCATTTACAACAATATTTTCACCATTAGGTCACTAGAAGGGTTTTGACGGGGTTTTAGACTAGTTTCAATTCTTAACATTTGTTCATATAGCTCTATCCATGAAACCAAATCCTAATGCTTGGAAATAATTTATAGGAAATTTTAAATCTCTAACTAATAGATCAATATATCATGTAAATTTTACACATACCAATGAGCATTAAAAGATCCTTCTCTGGTCCTCTCCTCTTTAATATGCATACATAGTAGACCTTCAAACTTGTTTGTTTGACTTTTCCTTCAACTAAAGACCTTAAAATTCATGATAATTATTTAATAAAACTATTACACCTATGTAAAAACTCAAATTAACTTTATCACCTTGCAAATTTACTTTGACCCCTCATTAGGCCATACTAGTTCTATTTGCATACTAGACCTATAACTACTAGTCATGCTTAGACCTTGAACATAACTTGAAATCAACTTATAATGATCTCAATACCTCATACCCATGTCATCCATCCTCATAAAATTCTTACACAAGATCAAAATCCACCAAACCTGATCATGATGCCTCATCATGATACCTATGGTCTTAAGATAAGGTTTATGAGAAGATCATCAATGAAGGACTTACCCTTTTAGCTCATTCTGAGAGTCATGAGACTGAATCAAAACCTTTATTGTATGTTCTAACACTACAATATGCACCTTAATTTCATTTTACACATTTTATTTCATACACATTCATATCACCACTAATATGCCTCTATAAGCCATATTCATGCTTAAGAACTAGGCCTTAAAATAACTCATATGCTTGTATCCACACATTTCACCATACTTCACTATTCACTATAATACATTCCAGTGGATCACCATGCCTCACACTCCTTTTGACATCAACGACAAGCTCAATCCACATGACACCAATGCTAATTTACAACATCAACATGATATTTGTATGCTTTATTCTCTAATGTGAGATGATGTACTTGTTGTCATAAATCACCCATGGCATGAATAAAGTAATTTAACACTTATAAAGGTATATTATCATTATCAATGGGTTCATTTAATGCTTAATTTTCTTATTTATCTTATCCATTGCTATATTATATTGTGAACCTTTCTTATGGAGGGTTATTTTACTCTTTATAACCTTTAGAGGTGTGATAGATGTGATTCAAAGTTTAGTTCAAAAAAAGTTTCCAAGTCATGATGAAAACTATTGTATAGCATAGAGCTCATCAAGAGCATTTTGGCACTTTTCACGGTTTACAAAATGGATACTATATGCAAAATTTATAGGCCCCTGAAGCTTTCATGTGATAAGGAAAAATGTGGTGTCGCAAGATGACGTGGCATATGTGGACACACCAAGTAGACCAATCAAGTGGTGACACGTGGCAATCAATGCGAGTCTAAAAATTTGGGTGATGTTTGTCTTTGATAGCGTGTATGGATCAGATAATGCATTGTATTTGAAATATAAGTTTTAAAACACTATAAATATTTCCTTTGTAATATTTTAATTACCTTTTTCCCTAGCCACATGGGAGAAACTAGTACTTACCATGCCACATCCAATGCATTAGAAACCATGACAAATGAGCTCCACATCCATCTACCTCATGGAATGTGAGAAGAGGGAAAGGAGCTTAGCGTATATGGTAATATTGGTGTATTTTCCAACAACCCAAGTTATATGTTTACCACATTAATAAATAAACCATGGTATGTTTGGCATGCCAACCAACTACCATGCTATGTTTGGCACATTTAGTCCACCAAAAGGGGGTGTTGACAATACGTAAGCTAGATGCCAACCTATTAAAAGGATAACAGACTCTCCCATTTACTAATGTGGAACTAAATGATAAGCTAAGCACCTAAATAGAAGGCTAAAGATTTGAACCCATGACCTACCCAGTAAAAGGGATAAGCCTTGACCACTTGAGCTATGTCTTCATAAAAAATATAAAAGCCACAAACTTCTATTTGAATGTATGTTTTGTAGGACTGTGTAATTATTTTTAAGAGGATGAGAGCTAGATGGAAGCTTGGACAAAGCTAACAAATGGATTTTAATCCATTATTTGCCCTGGTACATAGTAAGTAAGCCTTTATAATTATGTTTTGTAATCAAAAAGAGGGTTTATTATTATTATTTGGATATACCAATAGTTTTATTGAAGGGACTTAAGCACATTTCAGAAGGGGATTGAAGACTGAGGAAGGATTCTATGTGATCAAGCTTGAGTTAATCAGTGAAGGTGGAATTCTTGGATAGAGATCAGGCCTGAGGGAAGTTGTGTAATGTTTCAAGAAATTTGTAATCCATTTATTTCACAAATTTAATTAAAATAGTCCTCCTTATTGGGTGGACCTAGAGACGTAGGCAAGAGATGCCAAACTCCATTATCAATTTCATGTGGTAATTTGTCATTTATTGCATGTTTTAAATTCTGTGTTCTAATTTCTAATAAATCAAGAACACATGCAATATTTTAAAAATTGACAATTTATGACATTTGATTTAAAACAAAAATTGGTTTAATTGGTAAATGGAAGTAACAAGTCTTTGACAATTCCAATCCAACTCAATAATTGAGAACACTTTTGCCAAACATTTTGCAAGTTCTTTTGAGTATTTCAAGAATTTGTTAAGTTTGAGAAATTTAGAATCTATAGTTTTAAAACTTCACTTTGAGTTTATTAGTGTAGTTTATAGATCAAATTGGTATTAGACCAATTAGAATGTAGGGTTTGCTTTTAGTTGTATGTTAATAGTTACTTCCAGAATAGTTGGATTATTGGTTTGCAGATTGATAATATTGCAGTGTGCAGTGTGGAATTAGCTGTTTATAGGAAACCATGGGAAAGTTGTCATAGATTGAGGCCATCAAAGATGAAAATGCAACCTTGAGATGCCAAAAATTTACACTTGAATTTCAAGTGGCAAATTTAAAATCGGAGCTTGAATCCAAGGATGAGCTCTTGATTTGATTGTAATGTGGTGAGTGTGAAAAGGAGAAGCCTTCTACTTCAAATGTAAAAACTACGATTAAGTGCATTGTAAGTTTTTCACCACAGGAATCTTCATCTTCTTCTACCATTTCATATTTATATTCTAGTAATATTGTTTTTGGTGATTTCAAAAGATACACTAAGGGCATATGATCCAAATTATTGTTTAAAATGGGTTATAATGGAGGATGACTTGGTATAGATAGCCAAGGTATATCTAACCCAATTTAGGCTGAGCATAGACCTCTTCATGTAGGTTTGGGTTATACTAGTGTGCAGGTGGATGATGGTGACATTTATTCCATTGGTAAAGGAAAATGAGCTTCCAATATCGAAGGTTCTAGGCCACTAGTTCAAAAGTGTAAAGGTAAAAGAGGTATTGAGATTTCACCTCCTGATTCTTACACTAAATCTTTTGATCCAATTGATACTTTTAAGATGTTTGGATAAAATGTACATAAGATAACGCAATCATTTCCATGCACTTTTTGTGGGATGAATAACCATAGTGCTAAGACTTTTTGGAAATGAAATGCTTTGTTTAAGCAGATTGTATGTTTGAAAGACCATTCTCATGTCAAGTTGGGAATTGGCAAAAGGGGACCCTCACATAAGAAGGATGTTTGCACTCATTGTAAATTGAGTGGACATAGGATTGATAGATGTTTTAATCTTCATTCATCTTCACATTCAAATAATGTTAAAACTAAGATGATTTATAAACCTCTCACTAAGGTTAATGAAGCTAATTCAATCCATAATGTAGATGACAATACAACTCAGGATAGGGTAAAACCTACAAGTGAAAATCCATTTAAGAGGTTAAGTCAACAATTTTTTCAATTACATATGGTAAAGCTTAAATTGATAAAGTATGCAATCGATAAGGAATCCATAGAGACAATAAATTTCACTAGGAAGAAAGAATTGGTTAAGTGTATTATCACTACATTATTTTTGCAAAGCATGGTAGGAATTCATCTAATGGAATTAACAAGCTTTGATTGATGTAGATTAGAGTTGGTGGGAACACTTCAAGACAGGTTTACCATATGAAGTTTTTCAATTCTCACTTTTTGATAACTCTAAGTTTTTGATCTTCAGAATATGTTGTGTGAGTTGTCTAGAGGACTTGAACTCATTTGATCAGTTGGAGATAATAGAAGAATACATGTTGTAGGTTGAGTTTAACCCCTAAAAACACTTGTCTCATATTTAACTACTATTTTAAAAATGTATCTATTTTTGGCACATGGATGTTTAGATGCATTTTTTTAAGACCCTTTGGGCATGTTTAGATTATAGGCAACATACACTTTTGGTTTTTTGCATTGTTCTTAGCATTTTAAGTCCCATTCAGGGCAATGCATTGCATCATGCCTACAACATTAATTGTATGTTGTCAGCATTATAAACTTGTCTTGCAATTACATTGGTAATTATTTCATTTTTTGGCAATTCACTGCTTTACAAGATGTGACATTTGGGCAGGCAGTTTGATATGTTGTTATCACTTTAGTAGTTGCAGATTCACTTAATCATGCCTTTTGGATTAGGCATTTTTGTATTTTGATTGTGAATCATTTTAATGCAATTGTTTACATCTCTTACTATAATTGGGTTCTATTTTCATGGATGCAGTAGACCAGTTATTAGTTTTGAGGAGATCGTAGACTTTTGGATACCAAAAGCCTTTTTTGTAGGGAGGTGTGATCTAGAGTTCAGTTCAAAAAAAGTTTACAAGTCATGATGAAAACTATTGCACAGCGTAGAGCTCATCGCGAGCTTTTTGGTGCTTTTCACGATTTGCAAAACAGATACCGTATGCAAAAGTTATAGGCCACTAAAGCTCTGATGCGATAGAGAAAAATGTGGTGTCACAAGATGATGTGGCATAATGTGGACACACCAAGTGGACCAATCAGGTGGTGACACATGGCAGTCAATGGTAGTCCAAAACATTGGGTGATTTTTGTCTTTGACAGCATGTATGGATTAGATAATTCATTGCATTTGAAATATAAGTTTTAAAACACTTTGTAAATATTTCCTTGGTAATATTTTAATTACCTTTTTCCCTAGCCACATGGGAGAAACTAGTACTTTCCCCACCACATCCAATGCATTGGAAACCATGAGAAATGAAATACACATCCATCTACCTCATGGAACGTGAGAAGAGGGTAAGGAGCTTAGCGTTTATGCTAAGATTGGTGTATTGACCAACAACCCAAGTTATATGTTTGATGCATTAATAAACAAACCATGCTATGTTTGGCATGCCAACCAACTACCATGATATGTTTGGCACCTTGGGCCCACCAAAAAGGGGTGTTGACATTATGTAAGTTGGATGCCAACCTATTAAAAGGACAATAGGTGGTCCCATTTACTAATGTGGGGCTAAATGATAAGCTAAGCATCTAAATAGAAGGCTACAGATTTGAACCCGTGACCTGCCCAGTAAAAGGGATAAGCCTTGACCGCTTGAGCTGAGTGTTCATAAACAATGTATAAGCCATGAAATTCTATTTGAATGTAAGTTTCACAGGATTGTGTAATTATTTTTAAGAGGTTGAGAGCTAGATGGAAGATTGGACAAAGCTAGCAAATGGATTTTAATCCATTATCCGACCTGGTACATAGTAAGTAAGCCTTTCTAATTATGTTTTGTAATTAAAAAGAGGGCTTATTATTATTATTTGGATATACCAATAGTTTGATTGAAGGGACTTAAGCACATTTCAGAAGGGGATTGAAGACTGAGGGAGGATTCCATGTGACCGAGCTTGAGTTTATCAGTGAAGGTGGAATTCTTGTATAGAGATAAGGCTTGAGGGAAGTTGTGTAACATTTCAAGAAAATTTTAAGCCATTTGTTTCACAAATTTAATAGAAATGGTCCTCACTATCGGGTGGACCCGGAGACATAGGCAATAGATGCTGAACTTCGTTATCAATTTCATGTGGTAATTTGTCATTTATTGTATGTTTTAAATTTTGTATTCTAATTTTTAATTAATCAAGAACGCATATAATATTTTAAAAATTGACAATTTATGACATTTGATTTTTAAAAAAAATTGGTTTAATTGGTAAATGGAAGTAACAAGTCTTTGACAATTTTAATCCAACTCAACAACTAAGAATACTTTTGCCAAACATTTTACAAGTTCTTTTGAGTATTTCAAGAATTTGTTATGTTTTAGAAATTTAGAATCCTTAGTTTTAAAACTTCACTTTGAGTTTATCAGTGTAGTTTACAGATCAAGATGGGACTTGGTTAGAGGGAAAAGAGCTATCACCCTAATTTAGGTTAGGTTGAGAAATGGGATCTACTTTAGTAAGGGTTTTAGGGTATATTCATTAGTATCTCTTATTTTATTAATTTGTAAAGAAGTATCACATGCTAATTTATCATAAGGTACTATATTATCATCTGAATGTATGTTATGTAAACTATGAACATAAGAATAAGTTTGTGTGTGTTTTTTAACATGTGACATAGCATTTGTTTGAATAGGATAAATAAGTGAAGTAAGAGGAGAAATATAAGGTGTAGACTCTATGTCCTCTTCATCACAATCATAATAATCATCATTATCCCAAGTTTCATCAAAATCAAAGTTTAATTCACTTGTAGAAGTAAGAGTAGAAGAAGTATCATTTGCATGCTCACTAAGATAAAGAGTAGGAGAAGATTATATATTTTTATTACTATGAAATGTATCAAAATGTGTAGGATTAATGAAATACATTTCATCACTAGCTATGTATGGAATGCATGAATGATTGTTACTTTCAATATTTGATTCAAAGGTGGAAGAAGTAGATATCTTGTTTTTATTTTGCATATTGTGACATGTAGGAGAAGAGTAAGAGATATTTGCATTATAAATATGATATAAATAATCATTAAATTGAGCTTGGAATGTAAAATGAGGTGATAAAATAACTTTTTCTACCTTATTTTGTGGATTGGTAAAATGTGTAATATCATTGGTACATATTTTTTCAAATCTAACTGAGAAGGGTAAATAAGATGTATTTGTCTTATCTACTGTACTTGAATCATGTAAAAGTGGATTTTGTATATTGTACTTATATTGCTTTAATTTGAATAAGGAGGTAACAAAAGTAGTTGAAAATCTAGGATCACATTAGAATAAAGTACCAACAAATAGATCTCTTGGCATTATATTGGTAGTTTGATTTTGAGGTGTAAGAGAAGATGGAGAGGAAAGAGAAGATGTATCTATTATATCCCCCTCTACATTTTTATTTTTATGCACATAGTAATCATCATATCCATAATTATAATTATAGTCATCATAATTATTATAAATGAACTCATTATCATGTTTTAATGTACAATCTTGAAAATTTGTCCATTCATTATTGTAAATATGAGAAAAAATAAAAAAAATCATCAATTGGGTGAGGGGTAGAAGACTTCTTAGATTCCATTTTAAACTTGCCAAATAATATAATGTAATAATGAATAAAGAGCGCACAAGAGGTAGAATTAATCCAACATAAATATATGTGAAACTATGAGAAATTTTTATCCAAATGTGTAAAATAGATTAGGATTGTAAGTGAAACCCTAATTTCTAGTATTTGGGCATATAGGGACCTAGTATGTGGATATAGGGTTTGAATGAGGATTGTTTTGAAAAAATTTAAATTAAATTAAATTAATGAAACCCTAATATAGGATTAATTTGAATGAGCTAGGTTATGCTAGAAATTAGGAAAAAGAAAAGTTTGTAAACCTAAATTTAATGCACAAAAAATGGAAAAAGGTAAACCCTAGGAAAAACTAGGGTTTTAAGCAATATTTGAAGTAAGTCAGGTTCACCAAATGTTTTAACCTTTTAGTACTTAGTGAATGTAAATCCTATGCCTTTAAAGGTCTGAGTATAACAATAATATGGAATAGAAAATAGAAATAACTAATTTGACAAACCTTTCCCAAAATAGAAAGAATAGAGAGAAATATCACTTATCTATAATAAAATAGATATTTATGTAGATCAAGAGACTAAAACAAGCTTGGGAAATAGGTAGACACCTTCTATTCTATGACCATAGCTAAAATATGATCCCAAATAGTAGCACAATTATCAAGATAGTAGTGTCATGTGGTGTTAGTATTCCTCTTATAAGAACTATATATAACTTTTAAAGAAGTTATAGTAGGTTATTAGGGTCCTGTAGGTGGGTTTGTGTCTTCTAAGAGCTTATTTTTATCACTAATTTAGCTAAATCACTTCCAAAAAATAATTTTATACATACACACATGAAAAAAACTAGATAAAATGAAAAAGGGTGGGAAAAACCTGGGTTGTGATATGTTATGATCATGTGAGCATAACCCCTATTATCCTAGTTGTTGCCTACATTAACCCCTATATTAGGGGTCTCAGATTGTATGTAGTTCTCCCTTAGGGAATATGTATAATCAACTTACATAGTATGCTAGAATGACTTTCACTTAGGCCCTTATTTGATCAAATATCCAATGTTTATATGTGATATCTAAGTGGTATGTAGAGTATCAAGTTGTATTATTGACTCATTTTATGTAATTATATGCCAAATTAGTAAGTGTTGGATGCAAAATGCCTTGTGAGGTTCTCTATATATAAGAAAATTTGATTTGAATAAAATATCTTGTTTACTAGATGATAATTTGTCAAAGAGGGATACAAATATAAGAGAAGGCTCAAGGTAGGGTTAGGACCCAAAAATAGTATAAAATGACTATCAAATACTATAGCCATAATTAGATACTAGTGTCACATGGTACTACTATCTTGAAAATGGTTCTAGTATCTTAAGGCCTAAAAAAATAGATATAACTAATCAAGATAGGCTAGGGGACCCTATGATTAGAAGGGGGTGACTTAGGACCACTGGAGATGCAACAAATAGGAAAGATAATATGTAATAAATATCAAAATACCTAAATTGACCATGTGAATAAGGACTTTAATCATCACTAAGACATTCATGTGAAAGATCAACAAAAGATAGTAATTTTGGTTGCTTGACTAAATTAGGGTGTTCACACCTTATTTATGGCTCGATTAAATTGTTAGTAGAAGAAAAATTTGATCAAGAGACATCCTTAGGATGATACCAATGGTTTGGTTTCTAATAAAGGTAATCAGACTCAAGGTTTTTTTTGGGTTGTCACATCCTTTACAAGATGGATTTTGAAGCTCAAGTGGATTATCAAGGTAGAAATCATTGATGTGGTAACTGTAGTCAAACATTTGTGGGTATTGGTACTCTTATTAGTGATTTTTTCATGGAATTTGTCACTTAAAATTGTTAGGTTCATCTACTTTGGCTCTAATTTTTCATGTTGAGTTAGGTGACTCAATTTTTGTCATCAAAGTAATGATTTAAAACATTTATCCTCATGTGGTGTCACCTCCTAAGTGTATTGTATTGGACTAGTTATTTGTTTTTTTATGTTTGGTGGTATATCAACTTTATGTATTTTATCTCAATGATTTTTGGATTTACACCTTTTTTATAGGTGTGTGAGTTTTTTTGGTACCTGTTTCTAGCTTCCATTTTCATATGATATCTATGAATTTTGAATCCTATATGTAATCTTTTGGTTTTTTCCCCTCTAGTAATTTATAAAGATAGCCTAATTTTGTATTTTTTTCCTTTGTAATATAAGTGTGAGGGACACCATAACCTTCAAGTATTGATAATAAATTAAAAAATATAATTAAATTATTAAGTTCTTAATATAATTATTCTATATGTATGATAAATAATTTTATGAAATAACTATCAATATTTGAGCCATAATTAAAATATTAGGTTAAGGTATTGAAGCATGATTTGGAATAGAAATTTAAAAAAAAACTACATATTAGGCCAAGATGATATCACATATTAATTTATGATATTAAATCATTTCACCTTAGCATTCATTACCATGTTTAAGTGGTGAAAGGTATGATTCAATTGACTCGTGTCCTTTTTTAGGTTTCTTAATTGATCCCAATTTCAATTTTTTATTGGTTTCCATATCTAGATGACACTATACATGTTACATACCAATTCTTCACTGAAAAAACTTGTTAGATTATTCGTGGATATCCATAGCTGATAAATTTAGATTTAGCTATTTTTTAACTAAGATATAAGATATATGTTTATATGGGGTAATAATATATTTCCTAGGTTACATGATCACCTTGATATGGATTAGTTATAAGTAAATATTTAATTTATGATCATGTTAATTTCTTATTTTAGATATATTTTATGATAAAAATATAACATGACTATTAAGGTCTAACTACTTGTTTTGTTGTGAGATGGATGTAGGAGAATCCATCCCTTGAGTGTGCCAAAGAGAGAATCATAAAAAAGGGTGGTGTAGATTAAGATGTTGGAGGATGACAAAAAAAATTGATCGGTACCCTACACACACCACCTTAGCTAGCACACACAGAAAACATAATAAGTGGTTAGCATAGTGTGTGTAATGTTGATCACAATAGATACGTTGTTTGCTCGTGATTTGTAAGCATCAACATGTTTTTGATAATTTAATGAATTTAAATAAATGATTAAGTATGTTATCTATGTGTATGTCTTGTTATTATTTTAAAAACTATTAATGAATATAGTAACATAAATTTGTGAGAATAAACATAGTATTAACATGATGCCATGATAGTGATTAGTGTATCGAATGGATCAAAAGGATGTAACTAACTCTGCATTAGTTTTAATGTCTTTAAGTCACTATTATTAATTATTTATACTAAATAATTGCTTATTATTAAATTATTGAAAATTATTAAAATAAGAGTTCCAACATGATAAAAAAAAATTGAAGTTAATTTTTCTTAAGTTAGAAAAGCGTATAATGAAATAGAAAATCATTAAAATAAAATAAGAAAGAAAAAAGTAAGAAATAAATAGTATAAAATAATAAAGAAGAAATGTTTTAAAGCAAAAATACACCTTTTATTGATGGGAAATTCCTAAAACAAAGAAATAAAAATATTGTAAAAAAGATAAAAGGGGGTGTTGTTAGAAATAGGAGGGACATAGAGGTAGGACATGGGAAGGAATTACCAAGAGAAGAAAAATGAAAGGGAATGCCAACATAGGTTAAGAGGTAAGTCAATTATTAAATTATGTCTGTTACTTGGATTGAATAATTAATTTCTTAATAGAATGTATAGAAAATATGTGTGCACCTATTATATTTGTGTATGTGTGAATGTTTTGGGTAAATCAAATTAATGAATGTAAAACAACTACCTAGAACAACATGCATAAATGGTTGGAACTAATACATAGGCTAACAATGCATCCCTATTTAATACACTCATTAGGCAATAAATTTTGATAATGATAAAGTTTGTTTTACTTCATATAAATCTATTTACTTAGTATGAACCCTAAATAAGTCCGCCAAGTAGGATATAGTCTAAATAAAGCTTTATATACTATGATGACTAAAGCAAATATTATGTTTTCTAGTCTTGTAATGATTCTCTAGCAAAAAAAATTGAATATTAAGTAAATGAATTATTGGGATTCTTAACCAATTCACCTCAAAAGATAATATTATATATGTGGCAACTTAATAAAGTCTTTATTCACAATTAACCATATATTAATATCTATCACATTTAAACCATTTAATACTATTATCACTTTTGAACCATACAATATAGAATTTGTGACGTGTGCATTTAACCATTTAATTTTTACTATTATCTTCTAAGCATATTATCATCTAAGTTGTAATCAAATATGCCCATATACTCTAATATCCTTAATCAGATGCTTTTCCTAGATAATTAATATAAAACTGGGTTGTATTTTTATGGAGACCCATAAAAAAATGACTCACATAAACTTATGTGTAATAGAATATAATGGCCATAAATTGAAGTATTCCCATGATTTAACTTATAAATTTTCACCAGTGATTTCTACACTACATTTTTAATGTTATACATGTTTTTACAACAATGATTTGTATAACATAGGGCGATTTGTATCAATCTAGAATAAAATAAAAATGACTAGGTGTTTATATAAAAGCATATTTGGAGTACTATATGGTGTAGTTTTGTACACTTTGTATGGAAATTTGTACTAAATACCATAGCATTGTATATATCTAAGAGTTGATATGACTTCTGATTTTCAGTGATTTGAACTTGAGAATACCTATGAGTATAAGGATACTTTAAAATCAATTATGGAATAATATGCAAAACTAGATTATATATTAAGAATAAATATAAAATTTAATTTATTAATAATATACTTAACAATTTATTCCATACACATTACAGAATATTATTATATACTTAAACTACATAATATTCCATTATGATGTTTAATCCATGGCTAAATTGATTTACCCTATACCTAATATGTTGACAACTCTCTAGGTTTGATACACTAATGAATACTTATTGTATTGATATAATTTTATATTATAATCATAATGATAATCCATTAACTGGATATATATTCTTTATATTAAATAATTTTTAAACATAGATGAACCAATCTGTAAGGATTTACATGGTAATGTAGCTAGCATAAATTTGAATGTGAGAAAGCATTTTCTCAATTAATTTATATGTTTTAGATCTATTTATGATGATGCTTCCAAGTTAATCAATATAAGAAATTGAACTATGACAATTAGATTAGGTAATTTGTGTATATCTATATAGAGTTAGGTATATAGAGAATTGAAGTGTGAATCTATTTATATCATGAATGAGATTTTAGATTGTAAAAATTTATTGATATGCACATAATTATACTTAAGTCGAGTCATAATCAAGAATATGTATAGTGAAATTCAAAGGTGATATGAGAATATACACTCAACCAGGTATATATGGCATTTTTGATAAAGTTCTAATATATCCAATTAGTTGTGGTAATCATCTCTTATAACATCCTTATCTAAGCATATTATAGATATAATAAAGTAGTGAAGAGATTCACTAAAGGCATATAATAATTTTTTGAAATGATATGGGGAAATTATGGTATATATAATAAGTTATATAGATTTACATAGCTTATGTTTCATAGATGTGAATGTCAAAATTTAGGTGTTTAATATATTATATTATCTTTGGATGGATAATTCCACTCAGATGTGGATGGTTTATATTCTATTATAAAATGATATTTTTACCCTTTGGATAATTAGACTATGTCACTTAATTGATTTCGAGGCAATTTCCTATCTTCTTATAAAGAGCCTTGGTTAGGTATATATATATATATATATATATATATATATATATATATATATATATATATATATATATATATATATATATATATATATATGTATATATATATATATATATATATATAACTCTTCATAGGTTTTCACTATCTTAGGATAAGTTATGTGATTTGAGACCCTTAGTTAGAGTTATGAAATTATGGATAGATCTTGAATAAAAAGTAAAAATAATCATTGGTATAGTATTTTCATATCATTTGAGTACTCACATTTAGCATGTATACAAGTACTCGTATCCAAAGATTCTACCTATAATTAAATATATGAATGAATTGTGTCATAATGTGTCTATGGGACCAAACCTATATTCACGAGAAAATAGTCTCCTAAAATGGGATAAAGTGATTAAGATAAAGATTATAATGGGTTATAAATTATCTATTTTCACTCCAAATAGTATGACTAAGTTTTAGGGTATAAATATCTAGACAGTTATAAAACTTGTGTGTAGTACATATTGTTAGGGTAGTTATATACATAAGTATTGAACATGCATATCATATAATAGTGCATCATGATGTGTGCCTATGAATTACAGTAGTATGTAGTTTAAACATAGGGTATACCTAAGCGGTATAACCCTGTGCTTGCTTGATTGTTGTTATGTATGTGATCATTTGATTCTTAAAATTATAAGTAAAATTTTGTGTTGCTATGTAGTTAGGAACCTATGATAGTATGAGATATTATAGCGTAATACATAATAAACATATGTTATACATGGTTGGTACATACTAAAATTGTTATGCCAGACTCATATTTACTTTTGAATTTTTTACAATATACATGTTGGTAGTTGTTGTGAATAACATGTTATGTATCAGTAGTAGAACTCTATGTATGTGTGCACGCAATTCTAAGAATTTAATGAATGCTATGTTGGTATGCTATTAAGTTTTGTGGGAAATATGACTTGATTCATTATAAATAGTTACTTGTTTAGATGCTTATCTTTCCATGATTTTAAGACTACTTTATATGACTATTTTTGGGAAAACTAGTAGTTATGTCTTAAAATACTATACTATGGTAATATGGGTTATCATAGGCATAGTATGTTTGGAAATATATTATCATTATCTAAATCTATAGTTATGTATATTTTACCCAGGTGGTATATATTGTAATCATTATTTCTAGTATGGGATAAAAATAATGTAAGATCCATTCATACATTTGATGGAATAAATGCATGCTTTGTTTATGTTTAACATCTAGTTTGATTGTACGTGTGAATAGGAGGTAAATTAAATGAGTCTTATGGTTGAGTTGCATTTGATCAATCTACATTACTGATTCAAAGTAATGAATAAGATGGAATTCACTAGATTACTAGTCTCACAATGATAGATAAAGGTATATCGATTAAGTGGTGTGTATAAATTTGATTGATCCATTAAATTATTATTTATCATTTATAAAAAAATTAGGCCAAATTATGTTTATTGATACATTATCATTTCATGAGCATGTTTGTGTGATATCTTGAAATAGAACAAATTTCTATGATACCCTACATGTTTAGTTTAGAATCATACCACACACAGGTACTTTCTAGTCTCTCTAGATTCCCATATCATAACTATTTACTCATCCATGAATGGAGTTCTATTCCTTGATGGGATATTTTATATGAGATTATTGGTCTATGGTTTGTGTGGAAAAGCACTCAGATGATGCTCTCCCTCCCTATAGAAGTACTAATTATTAAGATGACACTTGAGATTGGCACAGATACTAGGGAGTCTGGGGAACTCATGCTCCGAGGAACCATGTATCTATATGTACATTATATTATATTGTATTAATCATTGAGTATTAATATGAAGAGTTGTAATTAATTTTTATTGTAAATTGACAATGGTGGCTATAGACTTATTTTAGTTATAGCTGAGTTAATATAATTACTTTTTGTATTCACATTATGACATATACTCTCATGATATTAGAGATTAATATTATGTGATGTATTACAATTGTTGTCATTATCACCTTGTGTATTTATTATGGTCTATATAGATTCTTGTGGTGTAATCTATATTTGGTATGTGTTTAACTAGAAAAAAATCACTTACATCTATGTCTAACCCTATGTAGTTATTACATGTGGTATTAGAGTTGTGGCTTGAACTCTACGACCTAATGAGTCTGTTAGCATTTTTATGTCTTTATGTTCATTAGCGTGAACCTAGTGACATGAATTATTACACTAGTATTTTGAATTTTTGATCCCTCAACGTAGAACCATGTTATAACATGATTATAGTTTTTTGATATTCATGTTTTGAGTGTGGGGAACATGAGTGTGTACCCTTAGGAATAATCATCCCCTTTCGAGTTGTTTCAGGGATTTATTTATTGAGTACACCAATGGTAATGGTTGTATATGAGGTTTGGGTAAATGAGTATATAGTATAGTTAATTAGTGATAAATAAAATATTTATACCATAGTTGATCACTTAGATCGAATACATTGAGTATGAATACATTCTTCTTGATTATCAAGTCACCTTCACCTTTTATGTTTTGTTTTGTGAGTGTTTAAAAGTATAGGATGTTTCTCAATTAATATATATAGCTATGTTTTAAATTGTGTCCCTTATTTTCACTAATCCTATGAATGGAAAATTTTATAAGACCAATTTTACTTTTGGTACCACCTAAGGTGGTGGGAATTTGCTTGCAGTAGAGTGTTGTTGTTTTGTTTGAGAATTTCCATGTGTTAGGAGTTTGTTTATGTTTTGGAACTCTTATGTTATGTGTTTTAGGAAGGGGTGTCATATTTCTTAGTTAGATTAGAGGTATGTTTTTATCACAAAAATTCTCCTTTGATAACATTAAGCCATCAAGAGGATTCATATTTTCATGATCTAGATTCAATGTTCTCTACTATGGGAACTTATTTTATTAGTGATGTTTGACTGTACTCCCTTGATGTTTGTCGGAGAATGTATACTACTTATTTTTGAGAGATAATTTGTAGGAATTGATGAATTGATACATCTTTGTGTTTAGTATTTTATTTTTCTCAATCATGAAAATATATTGAGATACCATACTTATAGATATGGTAAGTAGGAAGTGTTTTGGTAACATTGAGTTGTGATGTTTTCCTTTACATGATGAAGTTATGTATGTGTTTTTGAGATGATATTTATTTTCACTTGTGACTCTTTAGGGTCATTATTTTTCCTAAACTTATGATTGTAGACCATGTGGAGTGGAAAATTTTGAATTATATATTAAATTCTATATTAAGAATTATTATGATATTGTATTTCGTTGATTATATTTATATTGATCTTTTTTATCTTAAATCTTGTTGAATGAAGAGATAATTTTATACCTTTCACTGAAAGTGAGTAGGTTATAGTATGTGTGGAACATCTTGTCAATCAAGGAGTTGAGATAAAATTTTAACTTATAGCACTCTAACTAAATATGCAGGGAGATATTGTTTTGTTTGGGTGTAAGGATAGTTTGATCCTTGACTTATGTATGTTATGTTAATATAAACATTATTTTCTCTTAAATACAACACTATAAGTTAAGTTTAGAAAGATGATACTATATATGTTTGGCTAGTAACAAATTAATATAACTATGGACTGATTTTATGATTTCTGTAGTATGTATGTTGATACACCTAAAATTATTTAGCTCATATTGTATCTCTTTATGATTTATTAGCATAAGATTTTGATTCTTTGAACATTGTGCATATTTTAAGATCATTAGGTTGTGGAGACCTAAGGGAAGAGTGGTGAATTGGGAATGTGATTTATAAGAAATATAATGGTATGCCACTTAGCCTCACATTGACTTGGTTGTTACTGAGTTAGATCTGATAGATGCATTTATTGAATCCAGGGATTTCATAGGCAAAACTTATCAAATTTAGTCATATGGCCATACACATGTACACTGTGGATGGGTATTCCATGATTTTGTATATATTGAAAATATAGTATTTCTAGCTCCTATTCATCATCATACTTGTTAATAATTTTGTGGAGTAGTGATAGTATTGAAATTTATACTTATCAAGAGCTATGTGGAATAGGGATAGTATTAACTTATACAAATTAATCTTGCACGGTTCCCTAATTAATTTTCTCCAGGATGAGAAAAACATTATCTAGGATAGAGAGATGTGTTGAGGGATATAAGATTTTGTGCTCTCCCTAGTCATTTATTTTATCTTTCATGATGATCTTGTGTGATTTTAGGAAGTTAATGAAACTTTCACTAAGACATGTGGGACCCTTCAAGTAATAGAATTGGTCAGTCCTATAGTATATAGACTTATCTTCATGATTTTGGACCACAGTGTGGGCATAAAATAATCAATCAAAGTAAGTAATACTTGTAAACCTTGTTTAAATAAAAGGAAATGTTATTAATAAGGCTTTTATGGGACCAACACACTAGAAATAGTATAATTTGAAGGAACTATGGTGAGTTCTGCAAGGAATTTTCCATTTATTTTCTTAATTTGATATTACATACCATGTTATTTATTTGATAAATAATATTTTAATTCAAAACTTATGTTTTAATAAGACTCATTAAGGATGATGACTATATTTAGGGGGGAGGATGTTATATCCTGATTCCATGTCGAACAAACTTGCTAGATTATCCATAGATATCCATAGCTAAGAAATTTAGATTTGACTATTTTTTAAATAATCTGAAAGATATATGTTGATACGAGGAAACAATATATTGCTTAGATTACATGATCACCTTGATATTAATTAGTTTCAAGTAAATTTTTACTTTATGATCATGTTAATTTGTTATTTTAACTATATTTTATGATAAATATAAAACATGATTGTTAAGGTCTAACTACCTATTTTATTATGAGGTGGATGTAGGATAATCCATCCTTTGAGCATGTCAGAGGGAGAGAATCATCATAGAGGGTGATGTAGATCAAGATGTTGAAGTATGACAAAAAAATTGACTGGTACCCTACACATACCACCTTAGCTAGTATACATAGAATGCATAATAAGTGGTTAGCATAATGTGTGTGATGTTACTTGAAATAGATAAGTTTTTTTCTCATGATTTGTAAGTGGTAATATGTTTTCAATAATTTGATGCATTTATATAAATGATTAATCATGTTAGTTATGTGTATGTCTTATTATTATTTTCAAAACCAGTAATGAATGTAGTAATGTAAATCTGTGAGAACAAACATTATACTAATGTGACACTATGATAGTTATTGATGTATCAAATGAATCAAAAGGATATAAATAACTCTACATTAGTTTTAATGTATCTAAGTCATTACTATTAATTATTTATGCTAAATAATTGTCGATTATTAAATTATTGAAAAATATTAAAATAAGAGTTGCAACATGATAAAACAAAAGTGAAGTTAATTGTTTTTAAATTAGAAAAGCCTATAAACAAAATATAAAATCATTAAAATTAAAATAATAAAGAAAAAAAATTAAGAAATCAATAATATCAAATAATAAAGAAGAAATATTTTAAAGCAAAACTATGCCTTCTCTTGAGGGGAAATTCCTAAAACAAGGAAATAAAAATATTGGAAAAAATATAAAAGGGGGCTTTGTTGGTAAGAGGAGGGACACAAAGGTAGGACATGGGAAGGAATTATGGAGAGAAGTAAAATTAAAGGGAATTATTTCATGGGTTGACAAGTAAGTCAAGTATTAAATTATGTCTGTTACTTGGATTGAATAATTAATTGATTAATAAACTCTATAAAAGAGACTTTTTCACCTATTATATTTGTACATGTGCCAATTTTATAGGTAAATAAAATTAATGAATGTAAAATAACTATCTATAACATCATGCATAGATGGCTATAACTAATACATAGGCTAGTGATGTGTCATTATCCAATACACTCATTAGGCATTAAATTTTGATAAAGGTAAAGCTCATTTTACTTCCTATAAATCTATTTACTCAGTATGAATCCTAAATAAGTCATCCAAGTAGGATATACAGTAAATAAAGCTTTCTATACTATGATGACCAAAGTAAATCTTGTGTTTTCTAGTCCTATAATGATTCTCTAATATAACAAAATCTGAAAATTAAGTACATGAATTATTGGGATGCTTAACTAGTTCATCTCAAAAGATAATATTAGGTATGTGGCAACTTAATAATTCTCTGTTCATAGTTAACCAAATAATACTATCTAGCACATTTAAATAATTTAATACTATTAGTTCTTTTGAACCATATAATATAGCCTTTGTGATGTGTGCATATAACCATTTAATTCTTACTATTATCTTCTAAGCGTATTATCTTCTAAGTTGTAATCAAATATGTCCAGATACTCTAATATCCTTGATCATATGATTTTCCTAGATAACTAATATACAATTGGGTTCTATTTGTATGGTGACCCATAAAAAAAAGAAATAAAACATCAACTCACATATACTTGTGTTTAATAGAATATAATGGCCATAGATTTAAGTATACCCATGATTTAACTTAAACATTTTCACCATTGATTCTTGCACTACATTCTGAATGTTATACATGTTTTTATAACAATGATCTGTATAGCATAGGGTGCCTTGTATCAATCTATAATAAAAAGAAAAATACCAATGCTTTATATAAAAGCATATTTTTAGTATTATAGATGTATAATTGTACACTTGGTATGGAAGTTTTTACTAAATACCATAGTATTTTATATATCTAAGAGTTGATATGGCTTCTAATTTCTGATTATTTAAACTTAAGAATACCTATGAGTATAAAGATACTTTAAAATCAATTATGGAATAATATACACAACCAGATTATATATTAAGAATATATCTATAGTTTAATTTATTAATAATATACTTAATAATATATTCCATACACATTACAAAATATTATTATATACTTAAACTACATAATATTCCATAATGATGTTTAATCCATGCCTAAATTGACTTTCCCTATACTTAATATGTTGAAAAATCTTTAGGTTTGATAAGCTAATAAATGTTTATTGTATTTATATAGTGATATATTATAATCATAATGATAATCCATTAACAAGATATATATATTCTTTATATGCAATGATTCTTAAACATAGATTGAACACTCCATAGGGATTTACATAGTAATGTAGCTAGCACAAATCTGAATGTGAGAAATCATTTTCTCAATTAATTTATATGTTCTACATATATTTATGATGGTGATCCCAAGTTAATTGATATAATAAATTTAACTATGTCAATCAAATTAGGTAATTTGTGTGTATCTATAGAGAGTTAGGCATATAGAGAATTAGAGTTTGAATCTATGTATATCATTAATGAGATTCTATATTACAAAAATTTATTGATAGGCACATAATGATTTGTATCTCGAATCTCAATCAAGAATATACATAGTGAAATTTAGAGGTGATCTAAGAATATACACTAAACTAGGTATATATGTCATTTCTGATAGAGTTGTAATATATCCAAGTGGTTATGGTAATCATCTCATATAACATCCTTGTTTGAGAATATTACAAATATATAAGTTATAATAAATTAGAGAAGTGATTCACTAAAGCCATAAAATAATATTTTGATATGATATAGGGAAATTATGGTATATATAATGAGTGTTATGGATATACATGGCTTATGTTTCATATATGTCAATGTCTTACTTTAGGTGTTTAATCTATTATATTATTTATGGATGGCTAATTTCACTTGGTGCGGATGGTTTATATTTTGTTATAAAATCATATTTTTACCCTTTGGATAATTAGCCTATGTCACTTAATTTATTTTGAGGAAACTTCTTATCTTCTTATAAAGATCTTCGGTTAGATATATATATATATATGTATATACATATATGTGTGTATATATATATATATATACACATACATACATACATATATATATATATATATATATATATATATATATATACATACATATATATATATATATATGTGCATATATATATATATATGTATATATGTGTGTATATATATATATACATATATACATATATATATATATGTGTGTGTGTGTGTGTGTGTGTATATATATATATATATACATATATATATATATATATATGTATATATATATATACATACATATATACATATATATATATACATATACATATATATATATATATACATATACATACATATATATATATATATATACATATACATATATATATATATATATACATATATATATGTATGTATGTATGTATACACACACACACACACACACACACACACACACACACACACACACACATGTTTTCATTATCTCATAATAAGCTATGTGATTTAAGACCCTCAGTTAGAGTTACGAAATTGTGGAGAGCTCTTGAATAGAAATTAAAAATAAGCATTGGTATAGTATTTTCATATTATTTGAGTACTCACATTTGGCACATATACAAGTACGCATATTCAAAAATTATACCTATAATTAAATAAATGAATAAATGATGTAATAAGGTGTTTTTGGGACCAAACCTATATTCATGACAAAATAGTCTACTAAAATGGGATAAAGTGATTAAGATAAATAGTATAATAGGTTACAAATTCTCTATTTTCTCTTCATATAGTATGACTAAGTGTTAGTTTATAAATATTCAGATAGTTATGGAACTTGTGTGTGGTACATATTGTGAGGGTAGTTATATGAATAAGTATTGAACATGAATACTATATAATAGTGAATCATAATGTGTTCCTATAAATTATAGTAGTATGTAGTTTAAACATAGGGTATACTAGGTGATATAACCCCATACTTTCTTGATTTTTGTTATGTATGTGATCATTTGATTCTTGAAATCATAAGTAGAATTTTGTGTTGTTATGTAGTTAGGAACCTATGATAATATGTGATATCATAGATTAATACATAACAAATATGTGTTATACATGGTTGGTACATACTAAAATTGTTGTGCTAGACTCATATCTACTTTTGATTGTTTTACTATATACATGTTGGTAGTTGCTGTGAATAACATGTTATGTATCAGTAGTAGAAATTTATGTATGCATGCATAAAATTTTTAGAGTTTAATGAATGTTATGTTTGTATGTTATTGCTTTCTATGGGAACTATGATTTGCTTCATTATAAATAGTTACTTGTATAGATTCTTATGTTTCCATGATTTTATGACTACTTTATATGACTATTTTTTAGAAACTAATAGTTATGTCTTAGAATACTAGACTATGGTAATATGGTTGGTCATAGGTGTAGTATGTTTGGAAACAAATTATAGTTGTTGAAATTTATAGTTATGTATATTTTACATGGGTGGTATATACTGTATCATTATGTCTAGTATGGGATAGAAATAATGTAAGATCCATTCATACATTTGATGGTATAAAGGTATGCTTTGTTTACTCCCATGTTTAACATCTAGATTGATTTTATGTGTGAATAAGATGTGAATTAAATGAATATTTTGGTTGAGTTATCTTTGACCAATCTGTATTAATAATTCAAAGTAAGGAGTGAGATTGACCCCAAAATTTTACTAGTCTCACAATGATAGATAAAGGAACTCTGATCAAATGGTTTGTATAAATTTGATTGATCTAGATCATTATTATTTATCATTTGTAAAAATTTGGGATAAAGTATGATTATTAAGACATTATCATTTCATTAGTATGATTAACATGTTTGTTTGATATCTTTCAATAAAATGGATTTATATAATACACTACATGTTTAATTTAGAATCATACAACACATGGGTACTTACTAGTCTCTGTGGATTCCTACGTGATCACTATATAATCATCTATGAAGGGAGGTCCATTACCTAATGGGAGATTGTGCAGGGGATTATTGGTTTATGGTTACTATGTAAAATCACTTAGATGATGATTTCCCTCCCGATAGTAGTACTACTTATTGAGATGACCCTTGAGATTGTCACAAATACTTAAAAGTCTAGGGAAATCATGCTTCAAGGAGCCATGTATCTATATGTACATTGTATTGTATTATATTTATCATTAAGTATTGTCATGAAGATTTTTAATTACTTGTTATTGTAAATTTACAATGGTGGCTATATACTTGTTTTGGTCTTAGCTGAGTTAATGTAATTACTTTCTATATTCACATTATGATGTGTACTCTCATGATATAAGAGATCAGTATTATGTGATGTATTATCCTTGTTGCCATTATCACCTTGTGTATTTCTTATGGTCTTTGTATGTTCTTGTGGTGTAATATATATTTAGTAAATGTGTTTAACAAAAAAAAAGTCATGTACTTATATGTCTAACACAGTGGGGTTGTTACAATACATATCAATGCCATGTTTAATTTTGTCTAATTTGATCCATGTTTTAATAAGTTTCAAACAATATTGATATAATATTTCACCTTTTCTCCTAGAGAATTTCTAATATTGAATCATCACCTTTTTAGCCACATTTTCACCTTTTGATTTAAATTAAATATTTCCATCTTCGTTTCCCATACATATATTTTCATTTTCATTTGTTTGTCTTATTAAAATCATTTATCCCATATACAAATCCATTAATGGATTCAATGATTTTTAAGATATTTAACCAATAGGCCAAATATAAATATAATTATTACTTGGGATATGTTTATTAATGTAATTTTATATGTGAAAATGTGTGGTTCTAATTATTTTTTCATATATGCCATTGTATTTGATATATTGTGGCCAAAAATATGGATATGGAACTATGATATAATTAAAAAAAGGTTTATCCAAATCACACAAAACAATTTACCAATACATTATCTTTGGAATCCACTATTCTCTACCTTCACCTATTGCACTTTTCCCCCAATGTTTAATATCTATTTGTATTCCTTTCTTAAAATCTTCCATTTATTTGAGTTATTTGAAAGGTGCTATAGGAGGTTTCCCTTTTGGAAATTTTGGTTAATAATTATCCTTTATACACCAATTTGGGATTGGATGAGACCATTGTAAATAATTTATTATTGATTTATATTTCATCACTGGTATGCCATTCATAACATTAAAATTAAACATCTTGGGTTTTTTAGTACCCATTATCTTTTGGTTTTAATCCACCAAGTGTGGCTCCATGAAGTCCTTGAAATAGTGCACTTCCTCAATAAGGTAAAGAGTGAATGTAATTGACCCCTCTTGAAATTTTATATAAGTTCCATGATATGTGGAAAATAAAATGTGTCTAATTTCCATAATGATGTTATTAATCTTCCAAAACTCTCATCTAATATGACAATTTTTTTTGTAGTCAATATTAATGTAAATGCAAATAAGGTATGATTCTTGTTGTCACTCAAAGATTTACCTAATTTTAAATATAGGATCAATGTCTATTTTTAGTAAAAAAACTAGTTGTTTTATAATGGATAATGGCTTCATTGTACCCTTTATATTTTTTGAACAATTCATTTTGTAATAGTGCATCATGAAATGTCTATTTGGATGATCCATAACTATACAATAAATATCCATACTCATTAGTGATGGATTATTTGATATTATTGAGATAAAAATCAAATAATGTGACTTTTTAGTTTTCTCCACATTTAAAAAATGGTAGGAAAGTGGATTAAACCCCTAGTCTTGTGTCAATGTGTGATGATACTAGTTAGATTAAGTGGGAGGTTCACAATATTACTTATCGACCTTAGTTTTTTAACTGTCCACAGTATGGAAGTTTTCATTTGTATATTTTATCATGAAAAATTCTCAATAATCCATGAGACTTTTCCTCTTATTTCAATATGTTAGAATAGTAATGCGTCTAAAAAATTTCTATATTTTCATTAGGCCATGATTTTCCTCTTCAAGTTTTGAGAGTGATTTTTGGCATGTGGTTACTCTACATTTTTTTATACATATATATATATACACTCATTACAATTAGTGAAAAAAAAATCAATCAAAATATGCTGAAATATTTTGGACATTATCTTGATGAAAGCTAGATACGACACTAGATGAAGTTTTAATAATTTGAGCTCTTTGTTACACTTATTTCACTTTAAAAAATGGGTATAGAATGTAGGAAGTATCCTTTGAGAAAATTTTATTCCATCCTTTCCTAAAGAAAGAGATAAATGTGGATAAATATCTACATTTATCTTTAAGGTTCTTTATATGTAAGAAATTATTGTGACAATATTTTAACTTTCTCTTTCATAGTGTTACCATTTACGTCAAACCTTTTACCATTTATCCAATAATATTTATTACTATAGAAGATTATCTTTGGGTGACCATAAGATTTGTTCCATGAATTTTTATAGACATCATCCCATAGTATTTTATTTTATGTACCTCCATATATTTGTCACCCACCTTAAAGATGGAATTTTTATGTCAATGCATATAACACAAAATTCTTTGTATCTTCTTCATTTAGGGTTTATTTTTGTGCCATATAAATCTAAATGAAGAAAGGGGATTTTTTTATAAATTTATATTTTTAGAGATTAATTTCTCACATTCACCACTTAATTAAATAAACTAACCACGTTATATCATCATCCAATTTTTTGATTTGATGAGCTGGCTAGAAAGGCAATTTTTGACATTTTTTAGTATTGTAGGCTATTATAATCACACTTTTGTAATTATTGTCATTAGTGGAACCAAAATAAACTATATATAAAATATGGGTTTCCACTCTTTATGTTTATCTCACATGTTAACCTTAACCTATTTTAGGACTTCTTCAAATCTAACATCCATATGAGAGCCATTTATGTCAAAAAGAAATTTAATGTGACATTGTATGAGATATCCTTCATATAGGGAACATAGTTTTAAAGGAGGGTTAAGTAATCTATAAATATGCATAACAAATGTATTGTCATCTAATCCTTTAAATTATACCATGACTCCTTCTTGTACATTTTCCATTGCTCCCTTTGTAACATATTTGATTATAGTTGAGCATAAATGAATCAAATTGGAAACAAATACATTGAGATTCAAATTATTTTCACCACTATGTACAAGGTATTAACCATAAAATTGATCAATCCATTTATTAACCATAAGGTTTATTCTTTTTTCATGGAAAATTAAATGTTTTATTGGCAAAGCTATTAATTTATTGCATTGTAGCAAGCTTGAGTAATCAAAACATAAATTTATCACATTTTTAAGAATTACACAAAAAATAAAGGGTCCCAATATCTATTCATGAATTGTATGATATTATAGCACATGAATTAAAAAACATGGGCTATGTCATCATCTCTACTAGAACAGTTATGTTTGAGAATGACATTGTCTATGCTAAAATTTGTTTTATCTTTAGGACTGATAGTATTGATGGTGATTTTAGTGTCATCACTAAAATATCTCTTTTAGATATCACTATAATCCTCCAAGTCACTAAAAATGTAATCACTACGAATATGAGGAATGGAAAAATATACATGCTTTGACAATTCACTCTCTTCCTAGGTAACCTTGTATCTTTTACTCTTGACATCTGCCAAGGTTTTAAATTCATTAACTCAAAAAGGAAATTATACTTTTCCATCTACTACAATGTTAATTTTGACAACAAAAAATCATCTTACCATGTCTCTAGAATTTAATTCCCTCCTACTTGGATAAATTCTATCGTATGCAAATTTGGTGATTTTTAATAAATACACCTAATCATCCTCTCCAAATTCAAGAGACATCAATGCTATAATGCAAAAATTATACATGAGATAAAATAAAATATGTAAAAACATATCACATAAATAAATAAAAATAAATTTGAGATGAAATTAAAAAGTATATAAGTGTAATATAAGTCATAAGTAAGGAACTATGTGTTTTTAATAATAAACCTGTACATAAAAATAGTAAGAATATGTAAGCAAGGTGATATTAAGTGAAAACAAATCATGTCATATGATGTGTCACTGATGTTAATGTATCATGAAAATAATGGGATGTCATCATATTTACCATCAGCTAAATGAAGTTTGAAATACTTGAATAAGTTGTGTAACAACATCTTTATTGTTAAATTAGGTGGGATCCTTACCCACTCAAGTTTGAATGTCAAATATTCATAATCTATTAATTAATATCAGAATAAAATATTGAATTATGCTAATGACCTTAATGGTTATAAGGGTCATCTAAAATTACATAGCTAACTATTGAAACATGACATCTTCCTACATAAGATAATGGCATTTACTTACAAATAATACTTGAGTCTTTTATTAGAACTCATCGATATATATATTAATCATATAAAATAATAATGCATTGATGGTAAAAATAAAAGGTGACCATTTAGTATTCATGGCCTATTAAAAACTCTACTAATTCTACATCTCATCCTTATAATAGTAAAAACTAATATTATAACACACACACACACACACACACACACACACACACACACACACACACACACACACACACACACAATATGATTTTTAGTCCTTATACTATAAATAATATTATAATTTGAAGGGAAATATTAATTACATAACTACCATAAAACATAAAAAATTAGACATGTATGGTCTACCAAAGTTAATAAAATAGACAATATTCTATTTTATTTGTTACTACACTCAAAAAAGTCTTTGCAAGTAAATAAATAATATAGAGAGTGATAATCCATATTTTGGTGAACTATATCCACCATTCTCTCTCTATTATTAATACTTACGGTGGTTGTGTGATAAAGTACCTTATGGTTATTAATAAAAATATATGATAAATAAATATCATTTAGGTAGTGATTACTCATAGAAGCCATTTGGGTAATGACTAAAATTTACATAAGTATAAATCCAATAAAAATTAATATCTAATTAAAATTTATTGTGGAAACTTTTAAGTTAATAAGGTTCATGTAGTGGTTAATTCCTACCTTAATTGTTAAAATTATTTTTGTCAACTACATGCACCAGAACCAAATTCGTTGTTAATTAAAATTATTTCAAAAGGAGAAATGTGCATAATATCTATTAGGATAAAAAATTGTAATTGAAATTTGAATTCTATAAATAATAACAAAGCATACAAATAACTAAACTTCAATTAGAAATCCTCTTATAATGTCAAGATAGAGTAAGGTAGGTAAGTTAGGAGTAAATAAGAATTTAATTAAGGATTATTACCATCATTCTTTCCCAATTTTATCTTTAATAATCATTATGTGCTCCAAGATTATTTTGACAAGTCAATTGCTTGATTTTGGATTACTTGTGATTGGCTCAAGATTATGGATGTAATGGATGCTTGGTGTATTTTTTGGAAAAGATAAGTTTTCTTGAATTATTATTTTTTGTCCATGAATGGGGATTGCCTGGTTTAAATGAAAGATGGTGGATTGAAATGGAGGGTTGGATTTTTAAGATGGGGGATGTGAGATCAATGGATCAAAATTATTAGTAATTTTAAAATTTTAAGTGGGGGAAGGTTATTAAGTGTCCAAAGGAATTATAAAAATACTTTGAATAGGCCTAAAAAATGGGCTCTAGGAGTTTTATGTGTTTATATATTTCTTTAAGGGTAGTTAATAGGGATTAGGGAATGTTTTAAAGTAGGATTTGTAAGAGATTTAGTTGGGAGTAGTTAGTATTTTTAGAATTTAAATTTTCAAAAGATTCATGGATAGATTAAAGGAGATAATAAGGATATAATGGGTATTAATAATATAATTAATAAATGGGTGAGGAATGTAAATGTTAGTGATGGGTAGGAACTATGAAGGGTGGTTAGACTATTATCTAGGCTAGGTTATGTGATGGGAATAATATTATTCTTAATTGAATGATTGGATGGGATAGATAATGTATTTAATGATTTTGGATATAATTAGGTAATATTAGATGGTTATTGGGTGTAGAAGTAAGTGAGTGGAAAGGGGTGTGTAAATTTTTCCCATATTTAAAAGGGTATTGTGATTAGAAGAAGAGTAATGGTATTTCAAAGAATAAAGGTGTGAATGGATGTTAATAAATTTGGATGGATGATGTATTCCCCCTCGAGGGTACATGAAGATAAGAATAAAATGGATGACCACTCAAAAATAAGAAATAAAGGGTAGGATGGTTAAATAGATAAGGGGATGGGATATTGGACATGTAATCACTGACGAAGAAAAATGAAATCGACATAAGAATTGAGATAAAAATTTCTGATGTCCCAAGAAAATACATATGAATAGGGGGTGAAAATGATGGTTTCATAGTTATTGACATGTTTTAAATGGGAACCAACCATAATGGGAGGATATAAGGTCCAAATTTTTTGACGTATCCTATGCAACGACACATGTCAAGGAGAACATGAGGACCAAGAGAATTAATAAGATGATGAGTTTTTGATGTGTAACATGTAAGGACACATGCCAGGGGGAGCTGTAGGCCAAAATAGGATAATAACTAGATGAAATAGTTGATAGTGTAGATCATTTGTCAAGTGATGATAGAGTAGGTATTAGGTAAAAATAGGGATTCAAGTGACCATGGGATAAAATATGAATGGAAATGGGTGTCTAAGCTATCCTTGAGCATGTAGAAGTATCTGATCCTTACCTAAATAGTCTTAATAGAACTTAGGCAAATTTAGTTCACCCTTATGTGAAGTTAGATGGGAAGTTTGTGATGGGGTATACCATATAAAATGGTGTAAATATTGGTATATATAGAAGTTAATATGAGGAAAATAGATTAGATTAGGGGGAAAATGATAGATGGGGATAAGATATGGGGGTTTTTTTAGAGAAATAAAGGGGTAAATATGAAAATATGGGTAAAAAAATCCATCTTTACCCTAGTTATTATTGAGTTTCAAATATAATCTATGAGAGTGTTGGACAGAGAAAATATAATGCATTTCACATCACTTGTAGTGAGGAAAGAGGTTTTTGGAGTACCAAAGACCAATAAGGTAGGATACCTAGTGAATAACCTTCAAATCTTATTTAGTGTTATTTATGATCAATTGATAGGGGGAATTAGGAAAAACAAAGCCATAATTATCAATTTTTCAATTGTAGTAGTTTTGTCAATGAAAAACACATCTTCGTTATGTAAATCCATAGTTTTTTACCTAGGAAGGGTAGTTTGACTAAAATATTTAGATTTGGAGGTTTGAAGTAGATTTATCACAAAATAAGTATCTTAAAAAAATAGTAGTGGTAGCTTTGGAAATAGATAAGTGGCTTTGTAAAGAATCAAAAGTAGATTTTCATGATGAGCAATGACTTGGTGAACAAAGCCACATTTAGGTTTTTTTGTGATAAGTGATTTTGTTAGTGTTGGAAATAGTTTTGAATTATTTAGTGGTAGTTTTGTTTATAATATAATAAGGGATATGAAAATCAATAAATAAGGGAGTTGAATGTAGTGGAAGTAATTATGGTTAGCAAGATGATGAGTTAGTATGTTTAGTTTTAGGCTAACAATCTAATAATTTGATGTGTGTGCAAGAGAAATTGGTATTATAGAATACCAAGGGAGATAATTAAAGATTGTAAATGAGATTCATCACCTAATATATGAAGGTTTCATCTACCTAGATATATCTAGTCTATGTCATGTTGCTCAGATGCCTATGATCGAGATTGACATGTCCTTAATTATGGCTTTGGTGGAGCATTGGCATTCAAAGACCAAAACATTTCATTTTATGATGGGAGAGATGATTCTAACATTGGATGATGTATGGTTTATCTTCCTCTTACCACTAAGGTTAGACCAAATATAATATAACTTTAGGACCCCTTTGGTGAAGTGCAACATCATTCAAGCTATGTGATGGTTGGATGTTATAGGGGTGGATTGATCTAGTAGGTGTTTAGAGGATGGGTCCATCGATATACTAACCCTCACATTTATTTCCATTTTTAGTGGCATATTGTTTCCTAATAAAAGTGGCTAATTATTCAAGGTGGGGTTGGGGGATGTTGTGGTATAAATGATATATTTACATTAAATTTTCACATGGGGGCCTCTTCTCTTAACTCATTTGTACCATGATATTCATTGGATGGTTTATAGAGGATTAGTTAGTATTGGACCATCCTTACTAATACAAATATTGGGATGAGATCATATATCAGTGGAGCATCTAGTGGAACCACAATATGTGTAGGATCTTGATGATCATGTAGTCTACATATGAGAGGTGTTGATATGGGTGCATAGGTGAGACATGTGGGAGATGTGATATTTTTTACACATGCCTTAGATTATTTGATTGATGTAACCATCACTTAGATGCATTAATGATAGATATAGTGGTGGTGGATATAAGATGCATATTATACACACTATATCATTTTAGAGTGTTACTTGATAACTCATCAAAACCACATCACAAAGAGTATCACCTAATTGTGTATTTTGAAATTTTGGCTGATGCTAGGAAGTTTAAAATTATCCTCACATATTCCCACCCAGTGTTAAAGATAGGGTATAATGGGGACCATGAGTAGATAGGGATACTACACAAGTGAATTATAATAATTTGGCTTTATTAGTATGGGATTATCAGATGGTCATGGCTAATCATAGAGTTACATGGGATTATATGATATGGTGGACATAGAGGAGGATAGTGAAACTTAATATCCATATATAACATGGATATAAATGGAGAGATAGGGTTTTATGATTAGTGTAGGTATAGGGTTAGATTCAATAACATTAGGATTAGAGACAAACTCTAGCATAATAGGTAGTAAAGGGTGATGGAGGTGGAGATTTGATGGTTACTTGGGGAGATGGGGGGTTATGGGGGTTGATAAGTGACATTGACTTAGACTATATAGGTGCCCATTATTCTACTTGAAGGAGGGATAGAGGAGGCATGCCTATCACATGCTCCTAGGTTAGTGATTTGGTAGGCATGGACTGATTAGTTGGAGAGTGCGGCCTAGCCAAGGGGAATAGAGATGGATAGGATTATTTAGGAGAGGTACATATTACAGTGATAGGTATTTGATCTTTAAGGTTAGTTGATTCAAAGAGATGCCTTGATTACCCCTATTTTATCAAGTATTAATACCTTATTGGGACACATGTCTAATAGAGATAGATATATATCCATTATATATATTTATGTCCCATATTTATGCTAGGAATATGATAAAATGATATATATTCATACACTAGTAGATGAGATAGGTGCCCAAATCTAGATCCTACAATCTAAGCAAGATATTGCCTTAGATGGACATAGATTGAGTCAGCTAGATAGACAATTGTTGAGGGCTAGAGTAAAGAGTTAGTATTGGAGGTATTTAAATGATTAGGTTTTCCCTATAGGTTAGAGAGATCCTTCATTCCTAAATATTAGTCATGCTAATGGTTATAGATTGACCCAGTTAGTTCATCCATCACTAAGGCTAGTGTGATCACCTCCAACACTACCACCTGATAGAAAGAGTGGCATGTGGCATTGTAGTTATTTTATTTTAGCACATGTATGTCCATTATTCCTATTATATATCATTTTTAGTGATTTATTATATATATATATATATATATATATATAATAAATCACTAAAAATGATATATAATAGGAATAATGGACATACATGTGCTAAAATAAAATAACTACAATGCCACATGCATATATATATATATATATATATATATATATATATATATATATATATATATATATATATATATATATGATGATGATGATGATGATGATGATGAGTGATTAATTATTTATACATTGTGTATGATAGATTACAAATATTTCTAAAGTGTGATGATGTATAGGTTAGATATGATTGTATGATGAACATGATTTAATTATTTATTATGGTTGAATTTATGTGATGTGGTGGTTTTTATTTTATTATTTATATATTATATGTATGAGGAAATTTTATGTATAATGATGTTAATTTTAGATAATGTGGATACTTATAGTATATTTGATGACATTTAGTTTTAAAAATTTTTATTGTGAGGGTATTATGGATAGAATATGGTTTGTTATTGTGCCTTCTACATATGTAATGATGTGACTATGTCTTTTAACTATTACTTTAAATTTATATTATGTAGTATAATGATGTAAATGGTTAATTTTAATATTGATGTTATAGACATGATACTATATAAAGTGTTTATGGATGATGTTATGTGTATTTAGATTATGGGGTAAAATGAGATATATTATGATAGAAATGGTTTTATGTAGCATGATGACTATTACTTGTGATGAATTACATGGGCATATGTTTTTTTTGTTTTTTTTTTCAAAATATGGAATATTGAATTTATTATGATATGGTTATATAGCCTAGATGGTATTATAATATTATGATGTTCCATGTTATATATGATTATGGATTCAGATATGGGATGGGTGTAATTCTCCTACATGTGAAAGAATATCAGCTTATTTATAGGAATAGCATGGATATAGTTTATTTACAATGGGGTGTGTGTGTGAATAAAATGTGTTGATTAAGAATGATAGGTAATGAATGATGGTTGAAAAAATATAAAGTCTTGATCCATTTTTATCATACCAATAATTTTTAATATTGCACAAGGAAATTTTCACCAAGATATATTCAATTATGGTGTTGTTTTTCCAAAGTTCATAGAGAGACCCCTTTTTACTAAAAAAAGGAAAGCACAAAATTTTCAGAAAAATGACATTTTTCATGATGCACCATTGGTATATATTGATCCAAGCTAACATCATGTCATTATGTTACATGTACAAATGATATAAAATAAGATAAATAAAGTGACTATACAACAAAATGACTTATTTACAAAATGATTCATATAGATAAAAATTAAAATTATTACCATCTAAGACATGAATAAACAACCAATTATTACAATCTATAACACCATATTTACATCTCAAACACATGAAAATTTTAATATAAATGACTTTAAAATAGTTATATAGGTGAATTAAAAAAAAAATTAAAGTAGGTGAGTAACCCATGATTCCATAATTTATGAGTTCTCAATATTGCTTTACCCCAAGTAGGGATGAAGACACAAGATGGATATTATGAATAATGACAAGTAAATGGATGGAGGGAGTGAAGAAAAAATGGTTGATTGAGTATGTGAGGGTTATATAATTTTAAGGGGATTTGTCTAATCTCTCAAAATGAAAATCCACTTCAAAAATAATAGGAGAAATGTCTAAGACAATAGTATATTATCAAGAGACTTGGATAGGAAGAGGGTTATAATGGAAGCTCTAGATAAATCTTCAGAGCTCTTCTCCTTTATATGATTAGATATCTGTCAAATTTTCTTGTTGATATCTGATGATGCCCCTTGTATTTGGTTCCCCCTTTCACTTTATACACTATGCATAAACCAAGGCCAAAAGATGGGGGGGATGGATTATGAGTGGGATGGCATGGAAAGAAGAAATGGTAGGAGTAGTTACAAAGGTGTCCCCAAGTATTAAAGGTGATTTATAGATGGAGGGTTTTTTGATGAGTGACACTGGGAACTTGGTTTTCATAAGCATGCTTATCCAAGGTGATAAAAGCTTTGGTTTTCACCATTGGATGATTTTTTTTGAAAGAATATATATATATAATAATTTACATGGATGAAATATAATGATGTTAAATAAAGTATGAAATATTTTCAAATGCATTATTTTTATTTGTTCATCCAATTCTTGGCCATCTTAAGTATCTAACTTATACTCCCCAGATCCAATTTGGCCACTATGACATAATGTCCTAGCTAGTTAGGCACAATTTTTCCCTTATTTTCCCATTATACATTAGTATTCCTATGATTTTATTTTAGGACCAAGTTTCCAATCTCACATTCATGGGGTTATGCCTTCTTGTTATATTAGATTTTTAGCTTGTTTTGATATGATCTTAGATGTTCTAAATCATATTGATGTTTTTGATCCAAAAGTTATATTTCTTATATTTGATTAGTCCTATAGGAGTCCTCAATAATAATTCTTTGAAGTGATATTTATAATGATGTGAGCTCAATCTCAATTGGAAATATGGCCTTAATTCCAAAGACAAGGCAATATAGAGTAGAACCAATAGACATATTAACATTGGTACGATATGACCATGATGGGAGATAGTTGGAGATGTCAATTTTGACTAGTGTAATTGATTATTTTCTTAATATTATTGAGGATATTTTTATTTTTCACCTCATATAGACCATTGAATTATAGGTAGTATGTATATAAAAGGGAAAGTGAAGATGATCTAAAAATCAATCCTAGCTCAGAGAAGATAAATCACACTTACCCTTCCCCTTATTGGTATATTTAGACAATCAAGGTCATGACCAAGATGGACTGCTAGACTTAACCAATGGGTCCCTTACCATAATAATATCACTAGAGAGGGTTACAAAGCCTCTATTCAAACAACACCATGAGATAACCCTATATAGGTCCTATGTTTTCTATATTTATAAATTAAATACAAATTAAAGTAAAATCTAACCTGGTGCTCACCAAATCTTGTGGCATGAAATGGGGGTAATAAACATAAAATTTAACATGAATAGAAGATATCTACTTAAGCTAATGTAGAGTTGATACTAATTCATGATGAGAGAGAATCATATAAGCTAACAAATGTTAACTTATTTAAATTAATAAGGAGGAGAAGAGTTAAGAATACTTACCTTTGAAGATGAACTCATTAAGCCTTAATCTCTCCCTTAGCTAAGGTGCTTCATAAGAGGTAATTTTGGTATATAAGGATAACAAGGATAGGTTATCTCTAGGGTACACAAATTCTCTATGCATCTATAATACTTCTCCACAAGATGATATATATATATCTATAAGTTTATTATTTAAACCCTAAGCAATGATCCTCAAGTAGAATGGTGGATAAGTAGATGTAAATTATATGTTTTTATTCTTTTATCTCTCTTTAAAAAAAGGAAAAAAGGATGTGTATATATAGCTGTATTTAACACTAAAACTTTATGAAATTTATTTGATATTGCTAGCCCAATCAAACATGTATTATTAATTGATAAAAGAAAACTAGGTCCCAATCTAGCTTGGATAAGGCCAACTGAAATATGTAACATGCTAATATATTTTAAGTACAAGGTCAACCCAGGTTGACATTGTTAAGTAAATGTCAAAAAGAGTTTTTATCTGAGGCATGGGTTGTTTAAGGCATTTAATTACATATAGGAGTGTGTAAGGGAGGTGTTAAATCTTATGGAAGCGTATAAGATAGGTTTGTGTTGATTTCAAGAGGTGGTATAGGGGAAAATAATATTGAAAAGCACAAATGGTCTTCCCACCCCTTTCTTAGTGAAAAATTTAAGGAGTGCACTTAGAGAGATTGAGACTTGACAAATTAATAAAAGATAAATCATTAGTAATTTATAAATTTTTAAAATATTATGTGTATACATATGCCCCACTCAAAGCTCATCATGTGTCATGTAGGTGTAACAAGGTATGGTGTTTCAAGAAAAGAACATATCAACACATAATGCTAAATCTAAATAAATTATAGTAAGAATAAAATATGATAAATGAAAGAACAAAATTGAAAAATACATAACTTTACTTACCTTAATGCTTTAAAAAAGGAAGGAAGTGAAATAAATGTGAAGGTGTCCAATGTATGGAACATTAGGCAAAACAAGTAAAAATAAGTGAAAAATCAATTTTTTTCAGAATATACATGTAATATGTGAAAAGATTATCTACAATTTTAGGATTCTATAACATATTTTGGTTCAAAAAAAGTTAGTAGAAATAAATTTATGTTCAAAAAATAGAATCTAATTGTAAATTTTTGACAAGTAAATAATTTTGAATAGTGAATATAAATAGGGTGAAAATTAATTCATTTGAAATTTTACTATGTTTAGAAAATATTTATTAGAGAGACCCAATTTGAGATTAGAGAGTGATCATGGTGAGGAGATGATATTTATGACTTGGAGGATGCCTAGCAGATACATTAGGTGCAATACAAGTATGGGAAACATTAATATCAATTTTCTATGAAATTATAACTGAAATTAAGTTAAATATAGAAAATTATATGTTAGATAAATTTTATACACTCAAAAGGACCCTAAGAAATCTTTAAGTAGACTAAGGGTAGAATGGGGTACAATGTAGGAAAAGTTCTGACCAATAAATGACTAAGGCATTTATGATAAATGGACAAAAATTCACCATAGACTAAGAATATAATTGGCACTATCAACTCAATTTTCAATGTGAGAGAAATCCATGGGGAAACCATGTAGTAGTGGGCTAAGGAAGTATCACTGGAGATGGCTAAATGCGTAACATAAGGCTGATATAATTGGAAATACGGAAATGGATGACATAGTACCTTATAGATGATGAAATTTGTAATATGTGGCTGATATAGTTTGCTTAATGAGTATTAATGTGTGGTAGAAGGCCGATGTAGTATCAAACAAGTTGATTGCATCTGAAAGAATGGGTTGAATGTGTAACAAAAGGCTCATGTAGTATGGAAAGAATGTGATAGGGATGATTTAGTATTAAATAAGTTGATTTTATACAAAAAGGGGAAAAATAGAGAAATAAATCAAACAAGAAGATGAAGTAGTTAATTTGTAATTTTTTATAATATTTAAGAATGTATTTTATTATTATTACAACAAAATCTAATACATTCTTTGTTATTTGATATTTTGTAGAGGTGATCAAGATTTTGACATTTAGTGGATGCATCCTAGCTACCAGATTTGTTGGAGTGTTTTTAAGATGTGGATAGAGATTGGATAGTTTCCTTGGGTTTTGAAGGCATCATGGAGATGAGACAGACCCCTTTGAGTGTTGATCTCATTGTCATGTTCCTAAGATCATGGGAATGGTTAAACAACACTTTCTAATGGGAAGTGGAGGGGGATACTTTAGAGGTGATGATCACGTTGAAGGATGTCCATGCCTTGTTTAAACTTCTTATTAATGAGATGTCAGTGATATGTGATACATTAGAGATGGAAGATGAGAGATGAGCCTTGGATAAATTGGTAACATACTCAGTTAGGATATATCTTAGGTTACATGTTAGTTTATTTGATGTTTACATCATGTCCATTTCATATATATTATAGTCTATGATAGGGATTGTGATAACATGAGTGTTGTTTTATAAGCCATATGGTATGGTATAGATATACATAATAGCCTTATGTCAGGGTATCCTAGATTAGGGTGCCTTATATGATCTTGGTTATTTCAATTAGGTCTAGCTCATGCATGATATGTATGGGATGATGACTTGGGGGTAGAAGATAATAGGTGCCATCATTCTATTAAGAGCATATATATATATATATATATATATATAAAAGAGATTTTATATGTATATATTATTTGGGTTAACCCATGTGATTGATGATAGGTTACCTTGATTTTTATACTAGAGTTAATACCATGTAGTTTTTGACATGCCCCATGTTTTAGCTTTGTAGACTATCACATGAAGATAGATAGTGTGGCAGCCTTACACTCACATTATTTCCATATGGTCATCTTGGTTAACTATTTCTATAGGTTTGGAATATGTGTGGATCATGGGCCACTATACTTCATGGGTGGAGCCACATATGATGGCTCATGTACTTGGATAGTATGGAATACCACATCTAATGGCCCCTTTAATATCTCTTACTTATTCAGTACATCATGATAGATATCTGAGAGGGAGAAGAGGCATAAGGACGTCAATCAATATACTTATGATTAGGCCTTGGTATGTGAGACCATGGGATATTCAGGCATGGTAGTAGAAGGTAGTGAGTCTTGGAGGATATGATTCTATAGATGTGTATGAAAGAGGTGTTGGAGCATAGCAGGGACCACAAAAATGTGACAATAGATACCATGAGTTCATCAGAGACAAAGACATCATCGATGAGAGGGTACATAGGAATTTGTAGTTGTATAGGGGATCCTATAGTAGATATAGGACATAGTTTTGTCTATAGATAGGCCACTGAGGAAGAGTGGGTCATGATGGGATTAGGTGGTGACTCCTAGTTTTTCACTTTTATTGAGGCAGTTGACAAAGAAGGTGCTCAATGGGTGAATAGATGGGGAGACCATGGTTGGTGATACTAGCACTAGTAATAAATTATTTAGAACACTAGTTACACTATTATTTATTATGAATAGATGATTATATATATATATATGGACACACACGCACACACACACACACACACCCACACACACATGATATCTTATTTATATTTGGTTTCTAGTCTTATAGATAATAATACTACATAGGAGATTAGATGCGGAGCCCTAATTATGGTTATGTACCATGATATTTTGGATGGGGTGTTGTCACATTATGACCCTACCAATTTAGTTGATCCTATGGTACCATCTAACCCAAATCATGATAGCTAGTTTAGACTAGTGGGAGAGGCTACACAATAGTTGTAGGCATGAGGTGATGGTTTACAACCACTTATAGGGGAAGGAGCTGGATATGCGTAAGATTTGAAGGATTTATCACAAGAGTGAGCTACACACATGTTTACTACTATATATATATATATATATATATATATATATATATATAGGATAGGTATAGGCCTATTTGGTAAACCTACATAGTTAGGTTCTTGACTTGAGATCCTAGGCTACCTCTTTACAATACACCATTCAAAGGGATTAGTCCTAAGCATCCATGAGTAGCGTGGCTAAGCCACATGATAGGCATGATGGAGCACAATCTTACAACTATAGCTATTGTATTTTTTACTTGTATTATATAAAACTCATGATGTATATATTAATATGGAAATTTTATTGATCTATTATTTATACTTGTATTTGTATTTGGATGGATGTATGGATATATTTCCTTTCTAGAACATGTATTTTGAATTTTTTATATATGCTATGGAAAATATGTGACATATGTTTTCTTTTATAGAATTATGTGATACACATGAATGGTTAAAAAATAAAAGGTGAAAGTTATTCAGAAAAGTATAAGTAATCAAAACAAATGTAATACACATCATATCATGATGGGAAATGTGTAAAAACAAAATATGAATAAGTATAATAAACCAAAATGGTAAAAAGGGTAATTTTTTTTTCAAACCATGTAAAAATAGTTGCACCAAATTAAAAAAAAAAAAACCATACTATATCGTGCTGGGAAGTATGAAAATTTGTAATAAAATGGAAGACACATGAGAACTAATGGTATAAAAATAAAGAAATAAAAAATTCAATCATACTAAATCAAGATGGTAAGTATGAAAAGAGAACAAGATGTAAGTGTAAATCAAATTAATAATACTAAATCAAGCTGAGAAGTATGAGAAATTTAATAAGATGTTTGTAAACATACATGAAATAAGAAAATAAGAAGATAAAAATAAGGTGATTATGAAGTAAGCATAAAACATACTAAATCAAGATGGGAAGTATGCTAATGATGTGTAAATCATAATCTAACACACATTATCTCAAATTTGAATCATGTAATTTTAGTTTGACTTAATTATAGAATGAAATGGGTATTAAAATATTTTGTGAGGAGGCCTTGGTCCTATCCATGGTCTTACATTGTAACTCACAAAGGGAACACCAATGAGGTGGAAACAATTATGAGAATAATTTAAAAGATGTTTTTAATGTGGTAATTTGTGAGGAGATCCTAGTCCTATCCATGGTCTTAAACTAAAAATAATAAGTGGAACACCAATGAGGTGAATAGTAATAAGGATAAAAATAAGGATTTTTTTACTATGGCAATTTTTTAGGAGAACCTAGTTCTATCCATGGTCTTACACTGAAAATTACAAAATGATAAATAAAAAAATTATCAAGGGAAAATACTAGGATTATTATAATGAAATAAGGAATGTAAAAATCATGACATATGCATCTATGAGAAAACCTTAGTAAATATGAGGCATACTAGGTATAAAGGAGAGACACTCAAAGTCTAGTGACCATCAAAATATAAATGATATCCACTCAAAATAAACACAAAGTTATATAGGCAAATAGGTGAGATACTAAGATAAAATCATGATGGTTATATGAGAAATAAAATTAAAATGGACCCACCTTATCAGAACACATTCCCTATTCCTTAGGACCTATTATAAAGTCATCAATCTAATATGAAGATTGGATACTAGTGTGATGATGTAGGTAGCACTATATATTTTTTGTTCTCCTATTCCAATCTACTGGGCTACCTCACCCCAATGAACCTCAGCTCTAAGATGATTCCAAATATGGATTTTGGTGTTTAATTAGCAATAGGATATGTGTAATGAATCACATCTTTTGGTGTGATTAGACTTTTGAATTTATATGTTTCCTTTTAAATCATTGATTTTTTTAAATGATTTTGATTTTAACTTTTTTATGGATTTTATGATTTTGCCTCCATATGGATTTTTGATAACCAACATGAGTGATAGAATTGATACACATGAATGAGATTTAAACTTTGGTTTAAAGGAGACTAATTAACCATTTATTTGACTAAAGATTTAGGCTTGTGGATGAACCAATATGTAATCTCAAGTATTAACCATATGTATGCTTAATATGTGAAAGGGTAATAAGGGAAGAAATGAGATCCAAAATAGATCAGTATATGGTAGTAGTATGATGATAAGTCTTGTTTTCTAACTAATCATATGGTAGAGATAGAATACTAAGGGAATTAGGGTTGTATAACCAAGTCACAATAATAATGATCTAATTTTTTAGTGAGATAAGATAACAAATAATCATTATAAAAATAAACTTATCCATGAAATAAGTGAACTCATAATTAAGTGTGAATTCATGAATAGAATGATAATAAACCATAAGAAAGGTGGAAGTAAATTAAACCATATAAAATGCATAAAGCATAATATAATGATCCATGTAAAATAGGTAAGTAAAATCAAATTTGGCATGTAGTCAAGTGTATAAGAGATAAAAATGGATCACAGATCCAATACAAATAATATCATAGAAAATTGTGAAATAACACCATTTCATGTTTAAAAAAATTGATATATTTTACAATAAATATCATCCATAACATCCAAAACATCTCTATGAAGTTGAATTCTTATGTTATCCAAAGTATCATCAATCTTTATGGAAATTTGTGCAAAGACTTCCTTCCATATCATATCAACTAGAAAGGTAGGTCGAGATAATAAAGATTAATTCTCATGTGGGAATTTGTGAGTAGGATACTCATGGTAGGAATGGATGTCTTGATGGGAATAATATTTATGGGCAAAAAGGAGGTGAAACCTACAAAGGAGTAATTTTATTTCATGTGCAAACTATATAAGAAGGAATGATTAGTACAAGTGTCTACTATGGGAAATTAAAAATATGTTGATGGAGAATTTGGCATTGTTTGATATGTTGTGTACCACACTAGTGCCAAGGATAATATAGTTCCCCATATTTATGGATATACTTTGGTAATACTTAGGAGGAAGTACAACCTTATCTTTGGGTTGAGTAGTGGTTGGGAACAATGTGTCGATATATGACCTAAGTTTATGTAAATGAGAGGAAAAGTGGTTATCTATCCTATGAATGAAACAAATACAATTATTATTAGACTTTAGGGGCCTACTAGTTGAAGGAATGGAACCAAAAGCTTATGGTGGTTGGTATAACTAAATATCTTTGGTCTAATGATTGGTAACTTTTTAGATCTCACAATATAGATGATTTACCCATTGGGAAAACATAGGATCAAGCTACAATAAATTAAGACCATTACCAAGGAAAGGTGGGATTAGAGAGAAACTACACTAGGCTCATCGGTAGGAAAGGTTGGCTATGTAGTAGGTTTAACTAAGTACAATGGATAACATCTCTAAAGGAATCAGAATATAATGGTCATGGTATCTAGAAAAGTTACAAGGTCCTATCATGGCATGATCTATGAGTATAATTCAAAGGGGATCTAATGTAATTTGAGGCATACCTTATGATTGTTCCATATCTTGCCTATGATAAATAGTAGGAAGACTAGTATTATGTGCTATAAATGAAGGAATGCTAAAATATGAATGAAAATACTAAAATAAATAAGAGTGATATCAAATAAGTTTTACATCTATATATTAGATGAATCTAGATAAAAATGATACATCTAGAGCATAACCATAATCATAATCAAGTGTATGTAAGTCAAAGGTACAAGTAAGAATTTTTTTTTAGAGGATGCATGATGGATAAAGTGTCTAATTTTGGTTAAGATAATAGGTATGTCATCAAAAATTTGTTAATAGGATTGAGGTTGAAAAGGAGGAAGTTAGACAATGATGCAAGGGAAAAGATCAAAGGTTTTGATCATGGGGATTATCTCATTTAGATCATCATCATCAGAATCTAAGAAGTTTGGTGAAATGTTCCAAATTAATTTAGGGTGAACATTATAACCTGGAGTGGAATTTAATATATATTTGAAGATTTGGGATTAACTAAATGGGAAACTAGGCAAAAGTTCAAGGGTATGTACTTTAAAGACACCATGTTCTTGAAATTGTTCAAAATTCTAAGGGGTCTCCTTGAATCTTGTATATAGATTCATTATGAGGTATTTGATGCATTATCATTTGTATGAGGTAACTATTCTCATATGATGACTCCAAATTAAATTGACTAAGATGTTATAAAAAAACAAAAATATAAATATCATAACTTTCACATGGATGGTGATAGGAGGAATGATAATGGGAAGCCAAACACAACCTAGAAGATGCATTTTACTTCTTTCATATCCTTGACATGTAATATGTGTATATTTGAGGTTGAATTTAGAATATACAAGTGTCTTAATTAATTCAATGGAGGTAATAAAAGTACTTAAACCTTGGTAAATTAAGTTGCACTTAACTTGGATATTATCAATTTGGATGCTAATGAATAGAGGAAGATCATATGCATGAAACAATATCTTATTTATAATCATAGAAGTGATAGGGAACTTAAGTGAAAGAGAAGTGTGCACTATTTCATCAATATAGATGGACATATCTTCACATTATTGAAGTATAATATCTTTAGATCTAGATAAGATGGCTTTGCATCCTACTAGAGGAAGATGAGGTATGCTCATTTTGAAGAACAATTGCATTAGTTAGTTTTGATGATAAAGAGAATTTACCATTAGTTAAATGAAGGGTATTTGATATGGGAGATGATAAAGTTTCATAATGGTATCACATTCATCATAACCCATAGGAGGATTGTTAGATATAGGAGCATAGTTTTGCAAGCTCTCTTTGGAAGGAATGTTGGATGTAAAATTAAACTTGTGTTTATAGGGTGTATTTATTTTATTTTGATTAAAAATGGGTTGAGTTAGTTTAGGTGATATGGTGGTTGGTTGAAGTATTTATTATGGTTAGGTAGAAGAAATACTATTGGAAGTTTTGGGTATGTTATCTTCTTATGTGGATATTAGGGGAAAAGAAGAAATCATATGAGAGGTATAATCAAGTTATGTTGTTGAGAGTAGTTCTTAAATGGGTATAGGTTCATCTTGACCCAATTAATTAGATGGGATGGGGAAGTGTCCTAAATGATAGAAGTATTGAGAGGTGTGAAGTGTAGGTGTTGGATTGGAGTCAATAAAAAAATCTACTCTTCTCAGGTTAGTCATATTAACCATGTTTTCATAATTGGTATTGAGGTCTATAAGACTTTCAATAATTTTTGTAGAAGGAGTAGGGTTTTTGCTATTACCTTGGTGTTTAGGAAGAGGATATTTATAGATAGAACAATGAACATTAACTTGGTTTCAATCTTGGTTTTTAGTTTTCATTTCATGAGCTTTAAAATATATATCATATGATTGTTAATGATTTTGAATAATGGTTTCATAATCAAAGTTAGGACCATGAGGAAAATCCATAGCAAGATTTTATAACTATCTACAAGTCTCATGAGAATGCAACCAACTTGCATGAAACCAAAAATAATTATTTAGATCATACCATGATTTCATATGATGAGTGGGGTTAAGATATAATGTTAGAGGTCATGGAAGATGCTTTTGAAGTTCATATAGGGATAATGGTTTGCACATATTAGTGTGGTTGGGTTGATAAAATGTGGGAGTAGGAGTGTTTTTTGTAGGGGGAACATGCACCATATCATTATTTGGGGAAATTACTTTGATGTTATGAATAGTTTCAATGTGTCGATAACATCATTGGATGCATGATAATTTTTATTTTTGATGAGCATTTGAGTGCCCATTGTAGGTTGAGGTGCTTTAAATTTATGCATGATTAATTCATGTCATTTTGCCTAGTTAAGAGCTTCTTCCAAAGTTTTTGGAGAAATATTCCTAACTCAATATTGTAATTTGGGGTATAGAGAATTAGTGAATAGGTGGAAGAGGTTATCATCTGCCATATTATACTCACATTTTTTTTGATAATTTTTTCCATTATTTGATGAAGGCTTTTGAAATTTTAATTTCAATTTATTTTCAATTTATAAAGTGGGCTAAGTTATTCTTGAGAAGATATCTAGTTTGAAATTCATGAAATAGTGAGTTGAGAAAGACTTTGAGGATAGTGATATAATGGATTTTTAATTGATCATACTAGTCTAAAACATCTCCTAGGAGTGTTTTAGCTAATATTTTGGTAGAGGAAAATGTATTAATCTTAACCCAATCTTTATAAAGGTTACTAAATTCTTTTAAATGTAAATTGGGATTTGTGGATCCATTATAGGTTATGGTGGGTGAATACCTCCTATGTCAATGTTACAACTTTTAGGTACTATGGGTTCATTTTGTAGATGTTTGATTATTTTATTGATGAGTGATGGTTATGGGATAAGGTTGCCATGGGAATCCCCAAGGGGGGTTGGGGGGAATTAGGATTTTTACCTCCTGATGAAAATTGTTAAGGTTGGTTTTAAAGATGAATGAGATGATTTTCCATCTTCATCATTTGATTTACATTATTGTTTTGAAATGTATGAATTTGAGTAAGTGTTTGTAATATGAGTTGTTTAGTTTTATTAGCATATGTATAAGTATATGCAGTATATGATGCATTGGTGTTATTATTAACAGCTTAAGTTTCACTATGAGTGTGGGATGAATTAGTAATATGTGAAACACTAGTGGAATGAATAACATTAATATACAATTAAATTATAGTGTATTGTGAATCATTGGTAGTAAAATATGAACTAGTATCATCATTAAGGGTATAGATCTTTTGAAGAGTCCCATTAGAAGTTGAACCAAACATTTTAGTATAAATAATTAGAATGGAGGTTGAAAAAGACATATAAGATGATGTCATGGTGTGTGAAGGAGACATAATAGACAGAAAAAGTTGAGATGAAAATAAATTAGTTACATAAAATCAATGAGAAAAAGTAAGGGATGGTGAATGTGGTTATCCTAAATGAAGACCCATCGTGAGATTATAGATGGTTGAAGGTTCTTTTCCTCTATGTTGAGGGAAATAATTAATGAAAAAGAGAATTTTAGTTGGTAGTGTGATATTCTAACTCACACTCATGTTTTAGTGAGAAAAAATAATTATGTATTGAGGATGAATTGGGAGGAGACCCATAGTTGGTATTGCAAGTAATGACATGGACATTGCTTTCATCCATGGTGGGTGCCATAAGCTATGTCTTAGGGAAGCTATTAGGGTTGGTAAAACTCATCATGTTTATTTGATTTATGTATTTTCATCAAAAAATAAATTCATGATGAATAAAAGAGGATAAAAATAAATGCATTAAAGGATAAACTATTAAGATACAGAGTCAAAATAATTGACAATGTCCTATAAGACAAGCAACATAATAGGCTTAAAAAAGGAAATGTTCATACAAGTTGACTATGTAATATAGATGGAGAAATTAAACCATCTAAAAATATATATAGTTGGATAATTCAATAGTGTACTAAAGATAAATAGAACAAATAACCTATAAGAGACTAAGTAAACAAAGGTGAACATGTTCTGAAGACAAGTAATTTTTTTGCAATATAATAACTAAGAAAATGCAATTAAACACATAAGTAATTAGATCAATGTATTTGATCTAATTGTAGAACAACACAAACATTGTACTAACATTGGCTAGTATAACTTTTGCAATACAAAATAAAATGAAAAAAGAGAAAGTAGTAAAACTAGAATGTAAATTCTAAGCTAAGTGGTCATTATTGAATGTTGTTAAATTATAATAAATTTTGAAATTAATGTCATAGGGAGTTGGTTGTAACAAGGAACTAGAAAATTAATTCATGGATAGTTTTAAGTAGTTTAGGATAAAAGGGATCTATATTGTTGATGGTATTGGGGCGTCCCCCTCACTTCATAATCCTAAAGTGATAAGGGTGTTGGGTGATTTTATAATATATACATATCATCAACCACATGATTATACTAGGCCTTAAAACCAAGTTAGCTTCCCACTTGCTGATTCAATCAGAGCAGGTTTGGGAAGAAATTGTTTAATTATTTTTAGTGTTAAGTGATTTGGAAGTATGTGCAAAAGAAAATAATAGTATGACTAAATTGGTAAATTAAAAATATCCTATTTAGTCTATGTTTGTCACTCTAAGTAATCAAGAAACAAAAATGAAAAGTGAATAAATTACTAGAAATATAAGATAATAATTTGTTTGTGAAGAGTAAAGAGTCAGTTTATATGACATTATATGCAAACATTATAGATTAGAGTTGATAGGGTCACTGTTATCTACAAAAGTAAGATCCAAAATAACATAGTTGATGAGATTGACTATTTCTTCTATAGAGAAAGTAGGCTATAGAAGTATGTCGAGCTAGTTGACCTAGTTAACTACAGGTTATAATTTTATAGACTGCAAACTATGAAAAATAGGACTATAAATGAAAAATAGAAATGACTAAGAAGGTAATAATAAACCTTGATAATTTTGAATATGATTGATTTTGTTCATTTTATGTTGTGTTGTTAAAATGTTGACTTTTATATTATGCTAATAGAGTGGACTCAGTCAACAAAGTTTGTAAAACTTGTATGCTAAAAATAATTTGAGAACATAGTCAAATGGGTCAACAAAGTATGAAAACCTATGGTTGAAAAATATAAACATGTCAATTCAATTGATCTAGTTACTAGTTTTTGGAGAAGACTTGCATAGACAAAACAAAGTTTATTAAGAGTAATTGTTTGTTTAACTTGCACATACAATGTTATACTCTATCTACATGTTTAATAAAATAGTATAGAAATAAAAATATATAATATGATAATAAATTAATGCATGAAATAAAACCTACAAGGCTTAGATTCACATTGGGTTCACCAGAATGTATACAAGGGAAAATGAATTTGATCTACAAATCAGTCCTACCTCAAAGTAGATAAATCACACTTACCCTTCTACTTTTTGGTAGATTTATAAAATCATGGTCATGACCAAGATGGATCTACTAAAACTAACCAAATGATACCTTACCACAAAAATATCATTAGAGAGGATTCTAAAGCCTCTAGTCAAGAAACACCATGTGATAACCCTAGCTAGGTCCTATGTTTTCTATATTCACAAAGTAAAGTAAAATCTGACCTAGTGATCACCAAATCTTTTGAAACAAAATGGGGATAATAAAAATAAAATTAAACATGCATATAATATATCTACTTAAGCCAATGTAGAGGAAATCCTAATGCATGGAGAGAATAATATAAGCTAAAAAATCCAAATCTATCTATTTAAAAAAGGAAGAGAAAGAGTTAGGAATACTTAAACTTGAATATTAACCAATTGAGCCTCAATCTATAACTTATCCAAGGTGCTTCACAAGATGTTTTTATGATATAAGTATAATAAGGATAAGTCATCTCTAGGCTACATGATTTTTCTATGCATCCAAAATATGTATGCACAAGATGAGATCTATATCTCCAAGTGTAGTTTTGAAACCCTAATAAATGCTCCTAGAATAGAATGGTAGATAAGTAAATGCTCAATATATGATGTAAAAGGTGATTCAAAATAGGTCTCTCTAAAATAAATGGTGAAAAGTATGTGTATATCTAGCTGAATCTAACCCTAAACCCTTTCAAAAGTTTAGCTGATAGAATCAACCCATGCTAACGTTGTTCGACAAATGTAAAAAATATTTTTTTGCTTAGGTAGGGGATATTTAAGTTATTAAATTGATTATATGAGTATTTAATTTAGGTGTTAATTCTTAGGGAGGTTTATATTAGAGGTTTGTGTTGATTTAAAGTGTTGATATAGGGGACAACAATCTTGTGAAGCATTAATGGTCTTTCCACCACTTTTTTGGTGTACCCTTTAAGGCATGAACGCAGAGATATTGAAACTTGATGGGTTATTTCAAGAGAAAAAGAATTAGTAATTAACAAATTTTGAAAATAATATGTTTATATAGTATGGTGTTGACATTTTATATTGGATGTGATATTTTTGACATATGACCTTGAGATCTTGGTTTTTGATAGATGTTCCATTATCTAATATATTGAAGGTGGGATATCCATATCATCAAATTATTTGATTAATGATGAATTTTAAAAAAACTTAATAGTGGCATGGATTCCACTCACTTGGTAAAGTACTTGGTGGTATCAATAATGAACTTATGGCCATCATAAGATCTAAGATTAATATTTCCAATGAATTTAAATTCCCAAGTATAAAAAAGCCATGGAATAATAATAGGTTATAGTTATTGAGATGTAAAATGTATCATATTTCCATGATTTCCATTGGATATAGATTTTCTCACATACTAACAATCATCATGGTCCATGGTAGGCCAGCGATACCCAATCTAGAGGAAATTATTAGATAGGACCATCTCACTAGCATGGACCCTAAAAACACCATTGTGGACCTCCTTAATTACTGAAATATATTAATATGAGTTTATAAATATTAATAGGTTCCATCTTAGCCTCACCAATAGAGTGTGCTACTAAGGATAGTATAGTGGGAAGCATTTTGGATGTAAGCCTTTTGATGGTGATGATCAAGGTTGGGTGGAAGGTTGTTATCATGGAGATACACATAAAATGTCTTGATACTAGGGAGTAATAGGATATGCAACATAACATACATATTATTATATGGGAGTTTGATGGGATGGTGATAATATGGTGATAAGAAAAGGTTTTGATGCCTATCTAGATTTATTTTTAATAATGATCCAATAGTAGCCATCATATCTATAGAAATATTATTTCCAATAGGAACTTGTTTAAAGGATATAAAATGACTTTTTTAATGTTTCAACCATTTTATTATATAGAAGTAATTTTTCATCCTTTGTCTATAATTCATTGTTTAATTGTTTGATTATGATTTATAAATCCCTAAAAAATTGAAGTTTCTAGATATTCCATTGAGTAGCCAATTGGAGACCTTTGATTAATGTTTCATATTTTTAAACATTACTTATACATGAAAATACAATCCTAAAATTTTTAGGAATGAAATATCCTTAAGGATTTACAAGGAATATGTTATCTCTAGAACTAGGAGTGGTGAAGGAACCATCAAAATATAACTTCCAAGATGGGGATTTATTAGTTTTCATGATTGATTTCATCATGAAAAGTTGTTAACAATGGTGTTGAATTAGGTAAAAGAGTTTATACTAATTTACTTACTAATACTTGACCTTTGATATCCTTTTGGTTTGTATATTCACTATCAAATTATATTAATAACATAATCCACTTGGCCACTACACTAGTAAGATCTGATTTAGAGATTAGGTATTTAAGTGTATCAATTTTTGTAATAAATTTTACTTGATTTTTAAGTATATAACATCTAAGCTTTTTGGAAACAATGACAACTAATAGGCATGATTTTTCCACTAGAGTGTAATTAATATTATAAGAGATGAGTCCTACTAAGATAATATATATCTATCTCTTTTACATTTTCATCATGTTGTGACAAGAGATTTATTAGAGAGTTAGAGTAGTTGAAATATAAAGGAGTAAAGGCTTTCCATGTATTGGTAGTGCAAGTACTATAGGTTTCAACAAATACTATTTAAGCTTATCAACTACTTTATGAAATTCTAGAATTGAATATAATTGGGCTCATTTTTCTAGAAGATGAGTGAAGGGTTGAGACTTAACTTCTAGATAATAACTAAAATGACATATAGCTTATAATTTTCCTTGTAGGTTGCATAATTACTCAAGGTTTGTAGGTAGAGGCATCATAGTAATTTATTTTACCTTTTTTTGAATTGACTTAAATGCCTTAGTGACAAAGAATAAACCCAAAGATTTTTCTAGATGTTACTATGAATACACACTTCTTAGGATTTAGTTTGACCTTTTATTCTTCTAATATTTCAATTTTTTCTCAACACTACCATATATTCACCTCTTATTTTGAAATTTCTCAAAATATCATCAACATAGTCATCTATTCTGTCATCCATCATATCATGGAAAATAAAAATCATGGCTTTAGGTAAGTAGCACCTACATATTTTTGTCTAAAGGCTAGTTCTTGATAACATAAAGTGCCCTAAGGAATAGTAAATGTAGTTTTGTGTTGATCTTTTGGCACAATTTGGATATGATTATAATAGGATAATCCATCCATGAGAGATAGAATTTTGTAACTAGATGTATAATCCATGATCATGTATATGTTTTGAAGAAGAATATAATATTTTTGACATACTTTATTAGTGTCTCAGAAGTCAGTGAAAATGTGAATTCCTCCATTTAGTTTTCTAATATGGACAATATTGGAAACCCAATTAGAGTAATCATTTGGATGGATGAACCATGCTTCCAATAACTTATGGATCTCTTCTTTAAATATGAAAACCACCCTGAGGTGTATATTATGAAGATTTTTTTAAAGTATTGGCATTAGGATTAAAAAATAAGTGATTCACAACCAAGTCTAGGTCAAGACTTGGCATGTTGGCATAACACCAGGTGAATATGTCTATAAATTCCTTAATAAGATAGATAATAGGTTATATTTATTCTAATGGAAGCCTTTCCTCTAATTTAACAATCTTGAGATCCTCCTCAATACCAATGTTGACTTCAATAGATCCTTATACTAAGGAATGAGATCGATCAAGAAAACATGTAGGTGGAGAAGGAAAGTAATATTCCTTAAATGATTGGAAAATTTCACAATGTTCTTTAAATAACTCATCATATACCATCTACTCTTCAAGACTAAGAAAATCATAAAATTAAATATTAAGAATCTATTTTGATTTATAAGGTAAGCCATTTATATATTTGTTTGATATGATCTAATATAATGACTATACTTGTTCTCTAAAATAATAAAATTAATGTAACTTGATCTCAAACACTTTATTATGATCATCAAATGACATATGGTCTCAAAATACAATATATTAATATATGGATTCATAATTTTAAAGAGTAAAAAATAAGGTTTATTATGTTGATCTAGTCAATGAGGGAAGGGTGATAGAGTCTCAGGTTAATGGTGTAGATGGAGGTTTTAGTGAGTGAGTTTTGGTAACAATATCTTAGTAAAGACTATGGATGGGACTTGTTTCAATTCCCTTATTAGTCAAAAACTCTTTAGAAACCAAACAAGTATTTGATATAACATCATAATGATCCTCACTAGGTGGTTTCTATCCTAATCCTACATTTCCCCTATGTCCTAGTGTTGAAATGAGTTCTAAAAACTAGTTGTTATATAGGTCTAAAATTATGTATTTGTAGTCCATATGTTGAAGAATTTGATTTGTTGTGGGATACTTTGTATTATGGAAATAGGAAGAAAATCCTTGTATGGATAACCAAAAATCATATAACCTTTTGATTCATTCTTCTAATAATAAGCCTAATTTTTCAAAATAATGTTGACCCTTCCTTATAGGTAGTTGGTTGTACCCCATTCTTGATAGGATATATGTATCTTTGGGGTGACAAAGGGAGATTGTCAAAATTAAATGTTTGGTATTCATACTCCCCACAACCATTTAAAATTATTTGATGTAAGATAATATGGATAAAAAGTGGATGGAAAATTATCAAGATGAATATAATTTTCAAACTTGGATGATATGGAATACTATCCATAGTTGGACATTATAGGCCATGATCAAGTTCTTCTATTTTTAGAAAATTGTGAAAGAAAAAGAATCTCCTAGAATAGTGACTTCCATTCTAGAGTGAGGGAATTTTAGAAATTGGTGTAAAGTGGATGGAAAAACTCACATTTCATGAATCTAAGGGTGGACAAGGATAATATTATATGGTAATTTTAAATATACTACATGGATTAATATTTGATGTAACACATGACTACTAAGATAGGGAGGTATATCATCCTAGTTGACTATTATTAATTATCATCATATGCTATAATTATAATTAGGTTTAGCCCAAGATATGGTTTTAAATATCCTATTTTTTCCTATCAAATTTATATTACACAAATTAACTATTTAACCTCTATCTACAAGGACCTAAGGTATTTTATGATTAGAAATGGATACTTCTATGTACATGGGGTAATTATGATTAGGGCTAATGGGGGGCATGTCCTAGGGTGAAAATTGATTTGTTTTTATTTTGGGATAAATTGTTAACCAAAGATTAATATTAACTATTATCAATTTATTTTAGTACCTTAGACTCCTAAAGGACTTTGTTCATAATTTCATAGTGGACAAATGAGGACTTGAGAATATCTATAATAAATATTTGGGTAGGAGTTTTTTCAAGTTGTTGGATAATATCATAGTTCCATTCAAAAATGTTATATTTTTTCTTAGGTACATTGACATTCATAGGATTATTTTGAGGTTAAACCTTGGGAGGTTTCCCTAAGACAATAATTTTTCCTTGCTAAGTGTTGGTAACAAAATCAAAAGATACTCTTTTGATTTTAAGAACAAGATATTTTGGGTATTGGGTTTCTTCATGTATTTTAGCCTTAATATTAATTATGGATATACAATTATTATATTGGTAATGAATATGATAGTAATCGATTTGATTGGAGCAATTTTTGATTTTGTATCATAGTGTATATTTTTCCTATTGATCATATTTTGGGAAAGGATATTGATAAATCACCAATTATTAATTTTTAGAAAAAGATGTTTATTTGCCTTCTACCTATATTTATTCTTCCTCAATTAGATATTGGATATAATTTATTAGATGCTTGTATCTTTTAGTATAATGTTCCTTGACATTATGGTAATGACCAAATTAATTTTATCTAAACCAATCAGGGCATGGTTTTTTATTTTTAAGAGGCTTAATTTATGGTAAGGTGATCATATTTACATCTATTATTTTTTTGAAAACATCTTCTACTGGTTTACCAAAACTTATATAGTGTCATATTTTAGAGGTAGCCTTAGGGTTTCCTCTTGCTAAAATAACATCAGATGTGTTATGTGATTTATATAATGAGGTAGAACCTTGATCTATTTGAAAATTTTTATAATCAGTAACTCCATCTCCAACAACATTTTTAATTTTATTCAATAAATTAGGCTTATCTGAAGGGGTATTATTTTTATGAATCATTTTTGGAATATATTTTTATTATCACTTTTAAATAATTATTTTTTAATATAAATCCCATTTTCCATAATTTCATCAAAAGTTGAGGTATAATAAAATTTCAATTGATAGCCCAGCTCTGAATTAAGATTATTGATAAAGATGTTGGCCAAATCCTTATCAAGAATATTGCAAGGAAGTGACTTGTAAGACTATGCCATATTTTTAAAAATGATGCTAGACTTTCCACATTTATTTTTTTGGTGTTGTAAATATGTAACATAGTTATTTCATGATCCACATTACAAGAAAAATGTTTTTCAAATTTGCTAGTCAAATCCCCAAATGATCTTATTGATCCTTTTAGAAATTACATAAACCATTATAATGAGATGTATCTAATAATATGAGTAAATATTCTAAAAATGTAGGAATAACTATATGTAACTTCATGGCATGGCATGAATAATTATTTAATGTGTTCACACATATCCCCATTTGTTTTATATTTATCAAACTATGGAGGCTCAAAATGTGTTAGAAACAACACTCTAAGTATACTCATATCAAGGGGATAAGAATATAAGTATTTAGATTTATGATTATTTATATGAGTTAGGGTATACATGTTCTAAATATATTCTTTGATGGATTACCATTCATGGGCAAAGGATGGATTCATTAATGGATTAGATGTAGACAAACTAGGTTTGAGTTAGTTTTGATCTTGACAGGTGGATAACAAGATGGTTTTAATAGACTTATTAGGAGAGGTGGAATTTGGTGGCTTAAAATTAATCTAAGAGGCCAATGAATTAAATCTTTGGGTTATTTTATTAAGATGGTTTATCATGGCCTGGTTATAATCATTTTTAACATGATTCTCTAGAATGTATTTCCATTCATTAGCTTCGACGTTAGTGGTGTTAACAATGTCAGTTGGAGGGTGTTCTCATTATTATTATTTAGTATTGAATAGTTTTAGATCTCATCTTCTTCTTGGGTAATGGGAGGAGGATTATGAGAAGTACTAGGATTTGATGGTGTTCATATGGGACTTCTCAGAAGGCCTAGATTAAATTTAGGAGGTAATGTGGTTCTAATTTTGAGAAGGTATATTAATAGTTGTTCTTGGTTCTTATATATATATATATATATATATATATATATATATATATATATATATATATATATATATATATATCCTAGATTTTTCATGATTAAAAAATCCCCTTTTGTTATCTTAATCACTTCTTGGGGTATGAATGTCACTCTAGTTTTTTTCATTATCAATAGGTCACTCACCTATATTTTCTAAAAGATATTTTATTTGTTTATGTGTTTGTCCTATCTTTAAAGTTTGTGATCAGGTATTGGGTTCCATATTAATGGTTGTTAAGATATATGGATGATATGATATTTCATGTAAAATTTATTTATTAAATATATAAGAATAATTAAGGTTTTAAAGAGAATTTATTGGGCTTACCTTTGAGTAAGATGATTAATAAATTAGAGCTAGTGTGATAGGTTGTGAACAAGTGGTGGTGGATTGAGTAGTTTTTAAACTTGATTAGTTTGTTTATAAATGGGCATGGGTATGACATATATAGATAATTATTAATTTTATTAGGTTATATAACCTTTTATATACATATACATATATATATATATATATGTATGTATGTATGTATGTATGTATGTATATACGTATGTATATATATACGCATGTATATATATATATATGTATGTGTGTGTGTGTGTGTGTGTGTGTGTGTGTGTGTGTGTGTGTGTGTGTGTGTGTGTGTGTGTGTGTGTGTGTGTGTGTGTGTGTGTGTGTGTGTGTAAGGTATCAATTACTATTGGGTTTAAATTGAAATAATGATGGAAAATCAATGATTACCAAATTTTAAATTAACAAGATGAAAAGATAATAATGGGTTCTAATCTCAAATCCATCAAAAAGAAAGGGTGAAAAGAAGACAAACTATAGTCTAGAGTTGATAGAGTGACAAATGATATAAATATGTCAATATAAGATGTTGATAAGATTTGTGATGATAATGAAGGTTTGAGGATAGTATATGGTAAGGGACTAGCTCTAATATCTTAAATAAAACACTATCTCAAAATAGGGGAAATGATAATGTGATAAGGGATGTGAAAGAGGTAATACAAATTATTAAGGAGGTAATTTTGGTTTGAAATTTTTTTAGTTTAATGGGGGAATATTATTAAGGAAATATTTATAGGTAAAATGGGTGAGATGAATTTATGTATGATAGTGGGATGATGGGTTATGAAAATAATTTTATAGGAAAAAAAATTATTTGTTTTAAGAGGGATTGGTTTTGGTATTTGATAGGCTTGTACAAATAATATGGCTCTTAACAACACACAAAAAAGTAAAACAATCCATAAACCTAATGCTAGTGACTGACATGAGTGTGCAACTCAACACCCATCCCATCAAACATCTCACTAAGAGTGGTGGTAGATTGGTCTCCCAACCCTTGCTCAAAATTTTATCATGGTGACTGATCTTGGGGGATGTTACTATCCCTTTCCATAGATGCATGTTATGTTTGATAAGTCTTGTGTTAGGTTTACATATGCTCACTAAGAGATTCCTTATTATAAACTAGGTATGTTGGGTCCTAAGTCATTTTACGGTGATGTCTAATTGCTTTGCATATTGGATCTTACATGCCTCTCAATCCACATAACCCTTTATAGGGAATTTCACTTTAACAACCAATGATAATTATCTCTAATATTTATACTCTTCCAAAACATGGAGTGTGTTCTTATGTATGGTGGTTAAATTCATAGTAACAGGACCCCTAAGCCTATGACAAGTGTGTGGGAAAAAATTACACATCATGTTACATCCTAAAAATTAAAATGGGAAGGTTTTTCAAGTTTTTTAATCCTCCAAGAATAATAACAAAGGATGCAAGGAGGAGAGCATACATAACCTTAGTCTTGGGGAAACAAACAGGTAACCAAAAGGATTAATTAACTAATTAGTTAAGTGTGATTGACAATCAAGGTAAATAATTATTCAAAATGTCTCAAAATAATTATTTGAACCACTTCTTGGACTGATTGATTTACACATCAAAAATATTAGTAGTTTGATTCAATTCACCTTCGATCAATCATCTTGTCAACAAAATAGGTTAGTAGTCTTAATTTTGAAAAAAATTAAGGGTGGAAACTAAAAAAAAAATTGTTATTTAAAACTATATTTTTATAAGAACAAAACCACATTCTCACAAGCTAAAACTACTTATGATACCTGCATAACCACTTATCACACTAATTGTCAATAATGTTTTTATAAAAGTGCATAGTATTATACCTAAAAAATTTATAGGCAGATTTGTAAATCCTCTAGATACTAAGCAAATCCATTGATCACCATAATGAATATATTAATTTTGAATATGTAAAGTAATAGCTTTGTAACCACTTGTATAAAATAGAAATAGATAGAATAAAAACATATAGAATAAAATAAACACACAATAGTGTAAAAAAACCCCTAATAAAGTTAGAGTTTATTGTTTAGTGATCAAAATTAAAAATTTGATCCAAATTAAAGTTGAAAAAAAAACCATTTATTGGGTTGACAAATCCATAACTTGGTTCAACAAACCCACATTATGTTTTATGATATAGCAATTTCATATAAAATAGAGTTTGATTATTCCCAAAAAGCTAAAAACATGTTTATAAATATAGATAAGTGATTTTGTAATATTTAAATTAATTATATAATAAAAATATTATATATGACAAAAATTATAATCCTTGTATAAACTTGCATAGAACTAAAAAACAAAATCACTTGTTAGAGTAACAAAATTGCATGTTAGTTAAAAAAACTACTAATTTTGAAACCAATCAAGTAGTAACATAATACAACTAATTTGTATTAAATAAGACAAAATCATCTATGTGCATAAGAAATTATTATATCAAATAAATTATATTAGTGTTTATGTAAATATAAAAATTACAAAATTATAAAATCATGGATTTTGTAAACAAAATCATATTTACAATTTAAAAAATAATGATTTTTGAAATGATATATTAGTGGTTTTATGATAATTTAAAACTAATAATATATATATATGTCTAATAAATGTTTTAAAAGGATAAGTGGAGATGAAACTATGGTTGTCAGTATCAAAATTGTATCTATAAAACTGTGGCTACTTAGTCCAAAACTACTTGTGTTGTTATAGGTATAAACATTAATGAAAACTTAGACTTTGGACAACCTATTATTTTACAAAATATACCTACACAATTGATGAATATCAGAATCACTCAATAGTCACATGTTATAGGGATTATCCCAATCTAGTCACCAAATATATTAGGAGAAAAAATTGCAATTAAAATTTGAATGCTACAAATAATAACAAAACATGTAAATGACTAAACATAAATCACAAATCCTCTTCTAACCTCAATATTGAGAAAGGTATATAAATTAGGATAAAATCAAATTTTAATAAAGGATTCTTACCATTAGTTTTTCCCCAATTTTATCTCTAAAAATCATGATGTGATGTAAAACTATTTTGACAGGTCAATTGCTTGATGTTGGATTGCTTGTGATTAGGTCAAGATTATGGATGCAATGGATGCTTGGTGTATTTTTTGGATAACATAATATTGATTGAATTATTACTTATTTTCCATGCATGGTTATTTCTTGGTTTAAATATAAGGTAATGGATTAAAATGGAGGATTGGATTTTCAATATGGGGAAGTGAGATCAATGGCTCACAATTTTTTGGAATTTTAAATTCCTTGGTAGAGAAAGGTTACTAAATGTGTAAAGGAATTAAAAAATTTGTTTGATAGGTATATAAAATGGGTGTGGGGATCTAAGAGTTTTATTTTTTATATATATTTGGTTAAGGGGATTTAATAGGGATTAGGTAATGTTTTAAGGGAGTATTCTTAGAAGAGTTAGTTTGGGGTAGTTAGGATTTTTGGAATTTAAAATTCCAAAAGGGTCATGGATGGATTAAATGGGTTAATAAGGATATACTGGGGATGAATAATGGGATTAATAAATGGGTGAGGAATGTAAAGGTTAGTGAGGGGTAGAAATTATGAAAAGGGGTTATATTATTGTCTAGCTAGGTTATGTGGTGGAAATAAAGAGATTATTAATTGAACTAGTGGACATGATAGATAATGTATTGAAGGATTTTGGATATAATTAGATAGTATTAGATTGTGATTAGGTGTAGAGGTAAGTGAGTGTAAATGACAATATACACAATATAGTAAAATAAATAATGAGTACATAATGTCTTATATTTTGTCAAAGTAGTTAGTATATTAGTAATGACACAATATTTTTTGTTTGTGTATGTAAAACATTGTGTGATGTGTGATGTACGATGTTACCTTCACCATTATACTTGTTAAACAATGTAGTCACATAGATATTGTCTCATGACACTTCATACATTATTTCACCATATCATTACATGCATGTAATTTTTATATGAGTGGTAACCTTATTGTACCAAAATTTGTTTTTATGCTAAAACTTTGAGTACCCCAAATTTATTTGGTCAGAATAAATCAATATCAATCAAATTAATGTTTCTAATTAAGTCATATTATTTCATATAATCAAATGTGGCAAATGTTGACTAAGTGTTTGTTTAAAAAATCATAGTAAAAAATAATACAAGCTTGTATTTTTGTCTTTTTAAGGATAAATATTTAAAGGAGTGGAGTGGTGGTATGGTTTTTCAAATAGTACGATATCCTTCAATAGGCATGACATAATTTATTTGTAAATATGAAAAAGATATAAATACAAGCTATGGAAACTATCAGGAATTATTTGCATCCATTGGTACCAATACAATGCAAATATTTAAATGATTCTTGAAACCCTAAAGCATAAACTAAACCTATAGATTCAAATGCTTTTTCCTATCAAATCAATAAACCTAGGGTTCCATTAAGATTTTATCAACAACATACTCCTAAATCACAAAGTATAAATCAATTTACAACTTATATATATCCCCAAAATAATTGCCACCATTGATAAACATAAAACTAAATACCCAAATCACCAAATCATGAAGAATATATCATTACATTTCATTGAAAAAATCAAATATATTTTTAATTATATTGAAAACAAATCTTACATAAATCATTGCTCATAATGTGATCAAGGGGAAAAGCATGGTGAGTTTGTTCTTTCAATAGGGGAGACATATACAATACTCTCAGAGCTAGATAATGGATATACAACTACAACCACCTTATCAAGAGAGAACAGACACATAAAAAGGATACACAAATTTGAAATATCCTAAAACCTAGAAAGAACAACAACCAACAACTTTTGAAAAGAATAAAATCCCTCTTTTTATACAACTCTTTCACCCAAAATATTTTAGGAATATGCTTTAGCTATAAGATGCCCTTAATCACACCTAGAACCTCATGCCTTGAAATAAAATCATTCTGGTAACTACATATCATTCCAATGATTAATATTTCAAGCAAATCCTTGACTTCCTAGTTCTAAATGTACTACACTTGGTCTTGAGAGAGAATATTCAACTTGGGAACAAAACCAACTCTTTGTCTTCATGTGTAACTACTTGGCTATGCTCTATTATTAATTATTTGTATATATATAATCTTTTGGATAGTTTCCCTTCTCCTTGTGCAAGATAAATAATGGCCCTAGATTTTTCATGATTATATTCAAAAACTTTGGTTGTGATAGAAGTAAATAAGGATCCATGACTATTTGGAAAATATGCTTAGAATGGCACACCTTTGCCTCATAACCCTATGACATATTTTTCCTCGATGGAGGTCCTTGACACAAGAAAAATATTAAAAATGGTAATGCTTAGCTTATTTTACCCTTTTGACTTTTGTGGTCAATGGCAAACTTTCATGTGCCTCCTCACTTTCTATTTTGCCTTTGACATTTTAGGGTTGTCACCAAAATTTATAAGGCTTAAATACATTATTTTACCTTTTTAAAATCTTGGATTCATCATTTGACCCTCCATGTGGATTATATTAATAGTGTGTCTCTCACTTATTTAAAAGTTCATTCTTTGGAAATTTTTATCTTCCACTTGGATAGGTCATACATTTTGGAATGATTATAAATGTTGATGTGACCACTTGAATACATTTTTGGCCTTGCTTATTTTCCACATCAACCTATGATTTCCCTTGAAACTTTGTTACTTCCTTTTAGACCATTTATTTTTTGACTGCATGTTGACTAGCAGATGGTAAATATTATGAATCAAAGGCTCCAAGCACAAACCTCAAGAACAAACCCCCCAAAAAAATCTGAAAACCAAATCCTTCAAAGTAAGGGGAATACAGAAGCTGACAAAGGATTTCTAAACAAAATGTCTAATGCAGAGGTTCCAAAAAAAAATGACCAACCAGAATTTCCAAACAAAATGTCCAACGACAAATTTTAAATAAAATTTTCAACCACAAGTTCTAAACTTAATAATTTTAAAAAAAAACTTAATAATTTAGACAAAATATCTGACCTTAAAATATGAACAAAAATTTTGAAAAAAAAGTTCTACCAAAAAATTTGACCAAAAAGTTCAAACTTAAGAATTTTCTAAAAAAATTAAGAATTTTTCAAAAAACTTAAGAATTTGAAAAGTCAAACTTTTAACTTTTTACAACTCATTTTTATGCCATATATTCTGGCAAACCTTTTCATCCTAATTTCAACTTGTAATAATGCAGACTTGTATTTAATATTGAGAATTCTACCATTTCAAAGACTTTTGAAAGATGGAAAACATCATACTCAATATTTTTTGAGCTTTTTGGCATGATTTTAATCACAAACCCAACATCTCATTAAAACATAAAAATGTTAAGCATTATTTGTAACTGGGATTACACAAGGTTTTCACAAGGCAAAAGCTAGATTTTTAACTCAAATAACAACTTGAAAATAGGAGGTAATAGTTATATATTAATTCACTAATATTTTGGAAAAGGGCACAAATGCTTAGTGTAATTTTGGGCACTAAAGTAGCTCTTGCTTGGGGATGCACACGCCTTGTGGGTGTGCAAAGAACCTCAAAAAACAAGACCAAGTACCAATCCCTTGGGCCATAGAGTCAAAACTTTAGAAACTTCTTACCAAACACCCATGAAAACTCAATTGGATAAAGGTAGATCAAAAAAAATAGATTAGGAGTATCTGAAATTGAACACATGGCATAAGAACACTAAAAATAACTATCCAAATAAAGGCCCAACACAAAGGGGCAACAAAACAAGAAAAATATACACTATACACAATTATAGACTTAGTCAAAGAAGTGTTTTAGATGTCTACCATTAAATAGAAGCTCTAGTATCTCATCATCCAAGTCTCTCAAGAAGAAAGTGTGTTCCCCAATCATGTAGTCAATGGAATAAGGTCCCGTCCACAAGGCATCAAACTTGCCATGCTTACCTTTCTCTTAATACTTATTATCCTAAAGTAAAACCAGATCACCTACTTGAAATTTTTTTAGAGAAAAATTTATATAAAATATTATTTTAAATAATTCCTTGAACTTGAGGTGTCTCTCATGATCTTGTATTCTAGATTCATCAATCTCAACAATCTAGTTTATTCTACTTCATATTGGTTGATTTCATCATCTTCCTCTAACTGATGCATAAATTGATAGGTTGGAAACTAAAATTTCATAGGAAAAATATATTGATATCTATAAACAAGATCAAAAGGGCTTTTACCTATAGGTCTCTTAGGATTGATCTTATCAACCCATAATAAAAACTTCAACTATTTACCCCACCTTTACTTGTTTACTTCCAAAGTTTTGTCTAATGATTTTGAGTAAGTTCTTTTTACTAGATTCTGCTTGCCCATTCCATTGATGGTTGTAATTGGAAGTGTAAGATAATTCAATCCTGTACTCCTTGCACACTACCACCAAAGTTCTAGATATTAAACTCATGGCATTATTAGTAATTACCTTAACATGCACACCAAATTTACAAATAATTTTATTTAATATAAAGTTGATAATCACTTGGTGTGTAACTTTCTTGGTAGGGAAAACTTCAACCCATTTTATAAAGTAGTTAGTTATAATAACATCCATCAATGTCCATTTCTTGATGAATCAATGATTTCCCTAGAAAAGTCCATTCCCCATTGTCTAAATGGGCCTTCAATTGGCATAAGTTACAAGGGAAGAGAACCAAAATATTTCATCCTCCCAACAAAGTGCTAAGATTTATCTCATTTTCTAACTTTCTAAGAAATATCCTTGAATAGTGATGGCCACTAATAACCAGCTCTAAGAATTTTATGAGTTGTGACTTTAGATGCAAAATGACCACTACATACTCCACTATGAAAGTATTTAATCAAATCGGTAGTTTGTTCCTCTACCACGGATCTTAGGAGAACCCATCTAGATTCTTTCATGCCAATCCACTTTCAATCAAGAGATATTTTTGGGATACAAGCTTAATATTTCTTATTTGGTTCTTATCCAAGCTAGAGGGACAATTTATATTTTGCAAGAAATAAAAAATGTCTTTATACCATGGAGATATGTTAATTCTACTCAATAACCATAAATATTAACAACAACAATTTTTACCTCAACAAGTTACAATTTTGTCTTATCTATGAGCTTGGCTAGACCCATCCCTCTCATTAACTTGGTGGTTTGAATATCCATGTCATACTCTTATAACTTGTTGACCCATTTGCATTTCTTGTTGGATGCTTCAATCTGACTCAAGATGTCCTTCACTGTTGTATATGGGACATATGAAAAAAAATTAAACTTAGAACGTATATTTTGAACATCTTAACTACCTTCAAGAGAGTGAGAGCTTGTTTTTTGATAATGGTATAGTTTAGTTCAAAACCTTACATATCTTTTTTGAATAAAGTTATGGGTTTCTCATCACCATCTTCATCCTTTTACAAAATAACAACAACAATATTATGGGATTTAAAAGAGAATACTTGAAACTCCTTAGTGTAATCAAGGCTAGCCAAGAAAATGTAGACTTCAAGGCTCCTTTGATGTCATTGAATGCTTGCACAACCTTCTCCTCCCACTTGATGGTTTGATCTTTATTCAACATATAATTAATAAGGAGATTAATCACTAATAAATTAGACACTAACCTTGTTACAAAGTTGATTTGTCCAAAGAAGGACTGAATTAATTTCTTGGACTATGCGATAGGTACTTTATCAATAGCTTGTACTCACTCAGGATAAATCATGACACCATATTTAAACACGATATGTCCCAAAAACCTGGCCTTTTTTACTCTAAAATGAAACTTAGGATTAATTATAATGTCAAATTCTCTACATCTAATGAATACTTTCTCTAGATGTTCTAAATGTTCCTTTCTATTCTTGGAATACATAGTAATAACATCCTAATACACAACTATAACCTTGTTAATTATCCCTACAAAATTAACATCCATATCTCATTGAAATGTTACACCAATATTTATTAACTTGAAAAGGCATCCTCATATGTGCCCTAAGGCATTGTGAATATAGTCTTAGGTATCTCAAATTCCTTCACCATAACCTAGTTATACCCTGATAAACCATCTAAAGTGGATAGCATTTATTATCTTGTAACACTTTAAAGTTGTAGTCATACTAAAATGTAATTTATAAAACTTGATCATGACTTGTGACACCCAAACCATAAATCTCTCCTACTCCACTGCACAACCCACTTAGGCATGTTTTCACTATCTCCCATTCATCTAAAGCCTTCTCGATTTAACCCCTTTTATCTTAGACTCCTCTCCCAAGCATATATCTATCCCATAGGGTCCCTTTCCCCCTAGACAATAGTGCTATAATTTAGACTATAATTTTGGGACCCAAGGTGTCCACTTTCCAGCACTATTATCGAAGTCCATAATAGCCTCAAAAGGTCATATTTTAATGAATTCTTATCTTTTCCCTTGTTAGCCTAATGCGAGTTCATCTAACCCAAGATCACTAGTTTCCCTATAAAATCCCATTCAAATTTCATTTAGAAGGGTTTTTAATCATTCAAAAGGCACAAGCTAGAAACATACTAAAGCACACTCAAGAAAATATTCATATTCTCTACATATAGACAACCATTATTGTTTGTAGCCTATCCAAGCTCTCGTACTAGTCATGAGTCATCTCAAGCTTGCAAAAATTTACATACACTTGTATTGTATACAGAAGATTACATAATACACATTCAAATTAGGAGAACTGCATTGTCCTTGATCCCTCTTCAGAGTATTGGTATGTAGGCAGTGTGCACACACATGGGGTGTGATCTTACATTCAATACATATTACACACTAACCCATTTTTATAGTTAGATTCAAGATCACCTATCAATAATTAAGAGTAAATATGATCCTTAAATACTAAATCAATTACACATGGAGCTTCATGAACAACCAAGACTCAATATTTTAGGCATAGGGTCTCCTAGAGCAGATGAAAAAAACACACAAAGCTCAAGAAGCTTAGACACTAAGGACTATAGTGCCAAAAATTGGACTATAGCACTGGACCTCTAGTTGTCCCATTTACAATGTTCTTGTCTAGGTTAGGAAAAAACTTCTAGATCCTATTTTTGACTGTCTTCCTAGCCAGATTAATAATTTGTAGCCTTTGTCTCCTCTGTTTAAGCCTAGAATCAACTAAGTTTTACTCTTTGTCCCCTTGTTTGCTAATTTTAGAAATCAATTAAGCACTTATAGATTTAATAAATCTGTAGGTTAATTAAGGCACATTTATTTACTAATTTTCCCCTTAATCTAGACCCCTTTTCTATTTAGGAAATTAACCCTTATAATTTCCCAAATTTAGTAAAACATTTGGTGAACCTGACTTACTTCAATTTTTTTCACAAAAACATTAGAAGCCCTAAGGTTAATTACTTATGATTTTTTACAATAATTTCTTGAATTTTATTGAATTTTAAAATAAAAAAACTACAAATTATTTGAAATATTTTCAATAATTCACTAAAACCCTAGTTTTCACATAGTAGGTCCTATTTGCATACAAACACTTTCAAACCACTTGGAAAAATATATTGCTAATTTTAGAAATATTTTCATATTTTTCCTAAACTTTTCAAGTTTAATTCTACAAATTTATAACAAAAATTTCAAATTATTACATCAATTTCCAAAAAAGATCATTTCAAAGCCCTATTTGCATCAATTAAATCCCAGTAATTTTCAAGTAATATTCCACTTATTTTCTAAAAATTTTGATTAAATATTAAAATTAAAAAATCACTTAAAATTTCAAAAATTCATAGTAAATTCCAAAAAAAATATTTATCTCAAAAGCCTAGTTGCATCTACTAGGTTCCATTCAAACAAGAAATTTCTCATAATTTTTTGAATTTTATCTTGCATACTTAGCTCAGAAAATCAATTTCAAATTCAAAAGTTCATAGTATTTTATAAATAATATTTATTGAAAATCCCTAGTTACATATACTAGTCCCTACTTTGCATCTTGAGATATCACCTTACATACTTGGAGTTTGATATCCTTTTTATGCATATTCCATTTCTTTTTTTATATCATTTTTATGTAATATAGTATGTTATTTTCTGAATTGTTTTCCTTATGCCATCTAAACTCCTTGCATCTATTCCTTTGAGATAGAGTGCAAGACTTAGTGGTAACCCTCTTGAATTCAACTAGATTCCTACAACCCATTCATATAACATGGATAAGTAATTAACTCAGTTCCTTATTATAGATCTTGCACATCCAAATTACACTATTTTTAATTAACATGATTCCAATAGTGACAAATATGGTAATAATAATGATGAGAAAGATTCAAGGAACATCCCTATGATCATGATAACATCTTAAAATATATCATGTAACTAAAGAAGTCCAAATAAGTTGAGTTTTCTCAAACTACAAAGCCACCAGTTGCACATGACACTACGAGGAAAACTATGTCACAACAACCCCTATAGCAGCCAAACCTTTTATATGCCACTTGTTATAACTACTACATCCCTATCTCCTAATATGGTAGCCCTTCTATAAGAGATTCAATATCTTCAATCCAAGGTGAAACATCTTGAGTAAGGTACCACTAGATATACGTAGGCATTGGACTCCTTCACTCTATTGCATACACCTTTGGCATGACATATAGTTGTTACAACCTTGCCACCTAGATTTTTACAGCCTAAGCTCACTCTATATGATGGCAAGGGTGATTTAGAGACACATTTGAGAGAATTTCATGTAACTTTTTTCGATTATATACCAAATGACTGACTATTAACTAAATAATTTTTTAGGAGCCTCAAGGATTATGCATTACAATGGTTTTATAGTCTACCAAATCAGTTAGGTAATACATTCAATCCTCTTACCAACATATTCCTATCACATTTTTGTATCAATATCAGTGATAAGGTTTCATATACCCAAATTTCATAACAAAAATAGAAATCAAATGAGCCTCCCATTGAGTATGTTCTTAGATACAAAACCATATTGGCTAAGATGACTAGCCCTATGGCAGATTAGGAGTTACAGGACCTCTTCAAATAGAGTCTTCTACTAGTTTTACATTGGACAATCATGTTCAAATATTTATCTTCTTTCACTAAATTATGTCACACTTTAAAATAAAGAGAAATAAAACTCATTTAAATGGGAAAAATTAAGTACACAAGTGCACCATATATAACTAATAAGAGTAACAACAAAGCCCCATATAAGGTCAAATTCAATGACAGTAATAGACCAACTCAAAAAATAGTTAATGCAACTTCATATCCCTCATAGAGAGTCACTTTATCAACACCTCCTTAGTGACCTTTTACAAATATACCAATTCCTCTAGCCAGAGTTTTATAGTAGTTATTATAATGTAACATCATATCTCTTCATCCTTTTAGAGAAATTGATCCAATAAAGCCTCTTCCATGGGGATATGACTAGAATGAATTTTATGACTATCATAGGGCACCAAGCCATACTATAAATAGATGCATTAGTCTCAAGCATAAGATATAAGATATAATTAATGGCAATCAAATTGATTTAGGCACTTCAATTGAGCCTCCTCTGGCCAAACCAACACAAGATAAGTCACTCAAAATATTTTTAGAACCTTTTCCAAAGCATGACAAGTTAGACATAGGACACATTAGGTGTACATCATGCATATCAGACACATCCTCCACTAGTTACATATAGGGCACCAATATTCAATTCAATGTATTGAGCTACATGATTAATACATTTCATTCTAGCATTCTACTTTGGCCTTCCATCTCCTTTTCTAAGTAGGATATTATTGAAGATGACACAGATTATCATGCACTCTTCATTAAAGATTTAATTATGATCATCCCATTCATAGTGCTCTAATTGATAATGGATCCATCATTATCTTGTGTACTATGACACTACTACAACACTTGGGTTATACAAAGAAGGATATTACTCCAACAAATATAGTTATCAGTGGTTTTAGTGGACATAGTTAGACTACATTATGTGAGATCCTCATTCCTCTATAGGTTGGTCTTACACACATGACCACCTCATTTACTATAGTTCCTAACATGGGAGTTTGTGACATGTTACTTGGTAGACCTTATATACAAAAAATCCAAGCAAATTCATCTACAATACATCAATTCATGAAATTCATTCACACTAATTAGGTTATCATAGTTATTGGAGTTCCATATGAGTTTCCACTTCTAGTTTCAAAGCCAATTTTAGTTCTAGAGATAGTTTTAGTTGGTTTTCTAGTTCTAGCTCTACCACTAATTTTTTATCTAAGTCAAAAGTAGACACAGATATGAAATCCATCACTAGTACAGAGGGTTCACACACCTCTATAGCTTCAAGATTCTAGACAACTTCTATCTATAATATTCACACCCAGAGTAGTTTCATTGATATCTCATGCTTCTACACATAAAAAACATGTTTAATGAGTTTCTCCTACTTTTAGATGGGTCCCTAAGATTTCTATAACTACATCCACTTCTCAAAATTATAGAGGGTCCTCATATTCAATTTTTACTTCAAATATTTTAGAGGATTTACAACATATATAGATTTTAGGGCCATAATCTTAGCATTTCCATCATGTTTCATGATCATGCATGATTCCACTTTTAAATATAGGACACCATGATAAGAAGTCTCATTTAAGACTCATAAGTGAGTATCATTTCTTTCCAGCATTCAGTTTACATATTATCTCCTACTTTATTATACATAGTTTCCTCTACTTGATTGTACATAGCTCAAATATTTCAAAATACAAAAATAATGTAATATTTCAAAAATAAAAAAACATGTCAACTGTATGCATCATCTATGTTTTACATTGCTAACCATTATGCTAGACTTACATTATGTTGTTATATGCTATTGTTTGTCAATTTATCTATATTACCAAGATTCACTTGATCTTGTTTGAGTGTGTGTAGTGCATCTAGATACTTGATTACTTCACTCCACCCATCGAGGGTGCATTTTACTTCTACATTCTAGCTATATATTGATACATCTACCCACTGGGGGCTTACTCTACATGACTACATTATCCAAGTTATGTCATTCTTACACTATACACTCTAGACATCTTGTTGTAGCATATTCCTTACTTGCTTACATAGATATCACAATGACCTCCATTAACATATATCACACTTATGTGTTTCATAGAATATAGATTAGTCTTGTATCACATATTTTATATACACTTGATTATTACTTTCCATAGTTAGATGCATGTTTATATTTCTAATACTTTGCATGCTTCCACTCTTCACTTTGATTACCTATATGTGTTTGCATTTTCTAGTTCCTATTTGCTTCCCAGTTATATTTCAAGACATTTTCCAATGTCCTTTGTTTCTATCTATATGTGTGTTCCTTTGGAAACTTGTTAATGTCCTTTGTGTGTTCCTTTCATTGCTTATGGCCCTTGTGCCAATATTTTCTTATTCCCATTGTGTGTGTATACAACATTTGAACATTTCATATATGCCTTATGTGCTTATTCGGCCCCTTGGCCACCCTTGCATGTTTCTTGCTTCTTGTTTTGTATGCTTGTTGCTTGATTGATTATATTTACATGCAATGCCATGATTCCAATCATACATTTATGTTTCATCTTGGATGCCATGATAGAAATCATAATCCATCCCTCCATGCCACTAACTACTAACAACTAATAACTAATATTTTGAATTTCAATTTACTCTTATGCACACGCTATTAGATTTTTATATATATCTAGGCATACCCCTATGGATCTAACAATCTCTCTCTACAACAATTTCTATATCTTTAGATAATGTATATCAATGTTATTTAATTATTTTCATAGCTTAACACACTTATAGGGCTTCTTCTTCTAAGGGAATTCATTATAGGGTCTTCATTCATACCATTATAAGAGGATAAAAAAATAGGGGTTTTATCATAGAGATCAGATCTCCTAATGATGGAAAAAGTAGTTTCAGAATAGTACTGTCTAGAATCCATAACTTAGCATAGGCAAACTAAACGAAGTAGATAGTAGAGAATCTAGATCAATCATCAGTTTTGGCTCTAGATAATAGTGCCAAAAATGGGAATATAACACTAGACCCCAAAGTGTCTAGTCTCCAGTGTTGTCCAAATAGTAGAATATTTAGTTTTTATGGAATTAGGCAAAGAGGTGAGTTCAATCACAATTTTTCCAGTGTAATCCAGTCTAAAAATCAGTAGTTTTTAGCACTTTTCTTGCTCAAATAATCTAGATATAGGGGGAATCATGCATGGCATGAGGGTTTCCATTTTTATTTTAGGCATGGAATTTGATACAAATTTTAGTTTAGAATATATATTTTAGACACTAGTTATTAGGAGTAATATGTGTGATAAATGGGCCTTCTTTATTTTTGAGTTTATTACATTTTCTTAATATTCCCAGTAGTTACTTGCCTTACTCCATATGTAGGTGGTTGGCATTACATTCAAGTAAAATTTCATATAAGTCTGATTCTCATGTATGTGAGTTCTCGAGTGGCTTATATAGCCTTGATTCTAGTTTTAGGATGGGTTTCTATACAAGTCCAATCTCCATCTTTTAAAGTGGCCAATAGTGGCCTAGTTTCCAATTTACATTCTATCCATGCCAACATTACCAAATCGTAGCACATTCAATGGCTTTATAAGACATCTGATATGACATTCATCTATATCAATATTTTCTCATTCAACTTCACATCATGGGGTAATGATGGAGCCAAACGACTAGCTAGTCTTTGTATTCTTGGGCCACCTATTCAAAGGGATTCAACATATGGTATAGATATTTATTAGCACACACATGATTCACTAACTTCACATTGTTGGTGATGATAGAACCAAAGGACCTACCTTTGCATTCTTGAGCCAACTTTTAGGGGATTGATCACTCAACCCATTCATTGATATAACGGTTAGTTCAACATACTTCCAGCATCACCCAATATAACCCAGTAGCATAACAAGTTTTGTATTGGTTTGTATACTCGATGAGATGTATTCATTCATTTATCTTTATTCCTCTCTCTTTACCTAGCTTTGTATGTTCTTATTTTAGATATAGTATATCTATTAAGAACTGATCTACTTTTACTTTCCTTTTTCCAGACTTACATAGTACAACATGCTCTCACTACACATAACCCTTCATCACACAGCTTCTTAGGCTTAGCCTCATAGGCAAGTTCAAGTACGCTTATATTTTTTCCTTTATCATAGTATTTCACCTTTTTACATACTACAATAAAAGTGGGGAAAATGTAGTCATAATAAAATGTAATTTGTATAACTTGAGCATGACTTATGACACCCAAACCATAGGTCTCTCCTACTCACTTACACAAACCACTTAGGCATGTTTTCACTATTTCCCAGTCATCTAAAGCCTTCTATATTCAGCCCCTACTATCTTAGACTCCTCTCCCAGGCATAAATCTATCCCCTAGGGTCCTTTTCCCCTTGGATAATAGTGCCATAAGTTGGAATACATCTTTAGGACCTAGGGTGTCCACCTTCTAGCACTATTGTCCAAGTCTATAATAGCCTCAAACGGTCAAATTTTATTGAATCCTTATATTTTCCCTTGTTGGCCTAATTTGAGTTCATCTAACCTAGGAACACTAGATTCCTTATAAAACCCCATTCAAAGGTCATTTATAAGGGTTGGCAATCATTCAAAAGGCATAAGCTAGAAACATACTAAACCACACTCAAGCAAATATTCCTATTATCTACATAAAACTAACTAATATTATTTCAAAATCCCATTCAAAGGTCATTTATAAGGGTTGGCAATAATTCAAAAGACATAAGCTAGAAACATACTAAACCACACTCAAGCAAATATTCCTATTCTCTACATACAACTAACTAATATTATTTCAAACCTATCCAAGCTCCCACACTAGTCATGAGTCATGTCAAGCTTACCCAAATTCACATACACTTTCATTACATACACATGATTTCATAATACACATTCAAATTAGGAGAACTACATTGGCCATCATCCCTCTTCAAAGTATTGGTATGTAGGCAACATGCCCACACATGCGGTGTGATCACACATTTATTACATATTACACACTAAACCCTCTTTATAGTTAGATTCAAGATCACCTATCAAGAATGAAGAGGAACTAGGATCCTTGAAGACCAAATCAATTACACATGGATCTTTGTAAACAACCAAGACTTGATATTTTAGGCACAAGGTCTCCCAAACTAGATGAATAGAACCCAGAAAGACCAAGAAACTCAGACTGTAAGGACTAAAACACCAAAACATAGACTATAGTGTTGGACCTTTAGGTATCCCATTTATGATGTTCCTATCTAGGTAGAGAATAAACTTTTGGATCCTATTTTTTATAGTCTTCCTAGCCAAATCAACAACTTCCAGCCATAGATTCCTTTATCTCAGCCCATAATCAACTATATTTTACTCTTTATCCACTTGTTTGCTATTTTTAGAAACCAATTAAGAACTTATAGATTCAATAAGTTAGTAGGTTAATTAAGGCACATTTATTTACTAAATTTCCCCTTAATCTAGATCACTTTACTATTTAGGAAATTAAATCTATTAGTTTCCCAAATTTAGTAAATCAATAATAGGTTATCCATATTAGGCAAGGGGTAATTAACCTTCAAAGAATCTTTGTTCAAATTTTAAAAATACACACACAAGTGGTTGTTGTCATTTTTATTTCATACAGGGACTAAGTTTTCCAACCATGATAAATATATGATGGGATGAATAATTCTACCATCCCTTAGGTTTTTTAACTCCTCCTACATCCTGGTGGCCAAGATGGGGTTAATAGGTCTTTGATTCTTCCTAAAAGGATTTATATCAAGCTATAATGGGATGGCATGTTGAAATAAATCTTCCTTATATGATTTTAATTTAAATAATACCAAGATAAATAGTTATGGTAATTTTCTTAGTAGTTTCATGTAAGCTTATTTTTCTACTGCACTCTAATGAGTACCTAGCTATACCTTCTTTGTATTCTCATGAGAACCCAAATTACACTTAGTTACATGTTTTGAGATAAATGAGTCTCTAGATTTAATGTGGTTAGTTCCATCAAAATATTCTTCTAAACTCATCGATATTCTAAGGAGAGTGTATCTCTTTAGTTGAATTATATCCTTTCCAAAAAAGGTTTCTTTCCCATAATAGGTATAAACCATGGATTCCAAGTATATGAGCTGATCTTGATACTCAACTTCACAATTTATAAACTTTATAATTTGTTCATCATCATTAAAAACTTGACAATGATGAATATTGTCTAGGATTGAAGGCCTAACAAACACCTCCACCTCATAACAAGGGTTCATATTTGCATTATCAATCTAAGAACCTAACCCTAAAAATATATCAACTTCTTCATTGAAACTTCTATCATGATAACATATATTGAAAGTATCAAATAATTATAGAAAATCCCATACAACATTCCTACACTATTTTTTTTTTTGGTGGCATAAGAATTGCATACTTAACCACTATCTTTGAATCACCCTTTACAATCAAAATTATAATTTCATGGTCATATGTAATTCACAAACTAAGTAAGAGTGCCTTATACTTAGTAGTATTGTTCGTGAACTCAAAGGACAACTAGAAGGAAAACTTAAAAGATTTAGACAACCCTAGTTACATTTCTAACATTGGTTAAAACCTCATCAAAATAAATCTTCCAAACATCACCATCATGTTCAAACCCAACATCAATAATAGCAAGTTATTAAACAACATCCACATTCTCAACGAAGCTACCCAATTCCACATCAATATACAAAACTTCATTCAATGAACATTTTGATCTTCAATTACATGTAGAATCTTCATCTCTCTATGAATTTTGAACATCTTACCCTCTAATTTAATGGTGTAATAATACAATTATATCTATACACTTCCATCCATGATGGTAGCCCATTTTCATGATAGCAACATCACCCACTTAGGTGGGTAGTTCATAACTACCATGCCCATATTCAGGTATTTACCTATATGAACTGCCAACTACATTACCAACCCTCTAACTTGTCTAAATAAAACCTATCTTGAGTCTTTGGCATAACACTTACCAAAGGTTGATGTGATTTTTAGCCTGAGCTCATTAAGGACACCTAGAGGCATCACATGGTAAGATGATTTGGAATCAAACACGTAATAATTTAAAAATTAGACCATTGATCATTAGGGTTGTGTAAAATGGATCCACATTTATCTAATTTTATACCAATGTAATACCCAAATAAACTTTTGGGTCTAGTTCAACAACCTTATTTTATTCTTCATCATCTTCTTGGACTATTTGGGGTGAAGTCATTTCATTTTTAATTGCATTCCCACCAAATTCCAAATATTTAAATGCACTCTTCCTATGTTTAGGTATTCACAATAACTCAACAAGTGGCACAGTGATTTTTAGTTGGCTCAACACTTGATCCATATCACACATGTTATACTAAGGAAGGGGAGTATTTGGAGAAAGGATGACAACACCTTTAGTTGAGATACAATCACTTAAAGTTTGAAATGTAATAGGATGGGATGGATAAACATTTTGAACAATAATTTTCAAGGGTGTATTTCCTCTAACATCATTCACACCCTTAGGGATACTAGACATCAAAGGTACTCTATTCTTGGCTAAAGTACCTTTTTATTTAACAACTTGGGAAAAAAGTGCTAGCTTGGGGGAATTAGGGACTACTGTAGTTTTCTTAACTTCCTTATTTTCATCCCTTGCTCTTGTATTTCGATGGGCATCACCCTAAAGAGTAACAACTTATTGTTTGCTTCTCATACTATATTCTTTGTCTTGGGTAATTACTTCATTAATTAGCATCTGCCTATCCTCAACTAAAAGAATTCCCCCATCATATTTCTTAATCATCATCGATCATAAAAATTCAAAATCATGATTGGGAAATTCATATGCTTAAGTCATGTCAACATCACAAATAAATTTAGAAGTTGGGACACATACCTTTTATACTTCACTCCAAAACTAATTGATAGTGGTAGTGCTCACTAATTCTATGGAGGTAGATAATTTACTTTGAGAGACTTGACAATCAATCATTAAAATATCATCATCATCAGACATGGAATAAGGATCTTATACATCATCATTAACTCATTCAAATATATCACATGGAGGATGAGTAAGGAATAATTTATCACACCAATAAATGTTAATGTCATAATTTACAACATTCACTTTAATGTTCAATAGATCAGCCAATTCCTTTCCATATCCTTTATTAAGATTTCGATCATTCTAGGCAGGTCTCTTTCCTCTATCATTATCTATAATGTGGATTGGGGGTTTACCTTGTGCTTAATTATGATTAATATATCTCTCCTAAATTATTGATCCATGAAGTATCTCCTTCTCAGTTCTAGCTAATTTTTAGGACATTTTCTTGACACCAGAGGACAAGGTTTTCACAATCTCCTCAAGGTTGGTTGTCTTAGTTGATTGCATTTTTTTAGGATTAACCAACTTTACATCAGCCTAATTATTCAAAGGTTCCATAGCCTTTATGTTTTTTTCAATTTATATGTCCATATTAAATTCCAATCTTAAGTTTGTAGGAGCCTTATCTCTCAAGTAGTACACAACATTGTTTTCAAAGACATCACACTATTTAATTAAGCAAGTTGTATCACTAGGCCTACTATTCTCAAGTAACCTCATCATAGTATTATTGAACCTTGTATTAAAATCCTATAAACACTCATTGGGGCTCTTAATGTTTTCAAATTATGAAAAAAGAGACCTAGGATCAATCCTATCATCATACTAAATTTTGAAAACATTATTCATTTCTTCCCATGAATCAATGCATCCATGAGGAAAAAAATTGAATCACTCATGGGAATTTTCTTACAACATGTACAAAAACAATTTAATTTAAAGATACTCATGCTCAACCTCATAATCTTCAATGATAATGTGGAAATCCCTCAAATATTAATCACCAAACACTACATTTATTAACACAGGTTCTTGAAGTATCATAGTATGCTAAGGATGAGGATAGCTAGGTTATAATCTAGTGCACAAGATAATTCATTATATTCACACAAAAGGTTGGATAATAAAACCATAGCAAGGATGAATTATTGTGCATTAAATGGGAAGTAAGAACAACTAGTAATTGGTTAACATGAACAAAGTATTTGGATTAAATTGTATAAAAATTAGGTAATAATTATACATGAGAATGCATGTAAGGAACAAAGAAAGAAACCACACACGTAACCATAACCAAATAGTCTCTATTGATCTCTTCAAAATTGGAACTCTATCCTTCTTACAAATATTAGAATATATAGTTGTTTATAGTCATGATTATTCATATTCTTATCATTCTTGGTGCCTAAAGTGGAGTTTATTCATATTATAACCTATTACAAGTTATGGAGATACAAAAAAATAAATGTATACATGAAAAAATGAGTACATAATGCACAAATATTAGATGAATATCCTACACAACTTTATAATCTGATTTCTTCTCCCAACACTTTCCGATATTTAAAATGTTGTCTCATCTCAAGACAATATCATATGATCTTCTATAATTGTATAAGTGGGTAGAGGGATAAATAAGTGGTTAGAATAATAAGAGTCATAATAAATGCTCAAGGTATCATTTTTTGTTTTCACCTCTTATGTATTACTTAACTACCATTTTAGGTTTTCAAATAAGTAACATACCATCCTACCACCCCTTTGGGTTTTCAAAAGGCTAGAATAACTAGGTGGCCACCCTTTATGGGTTTTAAACCATCCTATCCCCACTTATCTTATTAAGTCATGACCAATAAAAAATTATATACAAAATATGACAAAATTTGTACTCTACATATTACTTAACTCAATGGAGGTGGCATAGACATAGATAAGGACAAGAAAGAAGAGTCTTTAGACTTAAACTACACAAACTTAAACTGAGTGATTATCGGCTAGAGCTTCGATGATGGATTATACATAGGTGTGTTGAGAATATGGGTAGTATTGTTGCAAAAGGTTAACATATTAGTCTTGTAAGCATGTCAATCTAGCATGACTTCTTAGATAATGCATAGCATGGTGCATAATGGTGCATGTTATCTAATGATATGCTTGAGATTTGTGTCATCAATTATGTTCATGGATGCCTTGGTTTTGGTGACCTTAGTTTGTATCTCATAACTTAGTTGTTATAGTTTGTCTACATGACATTGAGCTTAAAGACCTATAAAAGAACTACATAGAAGTTGACTCTACTAGATGATAATGTTTTCAATTCCTACAATTCCTTAAGTTATTTATCATTATCATATATATAGATAGTGTGGATACCCATAGTTGTCTTGGTGGTTACGGCCATAGCGAAGTCTATACTAGAAATGGCTAAAGAATTATCTAGTTATTGCTTCCAATCTAACAAGTTTCAAAAAAACATATTGTGCTTGTAGTGTAGAAATATTCAGCATGACCTAACACTCCTCTAATAAAGTGCTAAGTATCACAACCTCAATCTTCATATCATATCCTAATGTGATGACTATGTGGATTTTCTGGGATATCCACTTGTCCGTGGTTAATTTAGAGACTAGAGTCTTGATTCTATAATGGTCGAACATGATTTGGTCCTTGATTGCTTGAGTGACTAACTCTAGATAGGTATCTTAGATAATCTTTGAATTTTCATGAAGGCGAGCCTTCAACTTGACATTATCCACCTTGGATTGATCCATCTCTAGCTCAAAAGAGGTGGCCTTATATGCAATAAACTCCTAAAATGGTATTTCACCCTCCATTTGTTTCTTTAATGAGATCCTATAGGCGTCTAGTGATGTTTGTTGCTTGAGGGGGAGTGTAGCCAATGTATTTGTAGTTGTTGAAGGGTTTGGTCATGGAATTATTTCAAGTAGGAGAAAAAATGTGGTGTATCAAGAACTAATAGTTGAGATGTCCCAAATACAAACTCCTCCCAAAGAAAATTATTGGAGTTAAGGCCCTATTGTAGATATAATCGGGGCTTCCTATTATTATGGCTATATTGCTTTTGCATGTGGTTGTTAAGGTGATTTTTGCTATTGTACAATTGTCTCTTCTTCCATCTTGAGTTATTGTGAATCATATTATACCTAAATTATTTTTAATCACTCTTCCTCCTTCACTTACTTATTTATCTCTTCTTGCATCAATTAATATTTGGCTTGTGATTATTGTGCCTACAACTTTTACACACATTCCTTTCCTTCTTTTTTTATTCTTCTAGGGATCCTTGGCTTATTCATCTATAGCCTATGCCTACACTTATGCATGTGCCTATGATTTTTTGTTTTCATGTGCTTATGCTTATGATTGTTATTAGCACAAGTATCCATCTTCATCTTCCTTTTTATTTCCTACTTCCTCTACTTGATGTTGTGCACACATGACATCATCAGTGGCTTACTTTACCTACACCACCACATCTTGTTTTTATTTTTATTCTTCTTATACCTTATCCTTGGTAGTGAGCTTAGATTCTTAATATTTATGTGATTTCACCTCTTATGCTTACATGTACGCATCAGTAACTTTTTGTGCCTTTCTAGCCACCTAAATATCCTTCTATTAGTCAGCCTATACATCCTTAGAATATTATATTACCTCAGTTTCTTTGGATTGTCAACTTACTTGTTGTTTTTATTATTGTTAAATATTCTCCTTGTGTCATTTCTTATCCTCCATTATAAATCACCATTCTACTATGTGAGTTGATTCTTCCTTTAAGGCTTACCATTATTCTATTGTGGGTTACTCAAGTGTGATCTGTTAGACCTCTTGAGCTTATGGTGAAGATGGTGAATTGCTTGGTTGGATTACTAAGATGGAATCTTATGCATTCTTGCATCTGAGGGTGACCAACCTACATTTAGGAGTGGTGAAGTGAAGGATGGAGTAGGTTGTGCTTCATGTCCTAGTTAACCAAGTGTGCACTCTTATAGTGTAGGCAAAACTTTGGACTCATACCTAGTTTAGGGTCTATGCATGAGTGATTTTGGTGGTATTTATAGTAGTGGTGTAGAGACATCCTTAGTTGTGAAGGTAGTAGAAGGTTGAGGCTACAAAATGGCAATCCTTCATTTTAGGTAATTTGCTTCTTCTCATATGATGTTGATGATGATAGATGAAGGGAACTATGGGAGGTCAACACATAGGTTCGGAAGAACTTGTTTACACACTTGGACCATTTGAACAACCTTACAAAAGAAGAATTATTACTCCTCATCTCTATCATAGAAGTCTCTAGCCATGTCTATAATCATTATCTAGTAGACTTCTTGTTCATTTGTGCCCATCTATAGAAGGTCACATGATTTTATGATCTAGGACACCTTGGGATAATCTAACTAGGTCATCATGCTCTATGTCTTTAACTTCAATGAAGGAGATATAGAATGATGCTCAATAGAAATCTTGAACTTCCCTTATGTGGATATGAATTAGTGGCTTCTTTTGGTTGCTATGTTATAGGGATGGCTACACCAAGTGGTATGACCTATAGTGGTGTCACTTGCCTAGCTGTGAAGGCTTTCTATTTGGAAACTTTTACCTATGCCATGTCCATAGTGATGAATAATGGAAGAGGTTCAAATGGAAACCTTGAAAACTCATGAATGTGTATGAATACACCTTTTGGAAAAAGGTAATAGTAACATGTTGGCATAAATATTATATTATAGTCACCACGTGTAAGGATGTGTAATGATCAATTATAGGCACTCCTCCCACCAAACTTTAAATTTTCCCTCATGTGCTAAAGTTCCATGATTAGGTGTCCATATGAGGTTGGATAATTGTTGTGCTAGTCAATAATCTATGTCAGGTGCACTTTTCCCTCTAGTGACTTCCATTATGTGAAGCACAAAAATAAGATAAAGAACTAGTCTTGGAATGTCTTCTTCTATCATATGTGACACTTGTCAATATTTTTCAACATCTCTTAAATGAATTACTCTATCTAGTTTAATTACTCATTCTGGTGGATCATGTGATGGGTGGCTTCCATGGCTCCTTTTGAAATTTATTTTATGACTTGGTCATCTACCATAACCTCCTTGTGATGCATTTAATGAGGATGCACATTAGCTCATCATGGATTTATTCAATTGGGATCCTTCTTTATCCCTAATGATAAAAAGTGTAGACCTCATAGAGTATAGGTAGTGTTCTCATCTTATATGGAACAAGGGAGTCTTCTTACACATGCATGTAAAAAAATTGAGCCATGGATTTTTTGTTGAAAGATAATGGTGGTGTTCAGGCAAAGGTAGATGTTTACATCATTGTATCAATTGAATAGGACTTGTAAAATCTCCTTGAATTTTCCAAAACATCGCATTAGAAGTAGGTTCTTGAAATTTGTGTTGTGAAAGTGGTGGGGCATTGCGAGAGTGAGTGGTTATTTAGAATTCATGGGGTCTAGCTAAAATAACTTTTATTATACTACTCAAAGTAATTCAAATGGCTTTGGATCACTAAATTTGGTCTAACTTAGCACCATATCAATACACATTGATTTTTTTGTGCATCTATCACTCCCATAATGAGTTATGATGTATCCATGAGTGCTAAAGTGACAAAATTACAATGATATTGGCTCTTTATGCAATAAAACTAGCTTATCTCTTTAAAATTGTAGGCCACAAAAATATGTGCAAGGATGAAATGTAGAATTGGTTCATGAGCTTATGATTTTATATATTTTATGCCTTTTGGATCTACATAAATTCTACACTCAGTTGTCTATTCAACATGAATGCATAGATTGAGGTGGAAAATATTATCTAATCTAGTAATTAAGATTGTTAGTCATGGGTACATGTGTGGAGATATGCCATTATGCTCTTTGTTTTCCATACATGAATATGAGTGGATAATGTTTATGGGTTTTCAATTTGTTGAAGATTAAGTCAAGTAAAAATTAGATATGGCATTAACATCTAGTGGATGACTATTATACGATGAAGATTTTGTTGGTTTGATTTTTATATACCTTTCCTAGACTTAATTACTTTCTTTCACTTCTACTGACATCCATGAGGGTGCACATGAATTCTCATATGCATAGTTGGTGCACACAATACTTTGTATCTTGGTTATCTAATGGCAGTGAAGAGATCATCTACAAAAAGACATAGATAAAAAAAGAAAAACAAAAATTGTAGAAATGACAAATCTTAATCTACCTACTGCTAATTATCACCCTCTCACTTAGTAAAATGAGATCAATTAAGACTATTAGTGGTAAGGATTAATCCTAAAACCATTCACCCACCCTAGTAAAATGGTTCCCTAAAGATCTCTTAGAATAATGATTCATTGCTATGATATTTCATGTATAGCATAAGGTCATTTCCATCTAATCTATAATTTTCTTGGGAATGTTATAAATTGTCTGTCATATAATAAAACTTGTTGATCTCTATGATTTTCCTTATGGTGTAGATTCCTATCATGCCATGATTTTTGGCTCTACTTATGAACTTCCTACATCCAAGATGCTCTATGTCTATACTCATCCATGCTACTCAATTCTATAAGTTTGTTAGTGAGATAATCATGATCCCCTAGTCTCATGACCATGACAATGCACATACTAGGTACCAAATATTCCATTGGCATAACTTATTCAAGCCCATAGACCAATATGAATGGAGGAAAATGTGTAGCCCTTTTATGTTGTGTTGGATATGCCCATATAATTATAGGAATGTGATCTTCCCAATCATCTCTCTTGACATTGTAGATATTTTTCAACATTTTTCCCAAACTTTATTAGAAGCCTCAGCTTGGCTATTATCTTGTAGATGGTATGTAGTAAATTTATGATGAGAAATCATGAATTCCTTATTAAGAGCATTAATATTGTTGTTCAATAAGTGCATCCCTCAATCAATAATGAACTTAATGTGGCATCCAAACTTTATAATAATGTTCTCATAGAGAAACTTTGTTGCATCCTTTACACCACAACTAGGTGTTGCAGTAGCTTCAACACATTTGGTAAAGTGGTCTATCAAAGTGATAATATACCTTGATTTACTATATTTATTTATTGGATTGATAGGTCTGACAAAGTAAATGCCACATTTTTTAAAAGGTTATTTTGATAAAAAATACTTTAAAGGCATTTCATCCTTTATTAGTGGTTTACCCATGTATTGACATACATTGTAGTGCTACATTACTCTATGTGCATCCTAAAAACGTTTTAGCCACCATAATCCACTCTATAACCACTTCCTAGTAGTAGCTTCTCTATTAAAATGTCTTATGATCCCTTGATGTACCTCCTATAGGATCTATGGTTGTTCATGTTCTAGAACTACCCTGCATAGTATTCATCCTTCCCCAAATGATACAAATCCCGTTTATGATGGTATATGAAAAATCTCTAGTGATAAACTACTTTTTATCTCTTTCTTCATAGTGCCAAGGGAATACTCCTTGTTTAAGGAATTTGGCAATTGCTTTCAAATTTTCAAGAATCACAAAAACATGAAATAGATGATCACCAAGAGAATATGATTATAATTCTTTTGGTTCTTCACCAATGGGAATGCAACTTAGATGATCCAGACCCACATTTTATCTACCTAGCTTGATGTTAATGTGAAATTGAAATTCCTAAAAGAACAACAACCATCTAGAAATGCATCCTCCCAGCATTGGATTATTGATAAGGTAGTACAAATCTTGTTTATCCATGAAAAACTCAAATTGTGTTTCAAGAAAATAGTGTCAAATTTTATATGGTGCAAAAATATAGCCAGTGCTTCTCTTTCAATTATTATGTAGTTATTTTTTACATCAGATAACTTTTGGATTGAAAAATACATGGGATGGTTGTGACCAACATCTTTTTTATATTCAAGTAAAATACCAAATGAAATACCTAAAGTATCAATGTGCATGTGAAAGGGCTTACTCTAATCTAGAAAGACAAAGATAGGCATAATGATCAATATCTACTTCATCTTTATGAAGGCTACTTGGCACTTAGATGTGTAGACAAACTTCACACCTTTGTGTAAGAAATACTCTAATGGATATTAAATGGTTGTATATCCCTTGATAAACATGCATTAATACCTTGCATGACAAAGAAAATATCACACTTTTATGGAGCTGACTAGTGGAAGCATACTCAAAATAACTACAATTTTGGCTTGGTCTACCAAAATGCCTTCACTACACACTACATGACCTAGTAGGACACTAAAATGTGTAAAAAATAAACATTTATTTAAATTTAGAGCAATGTGGAGAGATCAATAGAATTCTAACATGAGGTTTAGTTTAGACAAAAGTTATTTAAATAAATAAAATACTACCCAATCATCAAGATACACTTTTAGAAAGTCATTAATGAAATATTTGAATGCAATTACCATTACACAGGAAAAAACTATAGGTGCATTCTTAAGGCCAAAAGGAATTACCTTGTATGTAAAGGATCACCATTCTATGTAAAAAGTCATTTTATCTCTATGTTATTCTATAATAGGTATTTTATGATATCCACTAAAGCCATTCATGAAATAATAAACTTCATGTCATGTGATAGAATCCAAAACTTCATCTATGAAGGGAACTGGGAATGGATCATTCACATATGCATCATTTAGAGTGTGATAATCCCCACATACTCTAATCTCCCCTATTTTATTAGGTTTCAATACCATAGGACTAACCTAATCTACCTTTTCTATTGGATAGATTATACTTGTGTCTTGCATTCTATTGAGTTTAACCTTTATGATGGTATATGAAAAATCTTTGGCGATAAACTACTTTTTGTCTCTTTATTCATAGTGCACAGGGAATACTCCTTATTCAAGGAAGTTCACAATTTCTTTGAAATTTTCAAAAATCATAAAAACATGAAATAGATGATCATTAAGATAATATGCCTATAATTATTCTAGTTATTCACCATTGGGAATGCAACTTAGATGATCCAGACCCACATTTTCTCTGTCTAGCTTGATGTTAATGTGAAATTAAAATTCCTAACAGAACAACAACCATCTAGAAATGCATCCTCCCAGCATTGGCTTATTGATAATGTAGTACAAATATTGGTTATCCATGAAAAATTCAAATGGTGTTTCAAGAAAATAGTGTCAACTTTTATATGGTGCAAAAACTATAGCCAGTGCTTCTCTTTCAATTATTGTGTAGTTATTTTTTACATCAGATAACTTTTGGCATGAAAAATATATGAGATGGTCAAGACCAACATCTTTTTTATATTCAAGTATAACACCAAATGAAATACCTAAAGCATCAATGTGCATGTGAAAGGGCTTACTCTAATCTAGAAAGACAAAGATAGGCACAGTGAACAATCTCTACTTCATCTTTATGAAGGCCACTTGGCACTTAGATGTGTAGACAAACTTCACAACTTTGTGCAAGAAATAATCTAATGGATATTAAATGGTTGTATATCCCTTGATAAACATGTAGTAATACCTTGTATGACAAAGAAAATATCACACTTTTATGGAGTTGACTAGTGGAGGCACATTCAAAATGACTACAATTTTGGCTTGGTCTACCAAAATGCCTTCACTGCACACTACATGACCTAGTATGACACTAAAATGTGTAAAAAATAAACATTTATTTAAATTTAGAGCAATGTGGAGAGATAAATATCATTCTAACATGAGGTGTAATTTAGACAAATGTTATTTAAATAAATAAAATACTACCCAATCATCAAGATACACTTTCAAAAAGTCATGAATGAAATACTTGAATGTAGTCACCATTACATAGGAAAAAACTATAGGTACATTCTTAAGGCCAAAAGGAATTACCTTGTATGTAAAGGATCACCATTCCATGTATAAATTCATTTTATCTCTATGTTATTCTATAATATGTATTTTATGATATCCATTAAAGCCATTCATGAAATAATAAACTTCATGTCATGTGATAGATTCCAAAATTTCATCTGTGAAGGGAATTGGGAATGGATCATTCACACATGCATCATTCAGAGTGTGATAATCCCCACATACTCTAATATCCCCTATTATATTAGGTTTTAATACCATAGGAATAACCCAATCTACCTTTTCTATTAGATAGATTATACCTGTGTCTTGCATTCTATTGAGTTTAACCTTTACTTTCACCTTCATGTGTTGGATTGAGCTTATATGGGTATTTATTTGTGGGTTTTTCACACTCTTTGAGTTTAATATGAATTTTTACTAGATATGGATCAAATCCTCATACCTTTTAAAATTTAGTGGGAAAGACATCTTGATAATCTCGTAGGAGTTGCATAGCTTTAGAAACTTTAGCTTTTATCTAGTAATCACCTATATGCACCAATTTGGGAACCTCCTTAGTTTTGATGTGTGATACATGATTTTTAATTGGATGTTAATAAATATTATATTTTTACTCATCAACAAATTCTTGTGTCATTAATTTCCCTTCTTATTCTATAATGTGTATATTGTGTAGCTTGTCTTCTCTAGTGAGTTTTGTGCCAGGGTGCTTTATTGGTCCTACTAGCCATTTAGGTTCAAATAAGTCATTCAAAATTGATATCACAATCAATATATAAATCTTCAATGTCTTCTTCTTCATATTATATTCAATGGCATGGATTCCTAAATGATTATTCTTCTTTCTTTGTAGATTTATGTCTTTGTAATGCCATACTTATGTCAGAAGCTACATTCTTATGGATAGTGAATTTAATCATAGTACTTAAATATTATATGTACCTAGCATATGAAATGTTTGATTTTTATTAGTGTATTATGAACTAGAGGGTTCTCATTTTGAAAAAAAAAATATTTGTATAAAGTCAATTTGAACCTTTGCCCAATGCTTTGTCTCCCTCTTATGTTCTTGATGCATATACCATGTTGAGGGTAAAGAAGCCAATGTCTAATGAAAGATTTGAACTTAGTATTTTTGAGCCACATGTTCCTCAGTCTCTAATTCAACACATTTTTTAATATATATTTCAAGACACTCATATTTTTAGCGGAAAGTCCAATTGCTTATAATGACCTATGGTATTTAGAACCTATTAATCATGAGTTCACATGTATCATCCCACTCGATTTGATCATTTTTATGAATTACCCACCATGTCATGACAACTCCCTTTAGAGAATAATTAAAAACATAAACCCATTTATTTATGGTAGGTACATGAACTTATAGGCAAAAAATGAACTGATTGATATCCTTAATCACATAGTACATAATAAATTATCTCTCATGTGAAAATACCATTCACATAGGTCAAAGTTCATGATCACCATGAGCCTAGTAAAATAGGTGCATGTCTGAGTCTCCACTAATAGATGAATATATTTCCCAAGTCAATGTGCCTTCTCAAGTTGACTCTATGTAATACTAAATATGATCATCTTCTGGATAGAGAAAATCAACTTATAAATGAGTAGGGGATTTAGAAAACATGGACACACAATCTTATATGACAAATTGGGTTACCAATGGTTGAGTAACTACTAATTTGGGCCTCCATTGTTAAGATGTACTCAATTAATAAGTGAGTAAAGATTGTACTTGAGGTTTGGTACTCTCATACAAGAAGTTGCACTCAATTTCATGCAAAGCTTTTGGGTTATCTTTAGAGTTTACTTTCATCTATTTAGTTTCATGTGAAACATATGGAGAACTAGATTTAGATAAAATGATGTAGATTTTTTATGTTATATTCAAAGGAATGACAATAACCTTATCTCCCTTATGTGCTTTTAATTTATTTTTCATAGTGTCAATAGTCATCTAACCATCATATTCCCATTTATTGATAATCAGTGTAGGGTAATGTGTTGTTTTTGTTTTCATATCGATGATTTCAAAGTCACTTCATAGGGTTAGTTATATATATTTTATCTCAATGTCTTATAATCTACCAATGGTCTTAAATCTTCCATAGTTAGATAAGCTCAAAGTTACTTAACTATATATAACATAGAACTAGTCATACAATAGCCTTCCATGTAGACTTGGGAATCATGTTGACTATGCTACCAAAATCAAATAAAACAGTTGGAATTTCATATTTTATAACCTTAATGTCAATTCATGCATCTACATCCCAGGGATTCTTTGTTTTGATGTACTAAAGAAGCTTTTCTATCCTTTATTTCCCTCATTACATACACTCCAATAGATTATGTATAAATTTTGTGATGTTCTAAGAGATGTCTTGATGTAGAGGCATTAGGGATAAATCTTCTCTAGCATCATTATCTAATCCATTATCCACTTAATCACTTGACCTTGCTTGATTTGATCACCCTTGTCTTCAATCTAGTTTAATGTATTAGTGGTGTATTCATTATATTCCTTGATATTACATGTTATCAAGTAAATATAGAGGCTCTAATAGATTTTATCATAAATATTTTATATTATTTATCATTATTTACCACCTAATTGACATTAGCTTCTTAACAAACTTGCTTGTAGTCTCTTTACTAGCTTTGTCTAAGTATAACCCTTAGGTTCTAAACATCAAATCTTGGTTTGTGATTAAGATTCAAATATAAAAATTTGAATAGTATTCAAAATATCTCCACATACCTATTTAAACTAACAACCCACCTCAATTGACCTCTTTCTATACATTTCACTCCTCCTAGTTATACTAGGCTAGTGGCCCTTTTCTAAGCTTTCCTTCTATGTTCAACCAACTTATCACCCTTATTTAAGGTATACTAGACATTTGGAGTTAATTTAATCCATTTTAACCTTCACAAGAAATTTTATGACTTTACTCATTCTCTCTCTCCACTTTCTAGCTCTCTTTGCCTTCTAATTAGGCCTTCTAGGCTAAATTCTGTCATAGTCTCTACTCAATCAATATAAGGTTATACATATGGGTCTATACAAAACCAAAAAATTGGAAATATTATTCATCATGAAAAAAAACATCTTCATACAAAATTTCAATGTGTTTATATGGTTGAAACTCTATTTATCCACCAAACCCTAGGTTTAGGGTTTTCAACTTACACATAGGGCTGAGAGTGTAATAAATGCTTTATCTTGAGTTGTACAAAGTTTGAAAACATAAAAACAACTAGGATAAGTTTATTTTATCATATTTTATCATATCTAATAGTTTTCAACCTATAACTCACCCCTTTTTTTTCACCATACACCAAAACAGAATATTCTAGGCTCATAAGTTAATTATGCAGCACAAACTAGGTGTCCAAATGTCATGAATTTCATTTTGATTATCTTAACATGGTTCCAAGACCTTAAATAAGACTTTATGGTCTCTCATATGATCTAAAATGACTCTAAATTACACTTATTGTTAGATGTGAATGTTATTTCAATAACCTTCATGTTTTTAATCCTTTCAAATAGGACTATGACAAGGTAACATATCTTTGTTAGATAATTCAAAAGTTATCAAGGATAATTATGGTTTATATAACTTATAATTAAATTTATATACATATAACACCCATTAATAAAATATGTACACTTTTAGACATGAGAATAGACACCTCTCACTTTAAAAACTGATTGTGTAAACCTATATACAACTGTGCAGACAAGGGTCTATCAAAATAGGGTATATAATGTAACTCACTTGAAGACAAGAATTGTGATTCCTTACATGAATTATTAGTTATTTTAATTCATTATATCCACATCAATAACACATTATAATAATGTCCTTTCCTCTATTCAAAGTGTGGGATACTTGCTTAACCCAAATAGGGGTTTCACTGTATGTGTAGGTTTTCTTTTTTTTACACACAATATTTCAACTTACCAAATAATAATCTTCAAAATATTTCTTCACATATTATTTTCATTCTCACTCCACACTCTAAATTAATATTTCCTTAGGCTTATACTCTTAATTCTCTTACCATCTACATGACTGACACAGAGTTATTAGGTGGTCAGGGTTCTTTCAACAAGTATTGACTGTCTATAACCTTTAATAATGGAAATTCCATTCAAAACCTAGAAACATATCCTTTCAATTCCTAAACACTATTTTAAATTCATTACCCCAATCAAAGGATCATAATTAATAACTTATTATTTTTTTTCAATGCCATTACCAACTTCCTTATTAGCCTACAATTCTATGTGCATTATGATCAACTATGATATCCTACATAACAAGATCTATACATGGTTCTATGGTATCATATAAAATAACAAACCTCAACACAAATACAATCTATCACTCTTAGAGGAAATAAAATATGCCAAAAACTTATCTTTATTCATCTGTAACATTCATTATTGTAAAAACATAGTCCATAATGAACTGAGACAATAGTTCTTGAGAGGATTCTTTTTATCCCTTCATGGCTCCCTATTTTATTTTCTTGGATATTATTTTCCACCTCTCTTCCCTATCCTATGCTATCTAACTCTCTCCAAAAATGACTCTTGTTTTTCTTCAATGTAGTTTTTCCCACAAAATAGTTACAAAAATAGATTCTTAGCCATAACCACCTCAACGTACCAAGGGTGATCTTTCACTATTTCAAAATGTCTTATTCATTATGCAATATGCTTAAACGTTATAATAAATATATCAATGTAGTAAAAAATACATCCTAACACATAATTCACATGATTTAGCCATACATTTGAGCATCTATTACAACAACATCTCTTTTAGTTGTCTTGATGTTGAATGTTTTTCAACATCTATGCAGCTTCATACATGAGCCCATTTTCTATAGCTGGGTCTAGGTATTTATCCTATTTTGCTTTTGGGATTCTTTGATATGGAGGGATTTCAAAAGGAGGTAAAACTCTTTCTATGTGATGATTTCATGTAATATCATTTATTAAGGAATACTCCTTAGGCTACACATTCACCATATTCACATTCCTAATAGCCTTATCCTTTCTTTGATTTTCCAAGACAGGACAATCTTCTATCTCATTTGGTCATATATTGTGCATTATGCATAGTAAGACTATCTTTAACAATTCAAAGGTATATTTCATTACACATGATTATACTTTTCATATAGATAACATTGCAAAGGATATCATTGATAGTTATTTCCTCTACTACCTTGGTAACCTCCTTTGTATCCACTGCTAGATCCTCTTATGTCTGACTGATAAACTCCTATATACACTAATTATTGTTATGTTGTGTTCTAATTTTAATGTTGTTGGGTATTATCTCTAATTTTATATTATTATTGTGCAACTGATGGATTTCAACTTATTTGATATTGTTTAATCATTGTTGGGATCTAAGGTGATGCATATTTATATTACGATGATGGTGGTGTGAAAATAAATGGAGGGGTCCATCTGACCAAACCTTGAGGCTAGTACTATGGTAAACTAGGAATCCAATATGTATCTTCTTAGGTCACATAACCTTTTTTTACCTCTAGGCCTAGAATCTTGTACTTTATCAAGGAGACTTGATGTAAAGTGATGGTGAATACATTTTTGGTGATGTCTTATTTGATATCCTACAAATCCCTACATTTATTTTCATCATGATTGTGCGAATTAAAAAATTACAATATAATTTTCTTAGATTCTTAACATATTTTTGAAGGATATGGCATTGTTTTTTTATGTGCCCTACTACTTGGCATATTTCACATAACTTTATCTTGGTCTTAGAACAATCATTCATATGATGTCCTTATTTTCCACACTCCATACACCATAAATTTAACTTAGGTTTATCTGTCTCATGGTATTTGTCTATCTTTTTCATAAAATCTTAAAATGTATTGTTAGTCACAGTCTTTATGATAAGAGCTTTGCCATAGTCTTCAATTTTCTCTACTTACAGGGGAGCATCTCTAGCATCTACTTTAGTATCATATTGAATTTTCATAGTGGAAAATATGACTATGGAGTACAGTCCTTTGATAAACCATGCAAATTTATCCTTATCTATTAATGCAAATTCCACCTTATTTATAACATCATATAATCTATTATCATAGTCAAAGAATGATTCTCTTGACTTTTGCCTTATCTCCTTTAAGTGTTGAATAGTTTGACTGGTATATTTCTTTATCTTATACTCTTTGACAAGCCATTCCTTAACCTACTATAGACTTGATTACTAAATTTATCTATGGTATATAAACTAAAGTGCTCTTCTGATTAGTGCCCATACTAACTTGTAATTTTTTATAACTTCATTAGTAATTCCCTTAGCTTGCCATATCATTTCAAGGTTAGTAAGTACTATTCGGGGTCCATAGACCCATCATATGTCACAAGATTTATAAATCCTTCTACATGGCCCATTGTGTAAACTAGTGTTTATGGGATCTATTATGAAACTATTATAAGAAGAGGTTACATTCTATACAATTCTTCTTGCATACTACAAGGATTTATTTACACACTAGGAGAGTCAACTTGTGCACTTTATTTTTTTGTGTTTCCTTCTTTCCTCTACTTGGTTTCAACAAGACCTATGGCCTTTAACACCTTTTGAATTTATTTTCTTTCAATTTAAATATCAAAATGATGCACTTGTTCTTAAAATAGTCCTTCCCAACTAATATCTTCCCATCTACCTAGTTGAAAACTTATAATGGAATATAATAAATTGGGCTATGTGGATGTGTGGTCTTCTAGTGAATGATTCTTTCCTTCAACTTCTTCTTATATACTTGAAACTATGATTAATATATTATTGTGTTCTTCTTCTTTTCTTAATTCTTCATGTCCTTCTTCTGATAATACCTATTCTTATATTTTTGCACTACATCTATCATCTAACTTATCTACTTTTACACTATTCTCACCTTCTTCTTTGAACATCTCTTCTTCATCTTGTTCTTTGTCACTTCTTTCTATCTACCAATATTCATCATATTATTTCTTCATCCTTCATTATTCATCTCTTTACTCTTGCTCATCATGTCTTCTTACTTGTTCATCACCTATTTTACTACTAATCTTACCTCTACTCATAGCTACCTATATATTCTTCTATTTATTCCATATTTTCTATTATCATAGCTCACGTTCTAAATCCATAATTTTTTTTCACTCTTCTTTAATCATGTCTCCATTATAGATTTAGGTTCAATCCTTATCTACTCATCTAATCATCATTCACTATTATGTTGTATAAACCCCCATATGCTTGAAGTGACTACTCCATATTATTTGGAGTAGGCACCATGGCCTTTTCCACAACTACCATCTTCACAAGGATAGGTAGTCTTTGCAAAAAATTCCCTCTAATTCCTCTAACAAACAATTCTTATGAAGCTTCAAAATCTATGTATCCTTGTACCACAAAATCGGTTATGTATCTCTATAGTGGTATCAACCCAATAATATTTTTCTCTTATCTAATTAGTTTTTAATTTACGCAACTGGACTATCTTTTCTTCTATCTAGATTATTGTTTCTTCCATTCTTAGATTAAAATAATAGTATTCCAATCATGTTAACCAATTATCTAGTAATTTAGCCAACTTGTACTAAAATATTTCATAAATCTCTCCATAGATATGCTCTTGAATGATTTATTTTCCATTTCATCAAAATTACAAAGTCTAACCATTTCTAAATATCTCTCTACCCTAGTAACCATATTAACATGTTTTCTTCTAGAATGAGTGTTTCCATGCTTACCACACCATTGTTAGTAGAGTTTCTTGAAGCATCATAACATGCTAAAGATGAGGATAGGTAGGTTATAGTTTAGTGTGAAGGATAGTGCATCATATTCATATAAAAGGTTGGATAAAAGAATCATAACAAAGATTAATTATTGTGTGTTAAGTGGGAAGTAAGAACAACTAATAATTCATTAACATGAATTAAGAATTTAAATTAAATTAGACATAAATTAAGTAAGAATTATACATGAGAACACATGCAAGGAAAAAGTAAGAAAACACATAGGTAATTGTTGACCATATTTTGCCCACAAGCAACATTTTTGGTCCCCTTCTTCCTTTGCTATTCAATGCCAGTCATTTTAAGGCTACAAAAGTTCATGCCATGGTTCGTCATCTTGGTTCAACACTTTGGTTTAGCCTCTTGGTTCAATTGGCACTTGGTTCATCCATCTTCAAGTTCAAACATCTCGATTCAACATGGTTGAACCGCTTGACCCGTTGAACCAATTTTGGTTCAATGAGCTTGGTTCAGGGTGAGTGGTTCAATGTTTGGTTCAATGGTTTGGTTTGATGATTTTGGTTTAAGGACACTAGTTCAACACTTGGTTCATCAGCCTAGTTCAATCAGTTGGCTCATTAGCCAGCTCATCAATGCGCAATGGTTGAACCATTGAACTATTGAACAGCTTGGTTCAAGTGTATGCCAATTGGCCAAAAGGTAGTCTAAAGATTAAAATGCGCTTGAAAAGGGTAGGAAATTCAAAAGAAAAGGACCAGGTAAGTTCAAAAATTTTCTAAGTTCAAATTTGTATAAGTCCCAAATTCCTTCAAACTTTTTATTCGAAGGAAGTCCTTCAGACAAAAAGTCTGAAGGAATTCGAGCGTAGCTCAAGGCAAAGATAGACCTGGGGAGAATTTCCATGGACTTTTTGTCCATGGGAGAATGTCCACAGATAAAATTTCATGGAAAATACATAAGGCAAAGACAGACCTGAGGAAATTGTTCGCATACAAAAGTCCACGGGAACCCAAGAGACCGTATGAAGGAACAAAGGACCCGCCGAAGGGCCCCAAAGGGTAGATGCCCTTGCAAGGGACTGTCAACCAAATACAAAGGGAAATTTCAAAGGCCAGAGGGTCATCTTACCTTTAGGAAGGTGCTAAGGAGATATAAAGGCAAAAAAGTGCATACAGAGCGGGCTGACAAAAGTAAAGCCACAGAAAGCTAGCGAAGGACCCGATGACGTTTTGACAGGGATGAGGATGTCCCAGAGGCCGTCAAAATTAACAAAGCAAATTAGTGGTTGGTTTTAAAACCAATGATAGCTAAAAGAACATAAAAATTATCACAATGAGATAACCACTTATTTTCAAATGAAAGAGTGTTAACCATGACGGCCCAGAATGCAGTGACCCACCAGAAGTTTACCCCCGAGGGCCGAAGGAGCCAAAAGAGAAAAGAAAGGAAAAATACAAAGTGAAAAGAATGGAATGAGTAATTAAATGATCCAAGTGGTGAAGGGAAGTGCCAATTCAATAATTGACTCTAGCAGGTGAAACAATGCCAGCAAATTGACTATTAGAGGACGCAAACAGCTAGCAGTGCGACCAGTTTCTCCATTTCACATTAATGAGTAGACAAACCATGTAATCACCTTGATGAAGTGGCCTTACAAACAAGATAAAGTGTGTAGCTCATTATTTTTTTGACTACCCTACTCTTCCCAAAGAGGGGATGTGAATGAGCCACTTATAAAAAAGGGGTGCCAAAAAGGGCCTCCTTTTCTTCTCATATATATTTAGGAATTTTCATTTTAGAAAAGATATCTTCCACATTTATAAGGCACATCCCTAACAAAATTTCACCTGAATCAATAAACACATTTTTTACCTCTATCTTGGATAGACATTTTTGAATATGTCTTGAGTGTTTGTTTGTGTTCAGTCATTGTTTCTTGATGCTTGCATAGGTTTAACACCAGCATATATATTGTCTACAAGCTGCCATCTCTGTAGTTGATAGGAGGAGAGTTCTATTTGGGTGCAAAAATAGAGAGATTACCTTTCAGTGTGCCTCTCATAGCACCTTTGGTGAACCTCTATTCTCTGTGTTTTCATTAAAACCTCCCTATCAAGCTTTTGCAGTCTGGTCCTTCTGCCAAGTGTGAAGCATATATATGCATTCATCTGGTTTTAAGAGTGGATGTGAAGGTCATTTCATTTTGGTGTATCACCTCCTTAGAGTAGTTTGTTTTCTTGCATATTTCTCCCTTTTCATCCCCCCCATTATATATCTATATATATATACATGTATTTGCACTTGCTAGAATAAACATGATGCATCAAAGGGAACTAGCCCTTATCTAGAAACTCTCCTCTCCAACTTCACCAATCCCACAGGTGAGAGGGGAGTTTCTATAGTTAGGAGGAGAAGGCAGGAGCTCAACCTCCTGCCAAGGGTGCAATCTCCTATGTCAACAGTTTTGGCATGCTTGGTGGGACTTAATTTGAAAACTCAATAAGGTTTTAGGATTGATGTTGGTCTTGTCATAGCAAATTGAGATTTCCAGTATCTAGAAACTCCATTGGTAAGAGCTTCATTTTTCCAATCAAGACCAATTTCTTAATTTTCTATGCCTAAAGGCACCACAAGGTCTGCTTCTAAAGCGGTTCCTTTCAATTTCGTTGAGTTGCCTTTGAACTCTGCAAAAAGACTAAGATTTGAGAGGACCCATCCTTATCCAACAAGCCATCCTCCTAGACTTGTTGTAAGGGATGCATACATAGTAGAGCCCCAATTACAACCCATCCCATCTATGGCATTGCCTTTTGCAGCTTTTCATGGTCAGATCCCCTTAAATCTCCCATGCTATGATCCAATTCTGAGAATAGCCCTAAAAAATGTGCCTTCTTTCAATGGAGAAAGGACCATTACAGTCGTCGAGCATATTAGGAATATTGCAAACCTCTACAATGTTCACAACATAACAAAGGAAATTATCACCATCAGATTGATAGCACTGTCTCTCAAAGTTAAGGCTCTTGACTGGTACATAACCTTGCCTATAAATTCAATACATTCTAGGAATGAATTGGGTACTCAGTTGATAGATCATTTTGGGGAAAGAGTGACAGCCTCTTGCTTGCTGAGCAGCTAACAACCATTAAGAGAGCTCCACATGAGTATATGCAAGATTTCAACACACAATTTCAAAAGACTTGGGATAGAATTCCCATCCTGGTAAGACCAACTCCCAACTATGCTTTCTTATACTATTTAAGAGCATTGAATAGTGATATTTCTATGATGATTCAATCCTTAGGAAGGCATTTACTACTAGCTACTTATGACATAGCCATAGCAACTAAAAATTGCTTAGTATAGGCTAGGAAAATAGCCCCTAGACCTCACATGCCACTTTTCCTAGAAATGCTACCTCTAATTCAGACCATTGCTCCTATATTAGCCCCTCTACCTAGTATTGAGAAACCATCTACTGCTCTATCCAATGAACTTCATGAGGTTAAAACTCTATTGTAAAGCATGTCAAATGAACTTATAGCTCTTAAAATGTAGCAACCTCAAAGCAACAGACTGAATTAGGGATACCAACATTATGGTCAAGCCCCTAGACCCCCTTTCCAAAACTTTAATCAAGGATAGGGTCAGCTTACTCAGACCAAGTTGTTTCAAAATTACAACTCAAGCCCCCCTTCATCATCTAAAGTCATGGTCCCAGTTCAGAATAATCTAGTAAAAGAGCAACCAAGTTGTTCGACAATGGGATATGGTCAAGAACAGGCTGTTTACACAAATGAGATGATGAATTATTTCAAGAATGTAGATAATCAGGTAGCTACTCATTCCCAAATTTTTGAGGCTCTAACTCAACCCAGCATGGGTAGCAATTAGGCCCAGCTAGATTCTACCCTCATGAATCATCTAGAAGGGGAATTTTATTCAGTAAATTATGTGGGCACTGTAGATAATCAAGTTGACTGTGTTGCAGCCAACACAAGATTTAATAGAAGAGCAATGGGAGAAGCCCAGGCTACCACTCAAGTAGCAACATCACCTTCTCCATCACACTCTAATTTAGAGGCCCCAAACATCAAATAGCCATTTGTACCTTCAACTCATCAGCCTATAGCTTAGCTTGGAATTAGCCCCAAAGAAAGCTTGAAGGGAGGAAATCCCCAAGTCAATATAGTGGACCAAATGAAGAAGGTTCATATGAACATCTATTTATGGAATTCATTGTCTCTTCCAAGATAGAGGGGCATATTGAAGAAGGAATTGCATGAGCTAGATCGACAAGATGTCCCAGTGAGCACTGATAATGTCTTGATGACAAATGGATAGCCTTCCACTTCAGGTCAGGTAAAGAAGGAAGAGAAAACTCCCCCTTTCTATGTATCCTTGGTCATAGGGGATTTCTTGGTACATAATTGCATAGTTGATAGTGGGGCTAGTACCTCAGTGATGCCCAAGTGCATAGATGACAAGATGGGACAGAAATATGAAGAGATGAATAAAGGAGTCCTATAGCTAGATGGGACACCTACAAAAATAGTTGGAATTTTGAAGGGTTTAGGATTGACATTGCATGCTTGCCCAAACTTCTCAATTCCCCATGATATAGTGGTAGCAGATGTTCCTCCTTATTTCACAATTTGCTTGTCCAAGGACTTCACATCAAAGATAGGTGGCTATCTAGCAGCGAATTGGTCATATCTAGTTTTTAGAACCAAGTACAAGACCAAGGTAAAAATTGAATCTAAGCCACTCTACAAGGACCATCTAGAACCATATTTTCCCAAGGTAGCAAATGTCAGTTACACCATTATCGACCCATAAGAGTCCCAGATAGACCAATCTCTATCCTCTACTCTTGAAGGAGTTATAGAACTACTCTTGGATGAGTGGGGAAATGATAACTTCAAACATGATCCTTACAAGTTCATAGAGGAGGTAGACCGTGGAGTCTACTGCATGCATGAAGAGGGCACCTTCATACCAAATATAATGAAGGTAGGCCAAGAGGACCTAGGCCTACGGCAGTTGTATTTTGATGGTTCCAAAAGTAGGTTAGGAGTTAGTGGTGGGGTGATGTTAGTCTCCCCTTCAAAGGATAGGTATTTTTTAGCTTTCCATTTCCATTTCTCTTGCACCAAAAATGTTGTAGAATATGAGTTCCTCATCCATGGTCTAGAATGGGCAAGAAAAAGAGAGATCAAGGAGTTGCAAGTTTTGGGAGACAGTGAGCTAATTGTAAATCAGGTGAGAGGCCTGAATCTGACCAAGAATTCCTTGTTGAAGTCCTATAAGCATAGGGTCTAGGACTTGGTGGAAGATTTCCTCACTTTCAATATCACCTCCATTCCAAGAGAGTAGAACAAACAAGTAGATAGGCTAGCAACAATTGGTGCTCAGTTCGATGTTTCCAAGGAAATAGGTCGAGACTCTGGTTCACACCACTTGAAGGTGGTAGTTCGACCCTCTGTCTCTGACAATGTTGTAAATTATCAAGTTTTCAAAAATGACCAGTAAATAGCTTTCTTTCTATAAGAGGAAGCCGAGTTCACAACATAGAACCAGGTGAAGTTGCAGTAGCAATATGGCAACTAGATTGGTCAATTGAAGAACAATAAGCTTCCTAAAAGTTTGGTTACTCTTGAGAGCATTTTCAATCGAGATGACCAATTAAAAAAAGACAAGGTATGCATCACAACTAAGGAGGAGAATTATGAAAGGGTTGAGATATTCAAGGACAAGTTACTTGTGCTTGGAAAAGTCTGCATGGTTCAAGAAAGGTAGGCTTTCATTTTGTTGTGTCAAGAGTTTATAGATGTTTTTGCTTGGAATTACATTGATTTGAAGGGATTCGACCCAAGACTCACCCAACACACCATCAAACTAGAAGAAGGAACCAGGCCAATCACACAAAAGTAGAGACCTATCAACCTGATGATTAAGCCCCTCATGCAGAGGGAACTGGCCAAGTTGATTGAGTCTAGAATTATTTTTCCAATCAAACATTCCTCTTGGCTAGCCAACCTTGTTCTTGTTAGAAAGAAGAATGGGGAGATCAGGCTATGTGTCAACTTTAGAGACCTTAATAAAGTCTCTCTAAAAGACCATTATCCCTTTCCAAGCATGGAGTAAATTCTTCAAAAAATGACTGGTAGCAAGCGTTTCTCCATCCTAGACAGTTATTCAGGGTATAATCAGATTCTAGTGCAAGGCTATGACCAACATAAAATGACCTTCACCACTAAATGTGGAACGTTTGCCTACAAGGAGATGCCATTCAGGATATCTAATGCTAGTGCTACCTTTCAACAAGTGATAGACATGGTTTTTGTAGGCTTGATAAACAACAACATGCTTGTATACCTTGATGATGTGATGGTATTCTCCAGGGAGGTGAGCCAACACATAGAACACCTCAAGCAAATTTTTGAAAGGTGTAGGGAGTTTGGCATCTCTCTTAATCCAAAGAAGTGTGTGTTTGTTGTTCATGAGGGGAAACTCCTTGGCTACATCATGTCCAAGGAAGGCTTATCCATTGACCCCAAGAGAGTTTTTTATATCCTAGAGATGTCCCTACCAAAGCACAAGAAAGGCCTACAGAGCTTCTTTGGTAGGATAAATTTCATTCAGAGATTCATTCTGAATTTTGTAGAGATAGTCAAGCCACTAACCTCTATGCTGAGGAAGGGTGAGGAGTTCAAGTGGACAACACAAAGAAAGGATAGATTTAAAGCCATCAAGCAGGCCATAACCCAAGCCCTTACTTTGATCAACCCTAACTTCAACAAAGACTTCAACCTCTACACTTTCATCAATGAAGAGGTGATCTCTGACATGCTTACCCAAGAAAATGGTGATGACCTTGAGCAACCACTTGCTTTTTTCAGCCAAGGGTTAGAGGGTTTCAAAGTTAGATACACGTATGTAGAAAAGCAAGTCCTGGTAGTAGTACGGATCTTGAAGAAATTTAGGCATATGTTGTCTAACAGAAAGATTCACCTCATGGTCCCACATCCTGGCATCAAGGATTTCTTGCCCAATCGAGACCTAAATGAGAAGAGAGTAGGGTGGATCACCAAAATAATGGAGTATGATGTAGACATCAAGATCACCAAGGTAGTGAGGGGAAGAGGCTTGTGTGAATAACTTGCTATAGACTTCAAGAAAAAAAGGAAAGATAGCTTGCTAATTCATGATGTAGCCACTACAAAGGAACTAGCTATCATAAAGGATTGGATTTTGGACCTGAGGCATTTCCTTCTCACTGGTGAGTGCCCATAGGGTCTTGATAAGACTAGAAGAAGGTACTTTAGGCTCCAGTCTCTCCCTTATGTCCTAGTTGATGAAGTATTGTTTAAGAAGGATCTCTCTGGGGTCTTTCTAAGGTGCATTGACCCAAACCAGGCTGATAAAGTACTGTCTAAGTTCCATGATGGGCTAGCAGGTGCCCATTTCACTCCTAGAGCTACTGTAGGAAGGATAATGAGAGCTGGCTATTTTTGGCCTACTCTTTTCAAGGACACCTATGCCTGGGTAAGAAAGTGATAGAAGTGTGCACTTTTTGATGGGGAGCAGTGGTTGGCTGCCATGCCTCTATAGCCTATTCAGGTAGAGAAACCATTCATGCAGTGGGGCCTAGATTTCATAGGGATGATCAATCCTCCCTCTAGTGCTGGACACAAGTGGGTCTTGACTGCCATGGACTACTTCACAAGGTGGGTGGAGGCTATTGCTCTGAAAGAGGCAAATGAAAGTGTGGTCCTGGAGTTTTATGAGGACCTAGTAACAAGATTTGGGGTCCCGACCACCATAATCTTAGATTACACCTTGGATTTTCTGGGAACCAAAACAAGTGAATGGGAACTAAGGTATGATATATACCTCAACACATCATCCAATTATTACCCATAATGGAATGGACTGGCTGAGTCCACCAACAAAATTTTTATCAGAATCATAAAGAGGACCATGGAAGAAAATCAGAGGACTTGGCATGCCAAGTTAAAGACAGCTCTGTGGGTTAATCGAATCACTTCAAAGAGAGTAATCAGAAATTATCCATATATGCTAATATATGGAAGGGAATCTAGGCTTCCCATCTCACTTGAATTTCTAGCACTAGACCTTGCTCACTAGTTGTAATTAGAAGAAGGAAGTAGCATGGAAGTCAGGCTGTGCGAGTTGATGGAGCTCCAAGAGATAAGGGACCGGGCTATGGCTTCTATGACTAGTCACCAACAACAAGTGAAGAGACACTTCGACAAGAAATCTTTGTCAAAAGATTTTTTTGAAGGAGACATTGTCTTGAAATGGGACAAAGACCGAGCTAAGCCTAGAAACATGCAAAATTTGATGCCCTATGGAGTGGTCCATACATGATTACTCAATACAAGTAGCATAATGCATTCCAACTTTCCAAGTTGGTTGGTGAAGAATTACATATCCCAATTAATGGGATACATATAAAGCATTACCACTGAGTCTCCTTTCATTTTTATATATTTTCCCTTGTTTTATTTCCCTATTTTCCCTAAGTGTTGTTGCACAAGTAGTAGTTTTCTTAGTCTTGTGTGTGTTTTCATTTCCTTGGAGGTAGATCTATGCAACTAGTTCTAGATTTATTAGAGCTATTGTTGGTTCTTTTTTTAAGTTACCATCTAACTCCATGCCTAATGGGCTGCAAGGCAACTAGTCTCTAAGCATAGTAGGCATGCTTCCCCTGGGAGTCACCAATTTGTTGACCATATTTTGGCCACAAGTAAAATTTTTGGTCCCCTTCTTCCCTTGCTATTCAATGCTAGTCATTTTCAGGCTATAAAAGTTCATGCAATGCTTCTTAATCTTGGTTCAATGCTTTGGTTTAGCCTCTTGGTTCAATCGGCACTTGGTTCATCCATCTTCAAGTTCAAACATCTCAATTCAACATGGTTGAACTGCTTGACCCGTTGAACCAATTTTGGTTCAACGGGCTTGGTTCAGGGCGAGTGGTTCAATGTCCAATTTAATCGATGGTTCAATGGTTTGGTTAAATGATTTTGGTTCAAGGTGACTAGTTCAACACTTGATTCATTTGCCTAGTTCAATCAGTTGGCTCATTAGCCAGCTCATCAGTGCGTAATGGTTGAACCATTGAACCGTTGATCCATTTTGGTTCAACAGCTTGGTTCAAGGGTATACCAGTTAGCTGAAAGGAAGTCTAAAGGTTCAAATTCCCTTGCAAAGGGTAGGTACTTCAAAGGAAAAAGACAAGGTAAGTTCAAAATTTGTCTAAGTTTAAATTTTTATAAGGCTCAAATTCCTTTGGACTTTTTGTCTGAAGGAATTCCTTTAGACAAAAAGTCCAAAGGAATTCAGGCATAGCTCAAGGCAAAGATAGACTCAAAGAGAATTTATATAGAATTTTTGTCTACAAGAAAATGTCTGTGGACAAAATCTCATGGAAAATACACAAGGCAAAGATAGACTCGGGGAAATTCTCTATGGACAAAAGTTTGCGAGAACCCGAGAGACCGTTTGAAGGAACAAAGGACTTGCTGAAGGGTAGATGCCCTTATAGGGGACTCTTAGCCAAATACAAAGGGCACTTTTAAAGGCCAGAGGGTCACCTTTCCTTTGGGAAGGTGCTAAGGAGATACAAAGGCAAAAAATTGCTCGCAGAGAGGGCTGACGAAAGTAAAGCTGCAGAAAGCCAGTGAAGGACCCGATGACATTTTGACAGGGACAAGGACATCTTGAAGGCCATAAAAAATAACAAATAAAATTAGCCATTGGTTTTCAAACCAATGATGGCTATGAGAATGTCAAAATTAGCAAAATGATATAGCCGTTTGTTTTCAAATGAAAGAGTGCTAACCATGAGAGCCTAGAATGCAACAACCTACCAGAAGTTCACCCCTGAGGGCCGAAGGAGCTAGAAGAGACAAGAAAGGAAAAAGACAAAGTGACAAGCATGGAATGAGTAAGAAGATGGTCTAAGTGGTGAATGGAAGCACCGATTCAAGAATTGACTCTAGTAGGTGAAATAGTGCTAGTGAATTGACTATTAAAGGATGCAATAGCTAGCAGTGTGACCGGTTTCTCCATTTCACATTAATGAGTAGATAAACTATGTAATTGCCTTGATGAAGTGGCCTTATAAACAAGATAAAGTGTGTAGCTCATTCATTTTTTGACCATCCTACTCTTCCCAATGAGGGGACGTGAATGAGCCACTTGTAAAAAAGGGGTGCCAAAATGGGCCTCCTTTTCTTCTCATATATATTTAGGACTTGTCATTTTAGAAAAGATATCTTCCACATTTGTAAGGCATAACCCTGGGAAAATTTCATCTAAATCAATAAACACATTTTTGACCTCTATCTTGGATAGACATTTTTGAATATGTCTTGAGTGTTTGTTTGTGTTCAGTCATTGTTTCTTGATGCTTGCACAGGTTTAACACCAGCATATCTATTGTATACAAGGCACGATCTCTGTAGTTGACAGGAAGAGAGTTCTATTTGGGGTGTAGAAACAAAGAAATTACCTTTTAGTGTGCCTCTCATAGCACCTTTGGTGAACCTCTATTCTCTGTGTTTTCATTAAAACCTCACTATCAAGCTTTTGCAGTCTGGTCCTTCTGCCGAGTGTGAAGCGTATGTATGCATTCGTCTAGTTTTAAGAGTGGATGTGAGAAGGTCATTTAATTTTGGTGTATCACCTCCTTAGAGTAGTTTATTTTCTTATAGCTTTTTCCTTTTTCATCCCCCCATTATATATCTGTATATATACATGTATTTGCAATTGCAGGAACAAACATGATTTATCAAAGGGAGATAGCACTTATCTAGAGACTCTCCCCTCTAGCTTCGCTAGTCCCATAGGTGAGAGGGGAGTTTCCATAGTTGTGAGGAGAAGGTAGGAGCTTGACCTCTTGCTAAGGGTGCAATCTCCTATGTCAACAATAACCATAACCAAATACTCCTTATCGATCTCTTCAAAAAGTGGAACTCTATTCTCCTTACAAACATAAGTATATATAGTCATTTCTAGTCTATGAGTATTCATATTCTTCTTGTACTTAGCACTAAAACTAGAGTCTATTCATATTCTAACATATTAAAATTCATAGAAATAGGGAAAAATAGACATATAAATGAAAAAATGAGTACATAATGCATGAATATTAGCCAAATATCCTGCACAACTTTACAATCCAAGTTCTTCTCCCAACAGTACTATTCCCTTGAAACTTAGGAAGGTGGTTCCTTACTTCATTCTAGACCTCATTAGGATAACCTTCCATTTCATCAAAATTAAAGGTATAAATTTATGAATCTTGATTGTATGATGCTCATTCTCATCTTGATTCCTATGACTCATGATTGGTTCAATGGTGGGTACAAGATCAAAAGGAAAAGGGCTATAATGGGGTGAGTGAGGTAGAATTGAGGGATCAAACTTAGAAGATTTAGTTAGTTGAGAAGGCATTGGGTACTAAATAGGACTATAAAGTTATGAATGATCAAAAGAACTATGATAATCTTCAATAATAGGAGGTTTAGAAAATAAAATTTCAAGTTTACCATAATAATGTTATTCCAAACACTCTTTTGTAGATTAACTTTATCCTTTAATTAGCCTCCAAACTTATCTCCTTCTTCTTTGATGAACACTTAAGGGTGAGATAAGTTGATTTGATGAGTCACCTTTGATGGATGATATTATTCCTTCCAAATTTGTTAGCAAAGGAACATTCACAACTAAAAGAATATAAAAATGGGCACTAATATTCCTTAAAACTAGATAGACTGATGGAGTCACCACTAGAATAAAAATTCTAGAATGGAATAATTAACAAACTTATTGTGACACATATTAAAATTACACTTTGTTGAGATTAGTGATGAGATATGAAATAAAAGATACTAAAAATCTCATATTCATGTTCAAATAGAGAAAAAGCCTTAAAACATGAACAAGTTACATCCATTTACAAGAAATCAACTTATGTCAATTTTCCATATATTTCAATTCCTCGGTAATGGCACCAATAAAGTGATATGTACCTAATGGCCCAAAGTAGTAGAACATTCTAAAATGACTTCATATTTCAAACACATGCAAATATGGATAAACATTGTTTGAAAATATGTAGGTGAAGTTAATGAATAAAATATTCCTTGATAGAGAACTTGAGAATCTGAACTTATTCATATTTTTTCAAGAGTCCCTAGCAACACAAGTGTTTTATTATCTCCCTAGAAATGGTACCAATCATGTATTGGTTCTTAGTTATACACCTATTGCACTCAGCCTTTCACACTTGGGTAGTATGGAAAAAAATATGAAAAACCCAAAAATATGTCATTATAGTTGGGGAAGGGTTTAACATCAGGATTGACTAAATGTAGATAATGATTGGAAGACACCAATAGAAGGTATGGTTAGCTCCCTATTACTTCTAGCTCTGCCTGGACCAAGGTGAGAGGACCAAAGGGATAGCTTACTCACATAGAGGGATACTATAGTTCAATCTCCATGGGTATTTTTGGCACCCAAAACACACAAATCTAACTAGGGCATACCAAGTTTGCACACCCCACCTAAAAAGGGTTGTCATATGGAATGAAGAAATGTTTTATGTTAGACACAAGATACTAAAGATAGATTGTAAAGTTATTACAACCTTCATTTCTAAATAAATTTTCAATAATAGAGGGCCAAATGGAAGACTGTAATGTTGGGCATTAAAGCATAAAATATAAACACATTTTAGATATGCAATATTTATGCATTTGTAAGAAAAAAATACTCAAAATATGAAATAAGGTGTATTATTTAAAGGTATAAAAGGATATATTAGTTAAATAATTATTTAAAAGAGTGGTGTGGTGGTATGGTTTTTCAAATAGTATGATGTCCTTCAATAGGCATGGCATCATTAATTTACAAAGATTAAAAATACTAAAATACAAGCTATGGAAACTATCAAGAATTATTTGCATTCATTGGTGCCAATACAATACAAATATTCAAATGATTCTTTAACCCTAAATAATACAATATAACTGGAGATTCAAATTCTTTTTCCTATCAAATCCATAAACCTAGGGTGCCCTTAAGAGGTTATCAACAACATACTCCAAAATCATAAAGAAAAAAGGAATTTATAACTTAGATCTATACCCAAAATAACTACCACCATTGATAAGCATAAAACTAAATACCCAAATAATTCAAACATGAATAATATATTATTGCATTTAATTAACAAAATATAAAAAAAATCACGTCTATTTTCCATTATCTTAAAAATAAATCTTACATACAACATTGCTCAAAATGTGATCAAGGGGAAAATCATGGTCAGTTTAATATTTAAACAAGGGAGACATATACAATTATTTCAAATCTTTCTAATGGTTGTACCACTATAACCACCTTAGTAAGATAGATAAGACACACACATCAAGGATTTAAAATTTTGAAAGATCCTAAGACCTAGAAAGAATAAAAACCAACAACCTTTGAAAAGAGGACAAGCCCTCTTTTTATATAATCTTTCACCTAAAATATTCCAAGAATATTCTTCATATATAAGATGCCCTTGATCATGGCTAAAATATCATACCCTTCAATAAAATCATTATGATAATTGCCTATCCTTATAATGATGAAGATTTTGAGCAAAACCTTGATCTTCTTAGCTATAAATATGCTATACTTGGGCTTGATGGAGAATATTCCTCTTAGGAACAAAACCAACCCTTTGTCTTCATGTGTAACTAATTGGCCATTCTCTCCCATTAATAATTTGAAAACATAGAATCTTCTAGACATTTTCTCTTTTCCATGTACAAAATGAATAATGTACTTTGTTTTATCATGATTGCATTGGAAAACTCTAGCTATGATAGAAGCAAAGAAGGCTCCATGGCCATTTAGAAAATATGCTTGGAATGGCCCACCTTGGCCTCGCAACCTTTTAGCATATTTTTCCTCCATAGAGGTCCTTGACACAAGCAAAATATTAAAAATGGAAATACTTAGCTTATTTTACCCTTTTTCCTTTTGTGTTGAATTCCAAACTTTCTCATGCCTCCTTATTTTATATTTTTCCTTTGACCTTTTAGGGTTGTCACCAAACTTTATACTGCTTAAGCACATTATTTTACCATTTTAAAAGCTTAGCTTCACTATTTGACCCTCCATGTGGATTATATTAATAGTGTGGCTCTCTTATATTTAAAATCTCATGCTTTAGAAATTAGTAACTTTAACTTGTATAGGCCATACATTTTGGAATGAGTAGAAATACCAATGTGGCCACTTGAATACTTTCATGTCCTTTCTTGTTTTCCATGTCAACCTCTGATTTCCCTTGAAACTTCACTAATTCCTTTTGGATAATTTCTATTTTGACTACATGTTGATTGGTAGACATTAAAAATCAACGGATCCAAACATAAACCCCAAATAAAAATTTTGATGACCAAATCCTTTGAAGCAAGGGGAACAAAAAAGTCAATAAAGGATTTCTAAACAAAATGTTTGATGCAAAAGTTAAGAAAAAAATGTCCAACCATAAGTTTCAAACTTAAGAATTTTCCAAAAAAACTAATAAGTTTGAACAAAATGTCTGACCAAAATGTATGACCACAAAATCTGACTGAAAAGTCTGGCCAAAAAGTCTAAACTTTAGAATTTTCCAAAAAACTTAAGAATTTTTAAAAAAACTTAAGAATTCAAAAAGTTGAACTTGTGATTTTTTGCAACTTGTTTTTTTCCATATATTCTCATGGACCTTTTCATCCCAATTTCAAATTGAAATAATTCATACTTGCATTTAACATTGATAATTTTTCCATTTCAAAGCCTTTTCAAAGACAAAAAACATCATACTCAACATTATTTGTTCCTAGTGTTATTTTAATCATACACCCTACAATCTCATCAAAACATGAAAACATTACGCATTAGCTAGAACCAAAATTACACAGTGTTTTCACAAGGTAAAATCTATATTTAAACTAAGGTGAACACTGAAAAATAGGAGGAAACAATTAGATATTCATGCACTAATATTTTAGAAAAGGGCACAAATTGCTCAGTACAATTTTTGGGCATTAACAATTTAAACCATAGTGGAATGGAAAATATTAGCTATAAATACTTAGTGAAAATTTCAAAATTTCTTCATCTTCTGTTATTTAGAGATTTTAGTCAATGTTATGAAAAATCATTTAAATACATGAAAAACTTGATCAATCTAAAAGTGTCAATAGTTTGGTTTCATTTGAGTGTTATCTTTAACTATATAGTCTTCATTGGATCCAAAGTCTTTTTAGTTTTCACAAAACCTTATCTAGTTTTTTTAAATATCTAAAAGTCCCAAAAAGTATGAAAACCTAGAAACACCACAATATTGAAAGTCAACATTAAGTTATCTTGTGTTTTGGTAATCTATATTTTCAAAGAAAATAAAGAAATTTGATGAGTTCCATGAATTGAATAAAAGCCCGAAATTTAGGTAATGTAAAAAATATTGAAAATGGCCAATGATATGTGGGTGAGTTTGTTAAGTGGCTTGTTTATTTCAAACCACACCTGAGTTTAAATCTTTGGAAAGGCATATGAGGTTATTTATGACCATTGGTTGTATTCTCAAGCTCGTTAATAGTCGTTGGATATTATTGAGGTAGCTATTAATATATGGTATACATGTGATATTACATGAGAATCTAGTCCCCAGTTGTGTCCTAAATTAGTTCAAGCTCTACTAAAAATCCATCATATATCAAAAAATTAATTAAACTTAGAGAAACCCAACATTTAAAACATTAAAAAGTGTTTTGATTAGGTGTCTTTGGTAATCTAAAATACCAATTTGTATTTGAGTCATATTTTTGAAAATTCAAAGCATAGTCTAATTATTATAAAATTAAGTTTAGATTTCCATTTTTTCAACAAAATCCTAAATTGCTTAGCTCATGAAGTCAATGACCCTACAAACTTCAATAATCATGGATTCATACTTAATACCTCTAAATTTAACACTATTCATGGTTGGTCTCTTGTTTCATTATCTTATCCACTTTATTCTAATCATTTAATTCATTTTCATCTAGTTATTTTTCTTGAATTATTTTTCCTTAATTACATTCCATTTTATCCATTATATGTCATTTTCAGTCTCATACCATCCTTCTTTTTTGTGAGTTTCCATTCTTTCAGTGCTCCCAAACTTACCCATCAATTTTCAACTCTCACTTTATTCAACTCTATAGTTTTTTATGGTGTTGTGAATACACTTAAAGTTTGGAAAATCTTGGTTCTCAGAGGATCTTAAAAATAATTTCAAAGGCTTTTATGACCACTTTGCCTTAATTGTTTTTTGACATAAACATTTCATGCCTTTGTATATCTCCATCAAAAACCTTTCACTATTATCTCAAAATACATTCTAAATGTAATACTTTACCAAAATGAAGTTTAAATACATGTGTTTTGAACCAATTTTAGTTCTTGAGAAATGTATTTATGATATTTAGAGCATGGATATTAGACATGTAAAAATGTAGAAATGCATTGGGTCAACAGATTTTATATAGTGGACTTACACATATAGTTGGATTAACTACTTATATTCAATGTTTAGACTTGGTATTTTTCTTTGAAAAATATTATGATCTAGAAAAGAAGTAGATTTAAGATGTTGACATACTAATAACCAAACTATAAAACCAATCAATCAATCAAACATTTTAAATCCATACCCATGCATAAGATGTAGACATAAAGAAAGATATTTCATTAAAATTATTGGAATGAAAATAAAAATATATGTTTGAATATGATAAATAATTTTTTTTTGAAGAATTAAATAGAAGGGTCAGTAAATATCCATAAAACTATAACTAGGGGATACTTTATTGAAGAAATATCTATTATCATAATTATATTAAATAGAGTTATGGGTAATTTAGGCACTAAATGTTCTTTGAATGGATGTGTCTCTATATCATTATTTTTTCACATGTAAATAATTTAGTAAATAGGGATAGGTGATAATTTCCATGATAAGTTGACAAGACTATAATCAATTAAATAGTTTTATATGACATGGTACTTGGTATATTACATTGTAAAAATGATACAATGGCTAGTGTTGAATGTGGTAGGAAAAATTTCCCTCAGAAGTTGATATACAACTCACTTATGAGCAAAGAAAAATCAATTTATAAGATTAAATTATGACTTCACTATATTGGTTGTAAGGAAATTGGATAGAAATACATCGACGAAAATTTAAAATGAAGATGTTACCTTAGTAAATAAATATAGAATTTATTTCATTCAATTTTCCAAATTTACTTATATCAAATTTGGATTTTTATTGGGTATTCAATTTAATATCATGAGGTATGAAAGTGATAAACTTAGACTCATTGAATTGTGTGGGAACTTGAGTGAAGTCTACAATAAATTCAATGAGAAACATGTATCAATAATCTCTTTTCCTATTGCCCTAAGTTACTACATGTGCATATCATCTCAAAATGCTTATAACATTAAGAAATTCATGATTGAGTTTATAATGAGTTTACACATAAAAAGGTAATATTTTTATATTAAGATCATTTTTAAAGACCATCTCAATCTTGGTTCTATGTACCTACATGATACAAAAATTGAAGATTATTTGGAAGACTACAAAGGAAAATTTGAGGTCACAAACATAGATAACTCAATAATGAGCCTAGATCAAATGAATGCATTCATTTTTGAATGGGTCAAAATTGGAATTATTGATGATGGCTTGGACATGATTGAGACTATATTTGATAAATTTAATATTTTTCCTCTTCTATTTATCAACTAGTCAATTAAATAATCTTTAAATTTGAATGAATGAACCAATTTTTTTATAGAAAGGCCAAAGTTTTAATGTAATAAAAAATTGGTTGATTACATAAGTGAAGGAAAAAAATAAGTGTTATATATTAAAATGTAAAATAAAAATAAAAAACACCACATTTTACTTAGCTTTATGGCACCAAGATATCCACCAAGATCCCTTAGTTAAATAAAGAAGCAAGTGGAGGGAGTGATGAAGATACTAAGAATAAGAATTTGTCAAATCAAAATTATGTTAATATAGGTAAAAAAATACTTCCAAATATTTTATCAATATGCCTACAACTCTTTCTCTAGTTTATTTAGGTGAGGTTATATAAAATCCCCCCTTACAAATTGATAATACAAAGCAATAATTTATTGATTTGCATCCAATTTTTTCACAATACCCAATTGAATATTGTTTTAGGACCAATGGAAATACCTTATATAATTGATATAATTAAAATATATTCTCTTATTGTATCTTTTACTAAATTAAATTAGGTATGTCTTGTACCCATTGTTGTTCCAATGTAAGTTCCTCTAATTTATTTTGTTGTACCTTCATAACCTTCCCCATCTCTTCTCATCTCCATTCCATCTCAAAACCATATTATTTATCTTTCCCATGTTAATCCCACTCCTAAACCTCAAAACATATTTATATCTTAGGATATAAAAAAATTGTTGTACAAAAATATCTTTCTCTAGTTGGATATTCTAAATACAAAGATACTCAAGTCACAATTATTATAAGTAGTTTATCCTTCCCATGTGTTAATCAGATGACAAGTAAGAGTAATAAAATTAATTTTTATGTTATCATTATTGAATTTGATTGAGTATCTAATATCTTATATATACCAATACCCAAAAAGGTCAAAACAACTTCAAGGTTGATATACAAATACATAGGTTCATAATATGTATAAATTTACAAACTTATAATTGATAAGGATTAATAATATATGAATCATATAGAATATATCATATGTAGAATACATATTGGAGAATATAACCATGAATGGAATATTCATAATTTTAGGGTAACTATAATTAAGCTCATAGAAAGAATAAAATTTGGGAGACAAACCCAAGAAATGTCTAAAAAAAAGTTAAAACACTTTATACATATATAAACAAAAATTTAATAAGGAAAATGTTACATTATATTATCTTCATAAATCTATTCCTATTAATGATATTGATAAATATGTGATCAGAAGCATTATTAAAGTAAACAATCAAGGAAGATCAATGGATAATTAGGTAGATTAGCTTATTCTTGATGGTCCTAAATTCATTAATGAAATAAGGAGAGATTATGAAAATTTAAAATAAAATAAATCCATGATTGTATAAGAAATAAAAATATTTTACAAGGAAGCTGTAATGCTAAATATCATAGTCAGAGATTTGAAAGACATGTTGCATTCAGATGCACATGTCCTAATTTTAGAACATTTTTTTAGTAATGTGGATGATGATATATCTTTCATTTGGTTTCAAAACATGGAACAAAAACTTAGTGTTATTTAAAGTGCCAAAACTGATATAAATTTTTAGTTTTGATGAACTCATAACTAAAATCTACATAGATATTTGGTTTATTCATTGTGAACTAATGAAATATGGAGATGTGGAACCCTTTTCTCTCTTAGAAATAGAATATAAAATACAAAAAATGATCAAGGAATAAATATTTGGTGTATTGAAATTCAATGTAAAGTCCATGAAAAAATTAAGTGATACCCATAATGCCCTCACCAAATGTAACATAAATATTCCCAATTTATTAAAGGGGAATGAATAAATAAATGAAATAAAAATTTCTTAGATAATTACACTATCAAACATTGTCATTCCCAAATAAAAATTACTTGATAAAGTAATCCAAAAATTAATATCCTTGAAATTAAAGTCAACATAAATTGGAGAACAAGGATAAATTATCTCTATAGAACCATCAACAAATTCTTCTAAAAAACATGTTATTTTCTATCTTCTTCATTCTCTTCCTTAATTTTTTGTTTATTCATTTTAATTTTCCTTAATTATTTATAATTTCAAAATATTTAAATATATGTATTTTGAATTTTGAATTTTTAGACCTATGTCATACTGGGCTTGTGGATTACATTCATAAATATAGAGCCACATCTATCAACTATTTTTCTGCCCAAGCTAAGTCCACTATTCAATGCTTAAATAGTATTTTAGCTCTTTTTAATAATTTATAATGAATTATTAGAGGATCACGCAAGAATTATCTCAAGATGATGACCCTCTCAATATATTATTTGGAATATGCGACCAATTTAATCACCTCATCACTACTGCCTTGGTTTTCTTATCATGAAAGGTTTCAATTGAATAGCAAAGTGATCACATGGGATTGATTGCCCATTTATGGGAATCTATGAATTCCCTTGGTCACTTCAGATGTTTCATTTGATAATCATCTCAGTTCATGTGGTGTAATTTCATTAAATGGGTGTCCCTACTAACTCAATCTATTTTAATTATTTCTTAAATTATATTTAATCAGTAAATCTAACACAAACATGTTTTATTTTCATTTCATAATAAGAAATGCCATTTTTACCTAATTTAATGTAAATTGATGACTTAAATTCCTATTAAATTTAGTCACTTCACTTAAACACATGCAACAATGTCACATGTATGTTTTCAAACCTTCTATTTTCAAATCCATTCTATGTGGCATTATTTCACATTATTGTTGCTTCTCAAATACTCAAGCCTCCTACCTCATGGAAATCATGAACCCATGGGGCTATGTAAATCTATATTAATTTGATTTTCTGTATTAACATTAAATTTTTTTAGATATTTTGAAAATTTGACACATGGAAAATTTTAATAGGTCATAGGGGTATAATATATATGATGTGTTTGCATATTGAGCTAAGTCATTTCACTTGAAAACCTGAAAGCTTTACACCTAGATACTCTCAACCCTTCTATTTTCAAATCAGTGATATGTGTCATTATTTTTCATATCCATTACTTCTTTATTAGTATTTGAATGATAATACTCCTACCTATATGGGAACACAAGTTGGTGATAAGTTGAGATTTTAGATTGAATTGTAAATCCATGAGGCTAAACAAATATATTTCACTTTGATTTCCTCTATTGAGAGTAAACCTTTGTGATATTTTATAAATGTTATGTGGTATTATTAAAGGTGTCAAAGGGATCTATTGTAAGTTGTGTATCTTAAAGCTACGTGATCAAGCCAAATGGCACCTTGTGAGTGGGTCATAGAGCCACAAACTATAATACATGTGTTAAAATTATTTTTATCAATACATCACAATGATGATAATGAGTAAAATAAGCCATGTGGAAGATCTTGAATGACTCATAGGCCCATAAATAGTGCAACTTGGTTAAACATTTTATGAGGCTACGATTAAGAAACACCTAAAATGACTTATATTTTATTAGATTAATAACTTTAAATTTGAATCTAAAGGCATGTGAGTCAATATGATGCATCAAATGAAATTTGATCACAATAATTTCAACAAATTATAGGTGAAAAACTCATAGGTGTTTAAATAAGTGAGTTACCTCAATAATAAAAATAGATCATATGTTTTTTTTATATATTCAGAAGATCTAGAGCTTTCAAGTTTTTAAGATAAATTTATGTATTTTTTTAAATACCTAATTATGAAAACTCTAAAAGTGCCTTCAAGTCTAAAACCCTATAAACAACACAATCTTAAAAGAAAACACTAAGTTAGGTTGTGTTTCTTAAAACTAGATTTTTAAAGAAAATAAATAAATTTTGTAAGTTCCATATCCTAAAATTCTTGTAAAGTCCAAATTTATAAAAACTTATATAAACCCAAAATTTATATTTAATACCTAGATTAGGTTGTTAATATTTAAATAATATTATTTAATTTATATTTTAAGTGACATTGTGGTAATTTAAATTATATACATGAATCGGGTTTTTTATATTTGAAGCATATCTAATTTAATGGAATATTATTAATGAATATTGAGCCTACACATATTTAAATTAAATGAATATAATCTAAGTAAGCTCATAATTAATGCACTTGGAGAATTAGGCATAGATAATTTATTATTTCATTGAATGATTTACATCTTCATTATTCAAGATTTATACATAAGTAATTCTCTCAATCTATTTCATTTCTCTTTTTTTCATCATTCAAGCTTTCTAAAATATTTTAACAATGTCAATGAGTTATTCGTTTGATATTAGCTAAATCGAGTCATAATTTGCCTTAGGATATCCCTAATTATTGTATGCTATGTAACTGGCCATTGTAAAAATACTTTTTAAGACCATATATATTCTAAATGACATCCCATATTAAAAGTTCTAAATGTTAACTCATAAATTTTAAAATTTATTCAATAAAACATAAAAAAAAAAATTGATATTCAAAAATATATTTTTAAGTTTTGTCTTCAAAATGAAGATATGGGGGAATTTGTGTTGAATTTTATTTTTTGATGCAATCATAAGAGAGTCATTCTAACTAAGTACTATATTTACCTCTATAATGCATGGTTAGACACTCACCTATGGTCACACTTGAGCACACTACAAGACTTGACATGGTATTAAAAAAATTCATTGAATTCATCTTAAAAACATTACAATTAGACTTATTAAAACATAAACATGAAGATGAAAATACACTTTCAATCTCTCATGTAATGGTTCACTTTCATCTCCCTCTTTTCTTTCATGGAGTTCTCTCGATCTCATTCAGAACCTAATTGAGTTATTTATCTCACTTCTCTACCAAATTATGTATCTTTCCTAACTTTCCTATGCATTCTCTCATGTCTCTTCACCTTCCTTAGCCCCTTATAAATTTTCTAGATCCATGTGTTCATCTTTCTAAGCAATTATTTTAGTTTTAACTTCATGAATGATGAAACCACCAATATTTTTAGGGTCAAAACTCCATTGGTTAAAAAACTAATAATGTAAGTTTTGAAACCACTGTTTATGGTTTTGAAATTTCTATCATATGTAGGCTAGTGGTTTCATTGTTGTGAAAACCACAAACTTATAGAAGCCATAACTTGAGCATATGGAATTAGATTGAGATAATTATTTTTTATAATTTTTTATATTATTCAATATCAATCAAAATATGAAATAATATTTAAGTTTGGGGAATATATTTATTCCATTTTATCCCTTCAATGCACGTAGTGACATCCTAGATTATACTGATGGTTAAGAGACTCAACTAACTTGTTTGTAGCCATGTAATTCTCTAAAATAAATTCTTTATCTAATGTGATTGATTATAATAAAATGTATGAGTAATAATAATCCATTTTATCATATTAATCATGCCAATAATTATAAACACACAAATAATAATACAGTAACAAACACTTCTATATGTTTGGTTGATGCAAGATTACACAAACTTTGGAATGCTCTTCCATTAGACACCCAAGGATTTTAAAATGTGATATTTTGGTCAAATTTATCGAACAAGTGAGAAAACACTCTTATTCCCATGAAGGTTAGTGGCCATGGTGTTCCCTTCCAACACACCATATACTTTGTTGATTATTATGTTTCTACTTCCATTTCTAGCTCCTTGTTGGCTTCGAATCCTTTCTTATCTTCTTACCTCTGCTCTTAATTTTCTAATTTATAGGATTATAATGACCTTATCCCAAAAAAATACACAAAATTTTCTATTTTTATCTCTCCATCCTCTCATGGGATGAAACCCACCTTCATTTTACCATTTTGACCAAGTACTTTCACCATCATAATTGTTCCATCTGTCATTAGCTTTGAGCCATTCAAAACTATCTAGGCTCAAATCTACTATCATATATACTATTACCTTACTATACTAAAAATACATTTGGACATCCAAATGATAACTCATATCCTCTAATACTACCCATAGGATATTCTTCACCTCCTTATCTCTTAAATTCCTCATTATTATGTCAAAAAAATCATCCACCTTTACTACAACATCATATTCTTCTCCAAATTCTTTAGATAATAGTAAAAATAGTTTCTTCATTTGATATATTAATTATTTCTTTCTCATCCTCTTTATATCAATTCTAGGATGATTTCTATCACCTTCCTTCACCGCAACCATTCTTTGTGCAAAGAACTTTGCACTATACTTTTCCATATGATAACAATGAATAACTTGACTCACGAGAGTCTCTTCTCTCATACCTATCTTGACTACTCCCAAATATGCAACACCACATTCATTATCCATTTAACTTGGTATAAAAAATTCCACCATCTCAATATCCTTGGTTTCATCTATGCCACATGAGTGACATTATTAATATCTCCTTGTCTAAATGATCATTAGACCAATCTCTATTGCCAATTTATAAAATTTTCCAACCACCATTCCTCTCTCTATCTATATCTCAAGATGTAGTTTTGATTCATATAATTATCTATCTATGAATTCCCTATTGGTAATTTCTTCTTCTTTCCATTATCTTCCAAATCTTCTTGTAAGAGTCATCTCTCCAACTTCTAGCTACTACAAGTGAAATTCATCTTGTATGTCTTCTTGAGAACATTCTTATACCTTCACCTTATTAATATCTATTGTCTCTATTATGATTTAAATACAATATTATTTTTTGGGTATATCCTTACCAATATACTTTTAACTAAAATTTACATATTATCATCTTGTTTAAATTATTCACTTTGATTATCATATAAATGAGCATCCTGGATTGGACCAAACTTTGTCCTCTTCTTTGCCATCTTATCCATATTTAGACCTACACATTAATGGAATAAATATCTCCAATGATCACTTATTAAACCTATTTATCATTCCTCATAGTCATATTATACAACTGTTCTCCATTTCTTGCATGCTTATCACAACTTGTGATCATATGATAGACTCTAAAAGGACCATTCTTGACAACCTCCATATTTTTAATCTCCTAATTCTTATTTTTATTTTCTTATTATTCACATGGATATAATTCAACCATAATTTTTATTTGTATATTATATTTAACTTCATCTCTCTCCATTATCTACTTCATGAAAGCTTGAAACTCCTAATGTTTTTCTCTTATTTCACCTCATTTTTTAACTTAAAGTAAACCTATAGCTTAGTTTGGTTGTATTCAACCCTTATACCCTCCAAAAGAGGCAAAAGTTTTTCCTTGAATTCATTCACTAAGTTAATTTTTGAATCTTCCCACTTATGGGATGTAATAAACTCTTTCCCATCATAAAACAATGGGTCTCCTTCCTCCATCTTAACAACTATCATAACTAAATCCTCCTTCATGAGGAATCCTTACCCTATGGGTTGATCAAAAAATTATTCCTCCCTTTTTCTATTAAAATCAAATATGGGATCCTCCAATAGAAACCTCACTCTTTTTATATTTCAAAAAAAATTGTTATCCTCACACATACCCTTATCATTGCTACTTTCTAAAGTAGACTTTAGATGCTCACATGATAATTTCCCCCTCATATTTTCTTTCTTGTAAATATTATTCTTATCTTCTCTCTCAAGGTTTAAGAAATGATGCTTCTTTAACTAAACTAATTGTATTATTGTGTGCACAACATGCCCCATAAACATGGAAATCATATGTTCCCAAATCCTTACCTTTTTATGTAATTTTCCTTATCTCCTCTCTTAGAAAAATCTCCAATACTCAACTATAAATCCACATATTCTCTTACTTTCAACCTTTACCATCATGGTGTCTTCAACATTTTTATCTTCAAAAAATATCTCTAACTCCACTATCCAATTCATGGTCTCATTTGGGTTGTGTTTACCACCAGAAAAAACAATATTACTAGTGGGCTTGCCTCTTTCCTTCATTCTTACCTCTGATCATATTTTTTCCTCTTGCAGTTGTTCTTATCTATAATAAAACCAACTTTACTTTTATGGATTAAAAAATCTTCAAAATTTATTATTTTTCACTTATTGTAAGGAATTAAATGAATTAAAACCAGATTTAATGCACCATAAAATCTTAATTTAAAAACACATAAACCAGATTTTAAATGTGCAAAATCATATTTCACTATGCACTACTTGCATCACAGAATCAATTACTCAAATCATAGTAAATGAAATAATTAATGGATAAAATAAAAACAACAATAAATACCATAACATATATATACTATGGTTCACCTAATGTGGTATACATCCACCAAGAAAGTCCTTAATAAAATTAATGAAAAATAACCTCTTATAGAGATTAAAAATCTCCTCCATAATTCACACAAGAATTCTTTGAATTAATGATCCAAATGTGAATATATATATATATATATATATAATGAGGATAAAATCCACCAAATAAGGAGAGTTGTGTAATACTTATCCAAGATAAGCATTATCCTCAAGAAGACACCCATCCTCTACCTAGTGATGCTTATCTAAAATCCCACCTAAGGAAGAACTCTCCATCTTCATCTCTCCTCCACATAAGGCTCTCACAACTTTTAAAGAGATAGAAACAAACTCCAAAAAACATAGAAGTTAATCCCACTTCCACAAAACATGGAAGTCAACATGGAAAATAGATATCTAATAACTCACTCCACAAAACAAGGAAGACATTGAAATTAGAAATATCTAATAATATTCCTCTCACATGGAAGTAAGGTTCCATAGAAGGTGGAGTGGGGAAAAATGTGATATCCATATTTATGTATCTCTCTAATCCCCCAAAATGTACCACCATGGTCATGTGATAGCCATAAAGTGTTCTAAACTCAACAATCTCTCACTTGAAGACTGTTTCCCTAGAATAGAATCTATCACTACTCCATGACCACAAAGGCCAACTAAATTTGAACATAGTCTCAATTTTTCCAATGTGACCACCTTGGTCATCATATCTATAACATTATAGCTAGTATGAATATTTTATAACTTCACCAAGTTATCCTCCAAAGTTGTCATGATGAAGTGATAATGTAACTATATGTGTTTTCTCCTCGAGTTGAAAATGGAGTTCTTTTCCAAATGTATAGTACTCTTACTATCACTGTGTAGTCTCCCAACTTCTTGCTAATGCCCCAACTCTCAATAAAACTATTGTAACAAACTAATCTCCTTGATAGACTCTATGGTAGCAACATACTCTACCTCTATGGTTGACAAAGCCAAAACCTTCTATATACTAGAAATATAACTAACCATTTTATCTCCAATAGTAAATATATAACCTATCATATTTCTCCTGATATTAATATCCCATGTCATCTTTGAGTTTGCATAACCATGAAAAGTGGTATCTAATCCACCATAACATAATTCAAAATCCATGATTCCTCTCAAGTATTGAAGAATCCATTTCATTACTTTTAATGCTCATAACTAGGATCACTCATATACCTACTCACAATTCCCACTACTTGTTAAATATCCAGCCTAGTACAAACCATGGCATACATCAAGCTATCAAATACTAATGAGTAAGGTACCGTGGACATCTTAATTTTTTTAACATCTATCTTATAACACTACTCCTTTGACAATCTAAAGTGGCTTGCCAAAGGAGTACCAATAGATTTAGCATCCAACATGTTAAGCCATTCCAAGACTTTCTTCACATACTCTAATTAGGATAAAATTATATTCCTCTCCTTTCTATCATGAGTAATCCTCATACCAATTATTTGCTTCACTACACCCAAATCCTTCATAGAAAAGGAATCACTAAGTTTTTTCTTGAGTATATGAATGTGTTGTATGTTCTTTCCTGAAACTAACATGTCAACCACATACAAGAATAAAATAATAAAAGAAACATCATAAACATATTTTATATACATGTAATGGTCATAATTACACCTTTGATAAACTTTTTATAACATAAAATAATCAAATTTCTTATATCATTTCCATGGATCTTGTTTCAAGCCACACAAGCTCTTCTTTAGTCTACACACATAGTTCTCCTTCCCTTTGACCTCATATCCCTATGGCTGCTCCATATACAACTCTTCATCTAAATCACCATGAATAAAAATAGTTTTCACATGTAACTATTCTAAGTGCAAATCCTCAACTATAATTAATATGAGAACAATCCTAATAAAAGTCATTTTAACAATAGGAGAAACAATCTCATCAAAATCAATACCTAATTTTTGTGCAAACCCCTTGACCACCATCCTAGCCTTATACCTTTTTCTCCCTTCATCATCCTCTTTTATTCTAAATAACCACTTGTTTGGTAATGCACTCTTGCCCTTAGGTAGCCTTACCAAATCCCATGTTTGGTTCTCCATGAGAGATCTCTATTCCTCATCCATGGGTTGCTCCCACTTCTTCCTGGCATCTACTTGTATTGCTTCTTCATAACACTAATTATCCATTGATAGTGACTAATAAATAATTCAAATAAGGATAAAAATTTTCAAGTGCTCTTACTACCCTAGAAGACCTTCTTACCATAGGAGTTTGGGGTCCTTGTGTAGAAGGTTTTTGAACTGATTCATTAGAGACTTTACCATCCATAATGTCTTCCAATACTATGTACACTTTTTATTCCTTTTCCTATTCCTGAAACTAATTATTATACATGACTTTTTCATTAAATACTATACCATCCATAATGTCTTCCAATACTATGTACTCTTTTTATTTCTTTTCCTATTCCTACAACTAATTATTATACATGACTTTTTCATTAAAGATTTTACCATCCATAATGTCTTCCAATACTATGTACTCTTTTTATTCCTTTTCCTATTCCTACAACTAATTATTATACATGACTTTTTCATTAAAGATTACATCTTGAGACCAAAATATTTTCTTATCTTTAATGCTCCATAAATGGAAAACAAAGTCATCCTCACCATAACCAATAAATGTGCACTTCTCTAATTTTGACTCTAACTTGGTCCTATCCTCTTTCTTAATAAAATCAAAAGCCTCACACTAAAGACTCTAAGAAAATATAATCAACATTCTTACTAGACCAAGCTTGTTTAGGAATTCCTCAATCCAAATGCATAGAAGGTCCTTTATTAATCAGATAAACTATTGTGCAAACTACTTCTACCCAAAACTATAAAGGCAACCCTACATGTAACCTCATGTTCCTAACATGTTCCATTATTATTATGTTCATCCTTTTAGATACCCCACTCTATTGTGGATTTCGTGGAACCATCCTTTGCCTATAGATTCCATTGTTAGAATAATAATCAAAGAAAACATTACTAGAATACTCACCTCCATTATCTAATCTGAGACATTTCAAATTGAGTCCTATTTCATTCTCAACCAAGGTTTTCCACTTCTTAAAATTATTAAATACATCATATTTATTTTTAATATAATAAACCCAAAATTTCCTAGTTACATCATCAATAAAAGTGAAACAATAACTAGAACAACTAATAGAGGATAATTGAGCTAGACCCCATACATCTGAATGTACCAACTCTAACTTATGTTCTTTCTTTTTGAGTCTAACTTTCATTAACTTAACTTGATTTTGTTTATAATACACACAATCCTCAAAAAAGTCTAAATCAATTTCTTTTAATCTAGGCAACTAGTCTTTTAAGATCTTGATGCCCTTATGGATCATATGACTTAGCCTATAGTGTCACATAGTTACATTTCCATCTATAGCAACTAAATCAAAAGAATCAACACTACTAATAAAATATAAAGTACCAAATTTATTACCTCTCAAAACCAAAAGATCAAATTTGGTAACTTTCCAAGAATATATATTAAACATTACTAAATATCCCTCACTGCCCAATTTCCCCACTAAAACCAAATTTCATCTCAACATAGGCACATATCTGACATCCTTAAGTAGCCACATGTTCCCATTCTACATTTTCACTTGAACACAACCTTTTCATAATATCTCACATGGTTCATCATCACCAAGATAAATATGTCCCAAATTTTCTTAAACATAATCAGTAAAATAATGCTTATGTGAGGTGGCATGAAAAGAAGCCCCTGAATCTAATACCCAAGACTTTGAAAAATTATACAAAGAAATAATTAAGGCATATTGACATGATTTACCTAATGTCACATTTACCTCATTAATTTCCTCTTTGTTGGCATTCTTATCCTAAAGTGACCAATAATCCTTCTTTGAGTGTCCACTCTTCCCATAATACCAACATATCATCTTGGATCTACATCTGGATTTAGATCTACATTTTGAATTTACATAGTTGCCTTTGATCTTGTCCTTTACCTCCCTCTAGTTTCAATAGACAAATAATTACCTAAATGTCATTCACTAGTGCTTTTCCTTCACATTTCTTCATTAATAATCACACCTATAACATCCTTAAAATTTAAGCTTCCCTTTGTAGGGACTACATTACTCACATCCATAACCAAACTAGCCCAATTATCAAGAAAAGAACATAAAATCAGAAAAGCTCTAACTTCATCATCAAACTTAATTCCAACATAAGTGATCATACTTTAAACCATATTAAAATCATTTAGATGAATAGAAATAGAACCAATTTTAGATATTTTCATATTAAATAATATTTTTATAAGAAAAAATTTATTTGAAGTAGAGGGTTTCTCATACAACTTTACAAGTTTATCCATGAGATCCTTTGTAGTTCTCTCATCTAAAATGTTAAATGCAATAGAAGATGTAAGGAATAACCGTATGGCTCAAAAAGCCTTCCTGTCAAGTAAGGACCAATCCACATCACTCATACTTACAAGTTATTCTCCTTGCCCCTCTAAGGGGAGATGAAGCTCTTTCTGATAGAAGTAATATTCCATTTGAATTTTTGTCAAACCAAAATTATTACTATCAAATTTCTCAACCTTGAATCTGATCTCTTCTCCCATATCTCTCATTCAAGCTAATAACCCTTCCTATGATTTACCACTTCAGTAAAAACACAACCAAAACTCTTATACCAGTTGTTAAGAATTAAATGAATTCAAACCAGATTTAATCCATTAGAGAATATTAATTTAAAAACACTAACCAGATTTTAAATGTGTAAAATCATATTTTACTATGCACTACTTGAATCACAAAATCAATTCCTCAAATAAAAATAAATGAAAGCATTAATGGAGAAACTAAAAACAACAATAAAGACCATAACATAGATATACCATAGTTCAATCATTGTTACTTTATAAAGTAGACTTAGATGCTCACATGATAATCTCCCCTTCATATTTCATTTCTTATAAATAATATTCTTATCTTCTCTCTCAAGGTTAGAAAAATGAATCTTATTCAACTAAACTACTTGTATTATTGTGTGCACAACATGCCCCATAAACATGGGAATAACATGTTCCCAAATCCTTACATTTTTGTGTAATTTTCCTTGTCTCCTCTTTTAGAAAAATCTTAAATACTCAAGTAAAACTCCACTTATTCTCTTACTTTAAAACATTACCCTCATGTTGTTTTCAAAATTCTTATCTTCAAAAACTATCTCTAAATCCACTATCCAATTCATGGTCTTATTTGGGTTGTGTTTACCACAAAAAAACAATATTACTAGTGGGCTTGCCTCTTTCCTTAATTTTTACCTCTGATCATAAATTTTTTATCTTATAGTTTTTATTATCTCTAAGACAACCAACTTTACTTTTATGGATAAAATCATCTCCAAAATTTATTATTCATCACTTATATCTTCAACATCTTCACTCTATGCATCTTCCATGATGTCAAATATTGTTACTCCCTTTAAAATCTCAACCAAGTCTTATACCTCTAGTTCTCTTATAACTTTGTGTGTCATACCATCTTCAACAAGTAGTATTATCTTTCATAGCCTGCAATTGACTTAAACAATATCTTCTTATACTTCCTCTCAACTTTGAATAATTCTCTCACACATATAACAAACTTTCCTTCTCACCTATATAAGCTTATATTTAACAAATTTAAACTAATTTAAGTAAAATTATCTTATATACCATAAAATTGACTCATAAAAAAGAATTAAAAGCTTAAACTAGAAATGAAATAACTTTAAAAATGCAAACACAAAAGAGGGCTCTACTTAAGGATTACCTTTACTTTTGTTATGCATGGTTAGACAATCACCCATGGTCTCACTTTAGAACACTAATAAACTTGACACATTTAAACTAAAAAAAATCATTAAATTCATATTAAACATGTTACAATTGTATTCACACTCACACATATGGCTAGAGATAGTTTTTGAAACATAAACATGAAGAAGAACATACACTTTTAGTATCTCATGTATTGGTTTAGATTCAAGCCCCTATTTTATTTCTTGGAGTTATTTTCTTCTCAATTGAAACCCTATTAAGTGATATAACCCACTTATATACCTAATTATATTTATTTCCTAATATTTATCTACCTTTTGCCATGTCTCTTCACCTTCCTTATCCCCTTAAATAAACTACAAATCCATTTGTTCATATTTTTAGGATGATACTTTTATTTTAAATTCATTTATTAAGAAAATACCACTATTTTCATGTGAAAAACACCATTTTTAGTTTTGAAACTATCACTAACAATTTTGAAACTGACACCATATGCATATTGGTAGTTTCATTACTTTTAAAATCCATGAACCTGTAAAGGCCATATGTTAGAGTAGGTTATTTACCTTAGCTCATGTTTCCTAGGTTATTTATTTGTTTTAAGCATTGTTTAGGTTTTTTGAACCACTTAGGTGTGGATATTAAATATTTAAGTGTGGCGGTTTTATATCCCTAGGTTATCTCCTATGATCTTATGGATATTAATGATACTCCTTGCCTATATATGCAAGGCACTCTCATTGTACTTGATAAGTTTTTCAAGATATTATATGATATTTCTACTTTTTGTTTTGTATATAAATTTACAATTTTATGCTATGATATTATCCTTATGATATATTTATGTTAACACCTATGATATTTTTGTTTTAATTTCATTTTTTATTTAACTTCATTTTTGAATTAAATACCACTATTTTCATGTAAAAACCACCATTGGCAATTTTTAAACTACCACTAGCGGTTTTGAAACCACCACCATATGCAGTCCAATAGTTTGATTACTATGGAAAGCCATGAAATTCTATAGGACATATATTAGAGTAGTTTATTTACCTTATCTCATGTTTCCTAGGTGATTTATTTGTTTTAAGCGTTGTTTAGGTTTTACCACCTAGTTAGGTGTGGATATTAAATATTTGAGTTTAGTGATTTTTTATACCTAGGTGATATCCTATGATCTTACGATTATAATTGATCTTCCTTGCCTATATATGTAAGGCACTCTCATTTTACTTGTTATTTTCTTAGATATATTATATGATAATGTTACTTTTTGTTTTGCATATCAATTTACAAGTATATTCTATCAGATTCTCCTTGTGATGTTTTTTTATTAACACCTGAGGTCTTTATGGGATGGAATGCTTTATTTTTTATTAATTTCACTTTATTACAACATTATGTGTTTTAGCCATAAACTTATGAGTTTGTTGTAATTTTTTAAATCTAAACAAAAAATGGATAGAACCATTAGAATCATAAGATGTCAAAACCCTAGGAATGGATGTAAACATGACCTAGTTTCTTGATAGGACATTTGTTGACCATTTTGGAAGTTTGAACGAATTTTTATAATTTTGTGCATATCAGTATCACCTAGTAGTAGAAGAGAAAAAAATTATAGGTTTTCCAAAAAACCTAGTGGGTATTTATTACATTTGGAAGAAACTAAACTATTATTTATTGATCGAAGTCTTTTTACTACTTGTAGAAGAAGCCATACTTTTTTTAGATATGGGTTTTAAGTGTGTATGTTTGGATTTTTTTGATATGAACTACATCCTTTTATTATGACATTTATCCTTTTATTATGATATACTATCATACATCTAACCTGTGATCTGATGGTTGAAGATTTATGCCATTGATTTATTGGTTGAGACACACTTGGTTCGAGGAGGTCAATTATGGTAGTGGATACACATAGTTGTGACTTTAGAAGTGTATAAATATACTAAAATTGTACATGTAGGCTATATCTATGACCTACAAGAGCTAAATAGTACTTTAACTATACCTATGGGCTAGATTCATGATCTAGATTAGGGCACACCTTTGATGGTCTACATGACTTTTTAGAGTATGTCAAAGTTAAACTAATGAAGTGCATCACTATTCATATGAAATTTAGAGGTATTTTGGGTGTGATGTCACTCCTAAATTAATAAAATTAATAAAGAAGGGAGAGAACTCATCCTCACCATTATCCCTTGGTCACATGGTATAATTAGAGGGCGAGGGATTAATATTTTATTCCTACTAGTGGGGGATTAAGTCCCAAGTTCATTTTTTAAAATCTCTCCAAGAATTGAAAAAAATTCTAAGCATTTTAAATTTTGTGCAATTTTATTTGACCAATTTCTAAATTTTTTTTTAATAACTATAAATTTTTATCAAGAAATTGAAACCAAGTGTCTTTTTTTTCCTTCAAAAGTGTATGTTTTTATACCCGATTTATTGGTGTCATTTATCTTTTAAAAAGAACTCAACTATAAATTGCTAAATTTGGGAGGCCTAATAAAATAGTCTTTTAGTGGATTTGTCTTAGTGCCAATTTGAGACCCTTTTTTCATTCTATTTCTCTTTTTTGATTTTATCATGGCTTATTCTTCTAAATTATATCAATTTGAGACATTAAAAACACATAATTTCCACTCATGGAGACCAATAATGGAAATAAACATTAAACACATGATTATGGGTCTTAATGACTAAAACACAACCATTTTTCACTAGAGATTATTAGGAATTTTAGCACCAATGAAAATCAAATGAGCATATGGGTTTGATAATAACATATGTAAGTGATAGTATTTTATTTCATTTGGAAGGAGATTGATCTCATTTAAAAACATGGGAAAAATTGAAGGGTTTATCTGGTAAGGTGGATCACATGAGAGCTTTGAAACTTGAATTAGATATCACTTCTCTCAATATTAAAGATTTTCCATCTATTGTATACTATCTTATTAAGTTCAATAAGTTGTTGACACAATTTAAGGGTAATGTAAGAGATAATAAAGATGAATAATTTGTTTACCCAATTCTATCTAAGTTGAAAGGTCCATTCCAAATATTTACTTATAAATTTTTCTCTCTATCATGGATGCCTTAGGTTCCAAAATCAAAATACCTTATTCAGACTTATTTTGTGAAAGAATTACCCAGGAAGAATATAAATTGTCCAACCTTGATTCTTTCACCTCTTATAAGGCATTAGTATCATTTAATCCTAAGGACATGTGAAAATAAAATAGTAAACTCAAAACCACTCCTTATCCATCTCAAAGTGCCACTAAACCCAAAAATAATAACTCTAAACCCAAGGAGTCTTTGATATCTAATAATAAGTCTAGCCCTTCATGCTCTTTTTATGGGGGGACTAGTCATGTAAAAACTAGGTGTTAGAAGTGAATGCAAGACTTAAAAGATGAAATTATAAAACAAAATATCTCTATATCCACTCCACATCCTTCTAATTAGCATCACCTAAATAACATAATTTGTTAAGGAGATCTAAGTTACCTATTACATATAATTGGGTTATAGATTCTGGTGCTTCTCACCACATGACTTCTTCTAAGGAGTCTTTCATATCTCTAAGTTTGAGTTCCACTTCCAACATATAGGTTGTATATTCTTATTTTATTTTTTTAATGTCAAATGTGACATACAAATTGACATTGTCCACATCAATGATGCACTATATGTTCCTGACATCACTACCAATTTAAATATTAGTTTATCATATTTATCATTTTGGTTAGGGTAAGATAATGACTTTCACACCATAAGGGGATGAAATTCAAACCTTGTTAGAGCCTCATTCACGTATTTCATAAGTTTTTTTTCATAATATTTATTGACTATATCACTTTGAGAGTTTTAATGACACTTATTCTATGAGGACATGATTGTTTTCTCATGTGGATTCTAAAAGTAAGCATTGGCATGAAATATTTGGACATCTTAATTGTATATCTATTTGAAAGAGTTGAGAACTCATGGTATGATTGATGGTATTATTATATTTTTCTTTCTTCATGGATGTGTATTAGGGAAATAAAAACAATATCCATTTCCTAAGGATATGAACAAGAGAGCTTCTTCACCACTTGAGCTTGTGCATAGTGACTTGATGGGTTTTTATACTCCTTTAAATGGAGATAAGTATGTAGTTACATTTATTGGTAATTTATCAAGGCATAATTAGGTTTATTTTACAAAGTACATGACTAAATTTTTTTCACACTTCAAATTCTATAAGGTTTTGGTTGAGAATCAATATTCTAGTTGCATAAAGAAGCATTGTACTAATAATGGGGGAGTACTTTAGCAAATAGTTTTTTGATTTTTTGGTACTTCATGACATTGTTAACCAAAATTCTATTACTTATACTCCATAATGGAATGACTTAATAGAAATTAAGAACCCAAATTTGAAAGAGATGACTATCTACATGACATTTTCTCAATATTTACCTCTTGTACACTAGGCAGAAGTAGTTAATTATACAAACTACATTTATAATCACACACCACATATAGCACTTGAGAATTTGAACATAGAGGAGGATTCGTCTAGAACTAATCCTAATGTCTTAGTTTTTTTAGTTTTTGGGATGCATTCTTGGGATTTTGTACGAAAGAAGAAAAGGAAAGCCTTGGATAAGAAGAGAAAACCATTGATCATTGTATAGTATTATGAGGACATGAGAGGTTATAAAAATTAGGGTTTTGATACTCGTGATGTTCTTTTTTAAACACATGTTTATTATAATGAGTGTTTATCTTTTCATGAGTATCCATCTTATTCCATGATTTCTTCTTTTTTATTCCATCCATTTATGATTCTTCACTTCATCTTGAGGATCCAATTCAAGATTCCATTGAGGAAGATATGGATGTATACTTATATGCAGATCATGTTACCACTATGCCTAACTGGGATTGTACTACATTTTTTGGGGTATCACTTTTTATAAAATATATTGCACCCACTATAAATCATCATGCATATTTTATAGGTTATGGACTTTTGTATTAGGCATTTTTTGGGGATCCACAATATTTTTCATAGGTTCATGGGATACAAGAGTGGGATGATGTAATGAAAGATCAATATTCTTCTTTGATAAAGAATCATACTTGGGGTTTGGTCTCTCTTCCTAAGGGAGTAAATTTAGTTAGGTATAAGTGGACATAACACACTAAATATGCAACTGATGGGTCCATTAAAAAGTATAAGGCATGTCTTGTAGCAAAAGAGTTTATCATAAGTTGAAGGTATTGGTTAATCTAATAATTTCCCCCTATTTCCAAGATGAATTTTGTGTGCCTTATACTTTCTCTTACTACATCACAGGGTTGGCCAATATACTAGATTGATGTAAAGAGTGCCTTATTACATGGATATTTTCAAGAATAAATCTACATGGAATAAACTTCTGAGTTTTTTCATGATTCTTCTCTTATTTATCAACTATGAAGGTCTCTCTAGAGTTTGAAATAGGTTCCTTGATCTTGGTATGAGAATATGGAATCTTTTCTTCTATCTACTAACTTTGTTCACTTCCACTCAGATCCTACCATATATATATATATATATATATATATATATATATATATATATATATATATATATATATATAATGTTGGTGAGGATATTGTTATACTAGTTTTGTATATAGATGATCTACTTATAGGTAGATATTCTTCTTAGATTCAGGATATTTAGTAGGCTCTTTCATTGCAATTTGATATGATATATCTTAGTCTTTTATGTATTTTCCATGGTTTGTAAATTTCTCAATCAAATTCAATTATTTATTTGAGTTAGCAAAAGTACACCCTTGATCTTATTCAGAATTTTTTCATTACTAGTTGCAAGCCAAGTCCCTCTCCTTTCCATTTTGGGTTCACTCTTACTTCCACCTGTACTACTCTTTGTGATCCTATAATGTATAGACAACTAGTTGGAAGCCTCATATACTTAACCCATAATAGTCTTGATATTTCCTTTGTAGTTGAGCTTGTATCTTAGTTTGCACATACTCCTCATGAAATTCACTAGAAGGATACCAAAAGGATTTTATGATATTTGTAGGGTACTTCCCACTTTGGATTACATTACACCTAAGTTTATACTATATTTTTTGGCTCTATTGATTCGTATTGGGTAGGTTCTATCAATGATAGGCATTTTACTTCTAGCTACCTTTTTTTGTCTTGGTTCTCTTCCATTGTTTGGGCTTGAAATAAGTAGTAGGCGATTTTACTTTAATAAATAGAAGAACAATATAGGGAAATAGTCATAATGTGTCAATAGGTTCTTTTAATTCATTATTTATTGACAAAGCTTGGCTTCATGTATGATTTACCTATTATGCTTTGGTTTGATAACCAAGGTGCAATTCAAATTTATCACAACCATGTTTAGCATAGACAAACCAAGCATATTGAGATTCAATACACTTCATTCATCATCGAATTCAAGATGGAGTTATTTTTTTGGAGTAAATTTTGACTTACCAATAGGTTTCAAACATCTTTACAAATCCTCACCTCATTACCTTGAGTGATAGTGTTTGTGAGGACATCTTCTTTCCTCATTTTTCATGGATGTATTATACACGATTACTTGATCAATCCTTGTTATCGATACTCATAATATAGATATTCCACTTTATTTTTGGCTATTTTTTAACCCATATCTTCACTTAAGGGTGTGTTATAGTAGGTTATTTACCTTATCTCATGTTTTTAGGTGTTTTATTTTTTTAAATAATTATTTAAGTTTTCTTACCCAATTAGGTGTGGATATTAAATATTTGAGTATAGTGCTTTTATATCATTAGGTTATCTCCTATGATCATATAATTATCATCGATATTCCTCACCTATATATTCAAGGCACTCTCATTTTACTTGAAATTTTTTTAGAAATATTATATGATATTTATACTCTTTATACTACATATCAATTTTAAAGTCTATGTTTTTAGATTCTCCTTGTGATGTTTTATTGTTAACACCTAAGATATTTGTGTGGCTTGGAATTGTTTGTTATTCATTCCTTTCACCATAACTTGAGCATACAAACTTGGATTGAGATGATTATTTTTTAAAACTACATGATTATTCAGTATGAATCAAAATATTCAATAGTAGTTAGGTTTAGGGAATACATTTATTCCATTATATCATTTTCCCCACAACCTTTTCATTTAATCTATTCAACACATGTAGTGACATCTCAAATTATACTAATGGTTAAGAGACACATCTAAATTTATTATAACCATATAACTATCTTAAATGTATCCTTATCTAATGTGACTGATGCTAATAAAGTTTAAGAGTACTGACATTCCATTGGACTATATTCATCATGCCAAAAATGATAAATAAACAAAAAAGGATACATGAACACATGCAAATTTGTTTTTTGTTGATGAAATATTTCATGAAACCTTGGATTCTCTTTCATATCTTTTAATATAATGTTTGTGTTACTAGTAGTTTTATAATGTGTGTATAGTTAGATGTTATAATTAAGTAGCATTTTCCATTCTAATATATGTAATTAATAGAAATGTAAGGGCATTGAATTAATTTAATATTTTTTCCAAAATTAATGTGTGTGCTTGTTGTAATGTTAGTTAGATAAAAGTAAAAATGGCATTACATTACTTCCTTATTGATTTTATTAATCAAGTAAATTATAACCACAGTTAAGTCTAACATAACAAGTGGTACATATAATTATTAATTGGCTTTGTACTTGGTATGTGAATCTTATAGATATGCAAGGAAAGGTAGATTTGTATGTTTTATGAGTTGTGTGCTAAATTTATGTATTTATCTAAATTATACTTTTATATTTGATAAATATTTGAGTAGGTAATATTCTAAGGCAATCCATGGTTCCTTAACAAATAATTACCACCCCTTAAATTAACCTTATGTTAGATCTATCGAATCCAATACCAATTTGTGTATGAATTTAATTATTTTAAAGTAATTTAGACATAATTTATAGTGTATTGTAATGTGTACATTTATACTACAAGATCCTTAAATTCATACAAATTAGATGGATTATTTTTGCATTGTATTCTATCTTTTAGGTTTTATCACCAATAAAATAATTAAATATCAAAGTGTTTATCACCAAGGTGATCAAATAGCCAAAAGTTTATCCTTGATGCTGTAGAGTAAAAATAAAAAAATCATAAATAAAAAATTTAATAAGTGAAACAATTACCAAATTCAACCAACATCCTTCATAATGAAAGGCACAACAAAAGATTAAAATAAATTAGTCAAGAAAAAAAAAGTTGGAAGTATGCCCAAAGAAACTAATTAGGCTTCATTAATGAAAGACATGAATATTGTAGAGAATCAAGTATGTATTAACTAGTTATGTAAAATATTAGGATGTGAAAAATCATTAAAAATTTGGTGATGCTTAAAAATTAAGATCAACCCTTGAATCTCTTATCATTCCCCATCTAATAACCATTGGATATTCTCTTCCTTTAGAAGATATTAACAATATCTACATTAAACTAGTGTTGAATATAATGAAATGTGTTTCAAACCATGGAAATTATAATTAAAAATATACATCACAAAACCAAATTATACAACTAGAACCCAAATATTTTTATAATTTATATTGAATGAATTTGTAATATAAAATATTATATTTGACAAGCAAAAATTTAACCAAGGCCTCATAATCCATGTACAACTTGACTAGTAATAATAGGTTAATAACTTTAAAATTAACACCATAAGTAAAGGTGTGGGAATTTCAAATTTTTAAAATTTATTATCCTAGAATGATATGAAATTTAAAACCCACAATTAGTTTCATACAATTTCTCTTTAGGGAAACATGTCAAGAAAAAAAATATCCATAGGGATAAATGTAACATAAAAATATATTTTATTTATTTAAGATAAAACTTCCAAATAAATTTTATTTGTCCTAGAATTATATTAATAAACATTAACCTCAAAGGTATATAACTATACCTTAGTTTTTATCATTATAATTATTGACTACAATCACATTACTTACTACAAGCTAGAATGATTCGACAATTATTATTGACATAATTACAAAAAAAATATTGTTATCTTTATAATTTTTTTGGGGGGTTATTTACCTCATGTTATATATAATTATTATTTTATCTCCCATTTTTATTTTGAAAATTTATTATATAATCCCTATTTTGTTACCTAGATGTGCATCTATGTTCTAGGTGCACTAGTTCGATAACTATGAGAGGAATCATAGAGTCTGATAGCTATAAGATAAGAATATTGGGTAGAATGGGATAATTTGATAGATAAGAGATGAGCATAAAATTCTAAAAACTCTAATATAAGAATATTGAGTAGAATGGGCACATGCCCATTCTACACAAGAATATAATTTTGGCTTTTAGGCCTATTGTCATCATGTTTATATTGGTCACATGCCAATTCTACATAATAAAATAATATTGGCTTCTTAACATTTATAATATTATTATTTTTTTTGGAATGGGAATGTATCATGTCTATAATTGGGATGAACCCACTCTACAAAAGATAATAATATTGTTTTATTAACATTCATAATATTCTTATATTTATTATAATGGGCATGTTCCCATTATAAAAAAGATAAAAATATTATCTATCAATGCCTATAATCCAGTATTGTTATCCTATGTAGAATGGACACATATAATATAAGCCTATCTTGTGTAGAATGGTCACATTCCCATTCTAAAAAAGATAATAATAGAGGCCTTGATACAATAACTCAATATTATTCTCTTATGTTGAATGAGAACGTTCCTATTATACACAAGATAAGAAAATAATGGCTTGTGTAGAATGGGGACATGCCTAATCCATGCAAAATAAGAATATTATCGATGCTTAGAAGTGGATATATACAAAATATGGGAAAATAATATGGGGATATATTTTATAGAATGTTCTCATTCCTATTATACAAAATGTAATAATATTATCAATGCTAAGAGGAAAACATTATATCTTGTGTAAAATGGGCATTTTCCCATTATACACAAGATAGGTAAATAATATAAGCCTATATTGTGTAAAATGGGTGCATTCCCTTTCTACATAATACACACATATTGGCATCTAAGAATTGTTAATATTAGTATCTTATGTAGATCATGCATGTGAAAATTCTACATAATATAGGAATATATCAATTTCATATCTTATGTATAATGTGCACATTATGATTATACATAAGATAATGAGTAATTATAATAATATTATCTCATGTAGAATGGGTGTAAAATGTGTACATGCCCATTATACACAAGATAATAATATGGGTTTCTTACTTAGAATCCAATATTCTTATCTTGTGTAGAATGGACACATAAGCTCTCTACACAATATAATAATATTGGCCTCTAATAAGAAGCAAATATTTTTATATTATGTAGAATATGCATGTGCTTATTATAGAAAATATAGGAAATGAATATAGACCTATCTTGTATAGAATGTGTAGTTTACCATTATATACAAGATAAGATTATTATCAATGTTATACATAAGATAGGTCTATGTTATTTATATATTGTATGTATAATGGGCACATTCCCATTCTACAAAAGATAATACTATTGAATTTTGAGCAAGAAACATATTTTATTATCTTGTGTATAATGATCATGTGCCCAATATACACCCATTCTACATAATAATAATATTATCAATTCTCATAAGCTAATATTATTATCTTGTATAGAATGGGCATGTAACCATTGTGTATATGATAAGATTGAATTATTTTCATATCTTGTGTACAATGGTCACAAGACCATTTTACACAAGATAATAATGTTATCAATGATAAGAGGTCAATATTATTATCTTGTGTAAAATGAGAATGTGCTCATTATACATGAGATAGGCCTATATTTTTTCTTATTATGTGTATAATGAACACATTGCACCCATTCCACATAAGATAATAGTATAGGACCCTTAGAAAGAATATAATATATTTATATTTTATATAATGGGAATGTGCTAATTCTACAAAAATATTAATATTATTTATCAATGTTTAGAAGACTTATATAATCATATTTTAGATTAAGGTAAAAACAGGTTTTGAAGGGACCCCAAAACCCTTTGACAGAATTAAAGAGGTAGATCAATTATAAGCACTAGGATAAGCAATCCTTAAGCCTACTAAAAACTAGCAGCAAAATCAAGAAAAAACAGGGGCAACATCATTAACCATTTTATGTTCCGCCCCCTAAAATTCCAAATAAAGATTTTCTATCTATTTTTTAGGGGTAAAATCCAGAATAGTTGCCTGCCTACCATTAGCAATATTCTGCTTACTTTCTAATTCTCTATTTTTCTTTGCAGATCTTCTTCCCGGTCGGTCTGGAGAGCCAACATCTGGTTTCATTTTTAAAAACTGTTCATCTCCTTTTCTAGATTTATCCATAGTAGAAACTAGGTGTTTAGCCTTCATTTTTTGGTCTTTTTTGTTGCTTCTTGTTTCAACCCCCTTTGTAATGGTCTTTTTTTTCAGCTCTTTTCTTTGGTTTGAAAAGTGCTTTATGATTTCTCCATTATCTTTTACTTTTAGCACCTTCAGAGGGTAAACATTCTTAGCCTGAATCACCTTGGTCTTAGAAAAAAGAGGATCATCCTCTTCTAATTTATTTTCAGCTCCATCCAATAATTTTCCTTCCTCCAGTTCAATTTTGTCTTCTACATCTCCCCAGATGTCTTCTATCTTTTGATAGCCAACGATTTGTTTTGTTAAATCTATCAACTCATATTTTCTTTGTTCAGGATTTGTGATTTCAGATTGCAGCCCATAGCCTTCTTGCTCAGAATTGTCTTTCTCAACCACAAACTCTTCATCCGCATCTGATTGTGGAACTTTGGGTTCTTCAATAGAGATCTCTTTCTCCTCCTCAACATGTATAATTTTATTATCTTTATTCTTCTTTATTTCTTGTTGATTTTTTTCTTTGGGTATCCATACTTTCTTATGCTGAACCTTGGTCTTTGTTTCATCCAAAACACTGCTTGAATAATTTTCCTTTTGTAAGGATAGTTTCTGGCCCAATGCCCCTATTTTTTACAAGCATAGCAAGAATTGGGAAAATCTTCAAAAACAAACCTTTGAGTTTTTTTGCCATGCTTAGAAATTAAATCCACTTTTTCTAGGAGATTTTTCAAATCTACAACTTTAACATAAAGTCTGGCATGTTGAAGTTTGGATCTGGTAACCGTTGCATTATCTAATGCCACTAGTTCACCAAAAGAGCTGGCTATACCTTTAAAAATGTCCTCATGCCAAAACTTTAAGGGAAGTCTAGGAAGTCTTACCCAAATGGGATTGTTTAAGAAGAAAGAATCTGATAGGTCCATGTTGGGCTCCCATTTTTTAATGGTTAAAGAGCATTTGCCAAAAGACCATGGTCCTCCACACAGAACCATATTCATGTCCTCTTTACAGTTGAAATTGAACAAAAACAAACCATTCAACATAGGAGCCATTTCAACATCTCCTCGAATAACCCATTTCCTTTTAACCATCTTGGTAAGGGATTCTATATCTGGTCTTGCCCCTAAAAATTTACCCACTAGGGTGAATTCCAAAGAAGACACAGAAAAATCAATTAAAGGATCTTGGATAAATACTTGGAACTCACCTTTCTCCCAGCATGATTTAGTAATAACCGGCGGGAAGAGAAATTTTTCATTGGGTTTCTTGCCAAATAGAGAGGACCACTTCTTTTGTTCTGAGTACTCTACCTTCTGCACTTCTAAGAATTTTTCCTTGTTTAAATGCCCATTCTCTTTCTCCTTTTTAGTCATCTGCCCCAACACAGCAAGAGAATAATCTTGTTGGGAGGTACTGGTACCATAGAAAGGATCCAATCCATTCAGAGGTATCCCAGTCTTTTTATTAGTAAAAAATTTAGATCCTTCATTTTAGTTTTCCTCTCCTGCTGTCCCTCCACATTTAGTACCTCCTTCCTAGTTATCCACCACCAATTCTCCATTTACCTTCCATCCTTCATTTCCCCCTTTTGGAAGGGCATCTTCTATCTACCTCCCTGCACATTCAGATTCTAATTCTGGGAGTGCTTCCAGCGCACCCAGTGCGCCCAGCACTCCCAACATGCCCAGCGCATCCTAGCGCTTCATTCAAATTTTGAAACCATGCGCTGCGTGCCTTCTACCTTCCGCCTTGGTGTAACTATTACTTATTATCATATAATCATATTATCTATTAAGAATCCAAACTTATTACCTTGTGTAGAATGGGAATGTGTCTATTATACAAAAGACAGGCCAAAATTTATTTCCTATCTTATTTAGATTGGGAACATGGCACCTATTGGCAAAAATTGGTCTACATACAAAATTTTTGCCTTGATGAATAATCTCTTTCTAGTCATGACTTAATGATGCAGTGCACTATATTAGAGGGTCTTAGCATGGTGAATTAAACTATCTCAAGAGCCTATTGTAGTGGATGATCCAATTGTAAAGTGAGGATATAAGCTTCATTCCCCTACTTCATGTTCCCAACCTTCTGATGAAGGTTTTAGGAAAGTTTCAAGTAAGTTTGGAAACTTTAAGGTAAATGCCTACAAGTGGGGTTTACATTGAAAATACTAGATCAAGCTAGATTTCTAAGTTATTCACATCTAGTGGAAAGAATGAAGTGGTGGGGAAAATAACAAAACTATCAGAGCCTTGATTAAAATCTTCAATATGGCCTAAGCACCTTTTTTACCAAGACCCAAGTAGAAACTAGAGATTTTTATGCATTTTACAAAGTTGCAAATTATCTTCTCTTTCCCAATTTTGAAAATTTATAAATTTTCAAAGTTGAAAAGTATCATTGCTTTCCTAATTCTGAAATTTTTTAAAGTTGTAAAGTATCTCTACTCTCCCAAATTGAAAAATTGTATATTAGCAAAGTTGAAAATTTGTAAAATGCACTTAAATGTCTACAAAGACTTTGCATGTGTCTCTACAAGTTAAAATATCAATGGAGATTTATAGGGACTTGGCATGTGTTTTTCTAATCCAAAACCTTAATAGATATTTGGAGGGACTTTGTATGTTTTTTACAAGCCAAAATCCTAACAGAGATTCAAGGAAACTTTTCATGTGTTTTCACAAACCAAAACTCTAATCAAGATTCATAGGGACTTTGCATGTGTTATTGTAAGCCAAAACCTTTATTAATATTTATAGGTACTTTGAATGTCTTTATTCAATCCAAAACCCTAATGGATATTTAGACAAAATTTACATGTGTGTTTTCAAGTAAAAACCCTAATGTGGGCATGGATCTTTACATAATTCAAATCTTGAAGCCCTTTTTTGATCAAATGAGATTAGCAAAAAAATCTTGATTAGCCTATAAGTGACATAGAGGGTTATTAAAGGAATTTAATCCTCCCAATATATATTAGATAGAAAAATATGGTGGTTGAAGTGTATTTATTGAATATTGAAAGCTTTCTCCTCCTCTTTCTCTTCTCATCTTCTATATATAGCTCTTTCTTCTCTTTGTAAGATATAATATTATTTTATAAGGTGAAACCCTATCAAATTTTGTAAATAATAACCTTTGAAGCAATAATATTACGTATTTTATCTATTTCTTTGATTGCACTTTGTGTTTTATGTAGTTTGTGCATGATTGCCTTGTGAATAAGTCTTCTTTCTTAGTGATTATCCTCTCCTCCTTGCCTTTTTAAGGTGGTTTATGGTGTTTCTAGGTATGAATTTGTATTTTTTTAGTCATAAGTTAAGGTTTATTGTGACTTTTACCATTCCTCTATGATTTGTTCCTTGTTTAGAATTCCTTATTTATAATTATACATGCAAACCAACTAGTATTGGAAATTATGTAAGTGAGGGATCTTTGAGTTATCTTTGTGTTTGTTTTTGAGCAATTAAGAGTGTCATTTAGTTTTATGAATCACACTTTTTATGCTTTTATTCATTTTAATGTATCTCTTATACCATTTTCCCTATTAAAATCAGTAGTTTAGGTGATTTACCAAGATGAACCAGTGTTCTCTAGAGGCCCTATCATTAGATACCCACATCATGGGGTTGATCCCATTGTGTGGCTAGGAGTGAGAAAGCCTAAATAACCTTATCACAAGGCAAAATACTATGACATAATAGTTCTTGAAATACCCACTATGATACATTTGAATAATATTGATTGATATTAATGCTAGTCTTGACCCATTTGTAGTATTTGTAAAATACACACTCTTAGCATCAATTGAATCCAATGAACACTCAACTTTCTGGTGGATGAATAGTGCCTATCTTTCATGCCAAAGGTGACTACAAGGTCAGCTTCAAGAGGTATTCCTTTTGGTTTTATTTAATTAAATTTTAACTTAATAATAAGATTAAGATTTTCCAACACTCATCCATACTTGAGAAGCTTCCCTCCTAAACTAATTTACAAGTCTACCTCTACTAGAAGATCCTTGTTAGCTCCTTTCATTACCATGGCTACCCTTAGAGCCTTACATTTTATGGATTTTAATGTTCAAATTCCTTTTGATATTAACTAGTGTGATCTTATCTTAGTGCCATCCCTTAACAATTTACCTTAATACTCATGGGATAACTATAAAAATCCTATTGAACACATCAGAGACATAACTAACTTTTAAAATAGCCATAACATCACTAAAGAGAATATAGCTATCAGGTTGTTGGCCATATATTTCAAGGGAAAGGACCTAGATTAGTATAAGAACCTAAATATTCATTACATCACAACATGGGATTATTTAGGGGATGTTTTATAAAAAAGGTTTGAAGATAAGGGTGATAACTTATGACTATAAGAATAATTGATAATAATCAGGAGAGTTCCTTAAGAGGTCATATAGGACTTTAATAATAGGTTTCATAAAATATGGTATTGGATTCCAATCCTCATCAAATACAATCATAATTTTTATTTCCTATATTATTTAAGGGATGTAAATAGTGATATTATAGTTATGATATAGTCAATGAGGGGAACACATTACCTGATGCTTATGAGGTAGAAATCAGGGCATATCATAGATTAATACAAGCTGACAAGATAACACCTAGACCTCATATGCCCTTGTTACCCAATATTCAACCACATCTTTATATTATTCCTCCTCTTACTAACATTCCTCCTTTTCCAACACTTGATACCATACCTACGCTGAAGAAAGATAAAACTTCAACTAGTTAGTATAGTGAACTTTAAGAACTCAATAACTTATTCCAAACATTTGTAAATGATTTACTGAATGTTAAGAGATATCAAGCTTATTTTAATATACCATACCATCCCCCATATCAGCCTAAAAAACCCTATCAATCCAATAAGACACCCTTCAAGGCTAATTCTCAAGGGTAATGGTAGCTCACCAATGCTAAACCAAGTAACAACTACAATCCTATTATTAAAAGTACTTCTAAGACCTTAGTCCCTATTCAAAAAAACTTTTCACAAGAAGGTTAGTCTCCACTACCTTGGAATAAATCTTAAAGTTAGGCTATCAATCTAAATTTAGAGTTCAACCAAGGCTTCGATGAATAATGATAGCAAGGTGCTAGTTATGGGTTCAACTAGGCTTTAATGGTAAAAAATGTAAAAGTGCCAATGATGACTAAACTAAAAGGGACTAAATAATGCCAAGGTGATAATGAGGGAGAAAAATAGTTGTATACTACATTGGTAAACTACCAACTGTATGAGTGTTACTCTTTCAATCAAGAAGCTAGTATTAGCCAAGAAAACATTCATGTAGAAGCCAACACAAGGTTCAAGAGAAGGGACATAAAGGGAAAACAAGAATTAGTCAAGGGGTATTAGGCTAATCTTCTATTATTTTCAAATCCAAATTAGCCTAATGCAATTCTAAAGGCTCAAATAACTTAAAAAATCATAACCAAGGAGGTACTTTTATACCTAAAAGCTCACAAGTGAATGTTGGTGGTACACACATAAACATTGTTGAGAAAATGAATAAGCCAAATGTGAGTGTCACTATGTGGTAATTACTTTCTATACCTGGTCAATTAGATCTTATTCAAGAGGGTTTGCCAAAAATAAATGTTTCATTGAAGTCACCAAGCATGGAGAATGTGGTCCTCACTAATTCAATCAAAACCAATGAAGGGTAGTCAAACATATTCCCTTATACATTTATTTTATCATTTGAAACTCCTTGAACACAAATAAATGGTGGAGAGTAGTCTAATCATTTAAAGGATGCCTAAATCAATAACATATTAACTTGGTTTGAAATATGAACCCCTCTCTAAAGGGGTATTATAGATTGATGGATCTTCTACTAAACCATCTAGTATTATCAAAGGTTTGGATTTAACCCTCCATACTTGTCCTAATGTTTTAGTAGTCCAAAAAGTGTTTTTTCTATAGGTACTACACCATTTTTCTCTATGCCTATCTATAGACTTCAATGCTAAAAGTATGGGTTACCTAGAAGTAAATTAGTCTTATATGGAATTTAGGACAAGTTATGGAACTAAGGGTTCCATTAGGGCTAAACCAAATGCAAAGTTTGACATTGAGACTTATAAACTAAGCAACCTAAATAACAACTACATAGTGTTGGATGAGGAAAACCACCCTATTGATTAAGAGCTAGACACTCATGTTGAGGTGTTACTGACATCTTATAAGATGAGCTATGGAATGAGAATCAATAAATTGACCCTTTGGGAGGCATTGAAGAAATAGATATGGGATTCTATTGCTTGGATGGAGAGAATGAGTCTATACCATCACTTACTAAGCCATAAGAGAATACTAATAAAATCTATAAAATGTTCTCTGATAGATTAAGGAGAAAACATGGAGTAGGGGCAGGTGTTATGATAGTCTCTCCCTCTAATGACAAGCACTACTCAGCTTGTAGATTTTAGTTTAGCTATTCTTTTAATGTAGCTAAATATGAAAGACTTATTCATGGCCTCCAATGGGATATAAAGATGAAAATCAAGCAACTACAAGTATTTGAAGATAGTGAAATCATTGTCAATTAGATAAGAAGCCAAAATACATCCAAGAACCCCTTGATGAAATATTACAAGCAAGGGTGTGGGATTTATTGGAGGATTTTGAATCCTTCAACATCTAAAGTATGCCTAGAGAGAATAAAAAAACATGTAAATAGATTAGCATCAGTGGGGATCTAATTTGATATACCAACAAATTTAAGTAAATTATAAAATTATCCACATGTTAAGGTGGTTTTAAGAACATCCATTCTTGATAATGAAGGCAATTGGCAAGTTTTTGACAATGACAAGTAGATTGCCTACTTATTACAATTAGAGGCTATGTTTTCATCTTCAAATTAGAATAAGTCACTATGGAGATAAAATCCTCTAATTGAAAAAACAAACTCCCTAAGGGTATACTCACCTTTGAGAGCATCTTCCATATAGGATATTTTGTGAGGAAAGATAAGGTAGTCCTCTCCACTAGTGAAGATAACCATCATAGAGTTATCATCTTCTAAGACAAATTCTCAAGTCTGAGAAGGTCAATACTAAGGTTGAGAAATTTGTATTAATTTCACTTTATAGGGAGTTTGAGGATATATTTAATTGGGAGTAAATTAATATTAGGGGTTTTGACCCTCAGCTTACTCAACACACCATTGAGTTAGATGCAAATGTGAAGCCTATGAGGTAAAAGCTGAGGACTATCAATCCCAAGATAGAGGTATTCATGAGAAGAGAGTTAACTAAGATTATTGAGTCAACCATTATCTTTTTAATTAAACACTATTCATGGGTGGTCAAACTTGTACTTATAAGGAATAAAAGTAGTGATATTTGGTTGTGTGATGACTTCAAGGATTTTAATAAGGTCTCCTTAAAGGATATATATCTATTTCCATCCATGGATAAGCTCCTCCAAATGGTGTCTAGTCTAAATGGTGTCTCTCTCTTAGATGGGTATTTAGGTTATAACCAATTGTTAGTCAAGGAGGAAGACTAGTACAAGACAACCTTCACCACCAAGTGGGGGACTTATGCGTACAAAAAATTTTCTTTTTGTCTCTCCAATTTTGGTACCACATCCCAAAGAGCCATGAGCATGGATTTCCATGTTCTATATAATCACATGGTGCTTGTGTACTTGGATGATATCACAATTTTCTCCAAGAATTTAGGTGACCACATAAACCATTTGAGATTCATTTTTGAGAGGTTTAGGGAGTTTGGTATCTACTTAAACCCCAAAAAGTTCATGCTTGATATTTATAAAGGCAAATTATTGGGACATGTTATCTCTAAAGTAGGACTAACCATTGACCCTGAGAGGATAAGTGTCCTATTGGCCTTATTTTTGCCTCAACATAAGAAAGGACTTTAAAGCTTTCTCAAGAAGATAAATTTTGTGAGAAGATTCATACCTAATTTTTGACATTTGGTTAAGCCTATAAAAATAATGTTAAAGAAGAATCAAGTCTTATCTTGGTCAAAAGAAGGAAAGTAATGTTTTAAGGCTATCAAGTTAGCCATTGCACAATCACCAACTCTCTTAAATCTATATTTTTCAAGATATTTGTACCTATATGCCTTTGTTAATATGGAAAACATATCAAATATGTTCATACAACATAATTAGGAGGGTCTTGATCAGTTAATAGTTTTTTAGTTAGGAGCTTGAAGGATATGAAGAGATGTATACTTTTATTTAAAAGTAAATGCTATCTATTATGAGATCATTGAAAAAAATTAGGCCTATGGTTTCAAAAAAAAATATTCATCTCATGGCATCTCATACATGTGTAAGAGATTTCCTCTTGAGTAGATATCTAAATGAGAAGAAGGCTAGGTGGATAACTAGAGTCATGGAGTATGCCAATGAGATCAAATTTACTAAGTTAGTGAGAGGTAAAGGTTTGTGTGATCACTTGGTTACTAGCATACAAGAATAAAAAGAGGTTACTCTAATGATGGTAGATAGCCTACAAGTTGTTGCACTTATACATTCCACTGATTGGATGTAAGACATGATTAGATTCTTAATGATTGGTGTGATTAATCAAGGTATGAATAGTACAAATAATATACTTCATACTTTATTCCATACCTTATGCCTTAGTTGATGGGGTATTATTCATGAAATACCTTAATGGAGTTTTGTTTAGGTGCATAAGGGTTGATCAGGTAAATATACTCTTGGAGAAGTTCTATGATGGAATTTTAGGAGGTCACTTTTCTCCAAGGATAAAAACAACAAAAATAATGAGGACTAGTTACTATTTTCCCAACGTTTTCAAATATTCCTACACATGGGTTAGGAAGTGCCAAAAGTGTGTTATTTTTAGTGGTAAATAAAGACTAGTATCCCTTCCTCTTAACCCCATTTAGGTAAATGAGACCTTTATGTAGTTAGTCCTTGACTTCATAGGCATGATAAATCTATCTTCTAGTGGAGGTAAAAAGTGGGTACTCATTTCCACTAACTACTTCACTAGGTGGGTGGAGGTTATTTCTCTAAAATAGGTTGATGAGATAGTAGTGTTAGATTTCTATGATGGCATTGTGATAAAGTTTGGGGTATAGTCCACTATCATCTCAGATAATGCCTTGGTATTTATTTGCATGAAAATAAGATAATGTGATATTTATCTAGGTATCTACCTTAACACATCATCCAACTACTACCTCTAGGGAAATGGGCTTATTGAGTCAACAAAAAATAACTTCACTAGAATATTCAAGAGCACCATGGAGAAGAACCAAAAGGTATGGTATACCAAGTTAAGAAAAACCTTTTGGGATGATAAGGTGACTCCCAAGAGTGCCATTGGAAACTCACCATTTGTCATTATATATGGAAGAGAGGCCAAGCTACCCATCTCACCTGAACTACCAAATTTGGAGCTAGCTCATCAACTTAAGTTGAAGTAAAACAAGACCATGGGTGTGATAATGGTATAACTCATGGATCTTGAATAAATAAGAGACCTTGTAATGAGAAAAATGGAATCACATCAAGTTTTAGTTAATAAGGTTTTTAACAAAAGATCCATTGAAATAGACTTTAATGAAATTAATCTAGTCTTAAAGTGGGATTATAACAAGGACAATTTAGATAATCATATAAAGTTTGATATTTTTTGGAGTGGACCCTACATAATTCATGGCTACAAACAAAACAATGCCTTTTATCTTTCCATGTTGGATAAAGAGGTATTACCCATCCTAGTCAATGGGATTCATCAAAAGACTTGTTATTAGAAGTAGTTTATAGCCATTGTATATATTATATTGGATGCCATTTTCCTCTAAGTGATTCATGCACATCCTCTTCTATTGTGTGTTTCCCTTCCATAAGTGCTTTTCACACATGGTTGTCCTATTTCTTGTTGTTCTTGATGTTGTGAGAGTTTATTTGAGAGGTTGGTAGCCTTCTTCTCAATTGAGAAGAATTTTTTATGAATCCATAATCCCAATGGATAGGATAATATGGTTATTATATTTCATATATAGGTAGGCAATCCTAGGAGGTTATAAAAAAATTTGGCCAAAATTGGCCTACATACAAATTTTTTGTCCTTATGACTAATCTCTTTCTAATCATGACTTAATGATGTAGTGCACTATCTTAGAGGGTCTTGACATGGTGAAATGAACTATTTCAAGATCTTATTGTAGTGGATGATCTGATGGTAAAGGGAGGAGATAATCTTCATGTACCTACTTCATATTCTTATCCTTCTTATGAATCTTTTTTCAAAGTTTTAGATAAGTTTGGAAATTTTAAGGTAAATGCCTACAAGTAGGATTTACACTACAAATACTAGATCAAGTTAGTTTTAAAGGATATTCACCATCCAATGGAAAGCATGAAGTGGTGGGGAAAATAACCAAATTATCAAATACTTGATTAAAATTCTTAGTATGGCCTAAGCACCTTTTTTACCAAGACCCAAATGGAAACCATATATTTTTTTGCACTTTGCAACTTTACAAATTTATAAAGTTGTAAAGTTATACAGTTGTAAATTATATCTACTTTCTTAATATTTCAAATTTTTAAATTTTCAAAGTTGTAAAGTTTTATAGTATCTCTACTTTCTCAACTTTGAAAATTTACAAATTTGTAAATTTTTAAAGTTACAAAGTATCTTCACTTTCCCAATTCTATAAATTTATAAATTTGTAAAGTTTCAAAGATGCAAAGTATCTCCACTTTCCTAAATTTAGAAATTTACAAAGCTACAAAGTTGTAAAATGCACTTACATCTCTATAGGGACTTTGCATATTTTTTTGTAATTTAAAACCCTAATGGAGATTTAGAGGACTTTACATGTACTTTTGCAAGACAAAAGCTAATGGAGATTCAGAGGGACTTTATATGTGTTTTTGTAAGCAAAAACCTTGACAAAGATTCAAAGAGACTTTGCATGTGTTTTTTCAAGCCAAACCCTTGACAAATATTTATAGGGTCTTTTCTTGTATTTTTGCAAGCCAAAACCCTAATGGATATTCAGACAAACTTTTAATATGTTTTTGCAAGTAAATACCCCAATGATTTCTGGGTATGGATCTTTTTATAATTCAAAGCTCTTAAAGCTCCTTTTTTATAAAATGAGATTAGAAAAAAAAACACGATCAGCCTCTAAGTGACATGGAGGGTTATTTAAGGACTTTAATCCTCGTATTCTACATTGTATTACCAAAGATGGTGGTTGAAGGAATTTATTGAAGATTGAAATCACTTTATATATATCTCTTTCTTCTCTTTGTAAGATATACTCTCATTTTATAAGGTAAGACCCTATCAAAATTTGTAAAGAAAAACCTTTGAATCAATAAGATCACCTATTTTTCCTTTCTCTTTTACTACAAATTGTGTTTTAGGTATCTTTTGCATGATTATTTTGTGAAGAAGTCTTCTTGGTGATTATCCTCTCCTCCTTGCCTCTTTTAGGTTGTTTAAGGTGCTAGGAGGTCTGAATTTGTGTTGTTTTAACCATAAGTGAAGATATAGTGTGAATTTTACCATTCTTATATGATTTATCCCTTGTATAGAAGCTCTTATTAATAATTATTCATGGAAAGCAACTGGTGTTAGAGATTGTGTAAGTGAGGGATATTTGAGATATCTTTTTTTTGAGTAGTTAGGAGTGTCATTTAATTTAGTGCATACCTTTTTTATGATTTTAGTTATTTTTATGCATATTTTCTACCCTTTTCGTATGAAAAATTAGTAGTTTAGGTGATTTACCAAGATGAACCATCCTTCTCTATAGGTTCAACCCCATCATAGGATACCCACAGCCTAGGGTTGATCTGATTATGTGCCTATAAGTAAGAGATCCTAAATAGACCTCTCACAAGGTGCAATTATACTCCACAACAACCCCCATTCTACATAAGATAATAATATAGAACTCTTATCAAGAGGATAATATTTTTATATTATGTAGAATGGGCATATGTCCATATACATAAGATAAGAATATTAACTATCATTTCTCATAATACTTTTATAAGAATATTATCAATAAATAAGCCAATATTTTTATCTTGTGTAGAATATTACTACATTCTACATGTTAGGATCATGATATAGGGCTCTATCCATTAATAAGTACTATTTTTTTAAAATGTGAAACTGAGATAGATTAAATGTTTGATGTTATACATGAAAAGAGGAATAAGTATTATTAAAATAAAGTCCAGATATTTTAATTATTTTACCATGTAAAAAATATGTTTTGTAAACACAATAACCAGAAGTTTAAAAAACCTAAAATTCAAGAAAATAAGTATGTTTATGACTACTCATTTAAGAATTGACCAAAATATAAATCAATATTATCACAAGTCAAAAATTACATATAGTGTCATTTTAATTATTTTAAAATTTTGTATTCAACTTTTTAGAGTGGTAAAATGTCATAAGTATAAAATCAATTTGTTTTTGATAATTTTTTTGTGAAACTACATTTTTACACAGATATTAAGAGCCAAGGGTAGAACATAAAGCTAAAAATTATGAAAGGATCTACAATGAGATTACTAAAAACAAACATGCATTTATTATTTCCATTATATCACTACAAAAAACATCAATAATGTTTCTATGAATGTGTAAGACAAATTTCATTCTAATAAAGGAGACATATTTGTCACAAATGATTGAAATTAAAAATCAAATGCAATTGCTTTTACTTTTTTTTGTAATGAAAGTAAACATAAAAATAAAAAATATATAAAGAAAATAAATAAAACTAGATACATATTTATAATGGTATTTTAGACTTAGATGTTATATTTTTTCCTCTTTGTAATTGAATTTATCTTTCATGTGAAAAAACTTCAAAAATTTATGTGATATTATAATCTCTAAAACTAATGTTTACTTTTGAGTTAACACCCTCTGTAAGTTCCATGTGATATCCCTATCCTCGAATGATGCTAGTATTTTTACCTGAGATACTTCCCTAAAACTAAATATGTATATCATGTGATCACTATGTTCTCATTCTATGTGCTAGCTTCATCAATATTTGAATAATAGGATAATGGCATTGTTAACTATTGTTGCTTACTGTATAAAAATTAAGGAAAGAAACTTGAATTATTTAATATTTTTTTTTATAAAGTATCTAATTATGAAAAAATGTCACCCAAACTCTTAGTGCAACATTTTTAGATTATTAAAATTACCCTCAATATTAGTTATTTTGTTAATTTTCAAATGTTAAAACACCCCACCATACACTTATGAAATTAAAAACACAATTACATTTTTAAATTTGTCATATTTTAATGGCATTTGTCATTACATAAGAGTTTTTCAATTTCGTGTCATTTTTTAAAATGATAACATTTATAGTTTGTCAATTCATAATTTTTGGAGTTAAGCTAAAGTACATCAAATTTATTTCAATCATCCAAAAATTACATCAAATCTAATAGAGTGTTTTCCTAATAAAATACATGTCATGTCAAAACATTAAAAAGTAATTAAATTAACAATGGAATATAATTTTGTTTTTTTATAATTACATTCAATTAATTTTAATTAAATTTTAGCTTTAAACCATGTAAATCTTTGAATTAATTTGATATAATATTTTTAACCATTGTATATTGATAACATTTATACTTTTATTTATGTTTAAATTAAATATTAATCCATTAATTCTTATTAATATACTTTAAATGTCTAAACTATTAGTGGCAGTTAAAATTTAACTTGCATACATTTAGGAAAATATGACCTAAATTTACATAGAATTCAAAATAATCTATATGCCACCATTTAAATATTATAAGGTATACTAGGCAAAATTTAAACATTAAAAAAAGGTAGGAATCAAATCTCATATTATATGAGAGTTATGAATATTTTAGGCTTTATTTTTCTCAAATAATTCCATTATTTGAATAGCTTCTATTAATGAACTGTCATTAACCTTGATTATGGAATCAAGGTTAATACTTGACAAACACTTTTTTTAGTTTGATAAAAAAACATTTAAAACAATTATATATTTTAAATTATATTATTTAAAATAAGGTGAAAAACATATTTGAGTCATTTAAGAATTTATCAATTGAAGATTAGAGATTATTTTTTTAATAATGTTTTTTTTGGGAAATAAATCAATGTGATCTCAAATGATGTTCTTTGTCCATATTCTTATCATTAAGGTTTATAAAACATTCCAAATTATATTTTTGTATAACATAATGCTAATTATAATAATACTATCCTATGTTGCTCATATCCCTACCATTGTTCAATATGGGCAAGAGCATAAGAATAATATGATAAGAATATTGGCTTCTTAATTGATAATATTATTATCTTGTGTGTAATAAGGGTGTGATAATTATACATAAGATAATAGTATTTTATTATTAATTAATATAATTATTATCTTGTTTAAAAGGGAAAGTTTCCAATTCTAAACAAGATAAGAATATTGATCCTATCTTGTGTATAATGGTTTAATTCATAATATTCTTATATTGTGTAGAACAAGATTAATTTATAGTATTCACAACTTTTGAATAATGGGTATCTATCATTTTTGAACAATATAAAAATAATATCAATTAAAAATCTAATAATATTATCTTATGTAGAATGGGAATATACCCATTCTACATGTCAAGATAAGAAAATTGGCCTTGTAATTGATAATATTTCTATCTTGTTCAAAATGGGCAACTTCCCATTTTAAACAAGATAAGAATGTTTATCTTATCTCATTTATAATGGGACTATTGTACACAATATATAAATGTTATATTCTTAATTGATATTAATGATCCTATATTGTTTAGAATGGGTAACTACACATTCTAAAGAAGATAATAATATTAGCCTCTATATTCTTGATATTATTAATTAAAAACTATTATCCTTGTCTTCTATAGAATGTTTATATTGATCATATATTGTTTAGAGTGGGTAATATCCCATTAAAAACAATATAGTAATATTGGCCTCTAAGAAATTATAAATTAATAAGCCAACATTCTTATCTTGTGTAGTGTAATGAAATTACTTCAACAATAAAGTAGAATAGCAGAAATAGATCCAGATATGACTAAACTATATCAAAATATATGATAATAGACAAGCCACTTCAAGGGGTAAACCTCCAAAAGCTTTAATATGAGCAGAATTCATAATATGAAGATAAATAATTACATATTGCCTCTTATATATAGTCTATATAGGCCATGGTTACTCCATAGGCCAAACTACTAACCAAATGAATGCATAGAGAAATGTCATATGGCATTAAAGAGGGATAAATAAGCCACAAGTTTTCTATTCCTATCCTCATAAATGTGATAGGTTAGGGGTGTAGCATGCCCTTCCCCTTCAAACCAACATTGTCCTCAACATTAAACAACTCTGGATGTTGTTGCAAAAAATCTTCACCTTCCCAAGTTGCATCTTCACTGCTCAGGTTCTTCCACTTGATCAAATATTCCCTAATCTCTCTATTTCTCAACCTCTTAGTACATTTTTGGAGGATCTCTCTAGTTCCAAAATGACTCATCCTTCTTCATCTAGTTTTCGAAGCTCTATCTAGGCTAAAACTTTATGTCTAATTACCTTCTTCAAATAGGAAACATGAAATATTGGGTGTATACAAGATGAATGAGGTAACTCGAGCTTGTAAGCCACACTTCCAATTTTATGCAGAACCTGATAAGGGCCATAATACTTAGGAGCAATTTTTTTGTCCTTTTTCTATTGCTTCAAGGACATCTACTTGTAAGGCTACAAATGTACAAGTACCTAGTCACCCACCTCAAAATTTTGCTCACTATGATGTTGATCCACTTGCTGCTTCATCCTATTTTGTGCCAAGGCCAGATTATTTCTCAAACTAGCCAAAACCTCTTGTTGATGTTGAATGTGCTCCTCCACATCTTGAACCTTGGTTTTCACCTTTAATGAAGAAGTGATGGAAGGTGGATGGTAACCATATAGTGCTAGAAATGAAGACATTTTAGAAGAGGTATGGAAAGATGTGTTATACCACCATTCTACAAGTGGTAGCCATTTAACCCAATGTCCCCATTTATTTGATACAAAACAATATAGATACCCCTCTAAACATTTGTTAACCACTTTTATTTTTATATTAGATTGGGGGTGGTAAGATGAGCTATGAGCTAGTTAAGTACCCAAATAGGAAAATAGTTTAGTCTAAAAATTACTAGTGAAAATAGGATCATGATCACTTACAATTATTTTTGGGGTTTCATGTAATTTTAAAACTACTTCCAGAAAAAATAGTTACTATTGTACTTGATGAAAATGGGTGTGAGAGAGAAAAAAAATGGGTATATTTTTTAAGCCTATCCACAATGACCAAGATAATATTCTTACCTTCAGAACAAGGCAACCCTGTGACAAAATCCATGGAAACCTCCTCCCACCATTGAATAGGAATTGGTAATGGTTGTAATAGACCTGGGGTCTTAACTATCTCACCTTTATTCTATTGGCATATCAATCATTCTAACACAAACTCTTTTACATATCCCTTGAGTCCTTCCCAAAATAATTCTTTCATAATTCTATGATTGTTTTCAAGAACACTGAGTGTCCCCCAATTGGAGATACATGTAACTCCATGATAATCTTATGCTTAAGATCTAATTTTTTGGACAAGTATAACCTACCCTTATACCATAGGACATTAGCTTTCCATTAAAATTTTTTAGAGGCTAAAGTAACTTTCTAGAGATTATGAATTAGAACATGTGTATCCTTGTCTTTCTCCCATTCTAACCTGGCTTCATCCACCCAATCTACTTGTAACATGGACATTGTACAAATTAATGCTTCTGTGGATGTATCCCATCTAGATAGTGCATCTACTACTACATTATCTTTACCCTTCTTATATATGATTTAAAAATCATAACCCAACATTTTTGTTACCCAATTTTTTTGTTCCTTAGATGATAATATTTTATCCAAAAAGTATTTGAGACTATCATGATCCATTTTCACCTTAAAGTGTCTACCCATCAAATAGGGCCTCTATTATTTAATTACATGAAGAATATCCATCATTTGTTTCTCATAGATAGGTTTTTGTATATTCTTACCTTTGAATTGATTACTCTCAAATGTAATGGGTCTTCCTTCCTGCATTAGTACTACTCCCAACTCAGATCTAGAAGCATCACATTCAATAGTGAATGTCTTTGAGATGTCTAGTGTAGCCAAAATTGGAGTGGTGCACATAGTTACTTTTAGTTTCTCAAATGCTTTAGTGGTGTCATCATTCCAATGGAAGGAATCCTTCTTTAGAAATGCAATAAGTGGAGCTTCTATGCTGCCATAACCTTTCATAAATCTTTGGGAGTAACATGTTTGTCCTAGGAACCCTTAATGATTTTTGAGATTTTTTGCCATGGGCCATTCCATCATAGCTTTGATATTATAGGGATCAGCTTTGAGACCTTCATGGGAAATAATGTGACCTAGGTACTCTACCTCCTATGCTCCAAAAGCACATTTGGATGGCTTTTCATAAAGCTAATGCTTCTCCAAAACTATCAACACCTATTTCATATGTTGTAGATGTGCATCCCATGTCTAACTATAAATCAATATGTTGTCAAAGAAAACCAACACAAACTTCCTTTAAAAAGGCCTAAAAATAGTGTTCATCAAGCTCTAAAAAGTAGATGGTGTATTGTTAAGACCAAAGGGCATTACCAAAAACTCATAATGGCCCTCATGCATTCTAAAATCAGTTTTATGAACATCTTCATCCTTGATTATAATTTGATGGTACCTTGAGTGAAGATCCAATTTTGTGAAATAATTAGCACCATGCAAATCATCAATTATTAGAATATAAAACTTATCTTTGATGGTGTACTTGTTGAGTTCCCTATAATTTGGGCACATCATTCGTGTGTCATCCTTCTTCTACACCATGACCACTGGTGATGAATATGGACTTTGGCTATGCTTGATGATCCCTGCCTCTAATATCTCATGGACCATCTTTTTGATTTCAATCTTTTGTGCATATGGATATCTATATGGTTATATGTTTAGTGGTTGACTCCGTAGAAGTAGTTTAATGGCATGATCATATTTTCTTTTTGGTGGTAGTCCTTTTAGCATGGCCCCAAAAATAGATGGGTGGTCATCAAGAATCATCTGTACATCAGGATGTGTAGATGTTTGTGTGGGTTGAAATTCTATGGAACATAATTATGAAATAATTCCCTCTACCCCATTTTTTAGCATCTTGGTCATCTAATGTGAACTAATCAATTACGGATATTTTACCTGTAATCCATGTAGTTCAATTTTCCTACCTTCAAAATGAAATTACATGAATAGTTCCTGAAAGTTCATCTTAATGGTACTCAAGGTTATGAGCCATTAGAATCCCAAAAAAATTTCTATGTTACCCATGGGAATAGAAAACATAGGAGAATTGAGATTTTACTCACCCATATCAAGATTAATACTATTGCATTTGTCTAAACAATTAATTGTACCACCATCTATAATTATGACCTAAAATTCTAGTGCTGGGTAGATGAAACAGTTCAATCGAGTGGCCAACTTATGGTTGATGAAGTAATGTGTGCTCCCTGAATCAATCAACACTGTCACCTTCTATTTCTTGAGGAAACCCACCACCTTAAGATTTTTTGGAGTGCTAATACCTATAAGTACATGACAAGAGATTTTAGGTTGGGAATTTTTAGGTACCTCCTCTATCTCTTCATCATCATTGGAGGCATCATCATCTTCTTCATCTTCATTATATCCCTCAATGTATAATAACTTATTCTTAACACATCTATGTCTTTTGCTCCACTTGTTGTCACAACTAAAACATAATCCTTTTGTACTTTTCTCTTCAATTTATTGTGGGGTCAATCTGGTAGGTGGAGGAAATGTTGGTGTTGATATGCTACAATATTTGAAGTTAGTGAATGGATGATTCTTATTGGATATGAATTTTTCCTTAGATCTACATGCCCTGATAATAGAATCAAAAATCTTAAATGGATTAAACATGTGTACCTCATGTTGAATGTGGTCCTTGAGTCTACCCAAAAATAGGTCATTCATGTTCTCCTCAAAAATTATCTCCACATGTAAGGATAGGTTCTAAAAATGATGAATATAATCCTTGATAGAGCTAATCTATCATAATTTTTCCAATTGGATGAAATAATTCTCTATCACACTATTGCCATGGTGTAATTGTAGCTCCTCTATAAAAACTGACTAGGTGTCACTGAAAGTCATCTTTTTCTTTTGAGCACACAACCATCAATACCAAATGAATTGGTCAAGTTCAAGATATCAGAATGTATGGTAACATTTTTTCCACCTAGGATCTATTGTATATTGAAGAAATTATCCATTTGGTTGATCCAATTGAGTATATCTTTTCCATCAAATTTGTGCATATCCACCTTTGATACTAGGTTCCTCTATGGCAATGTAGTTAGATTTAAAGTAGACTAGTTATGAGAACCACCCTAGTGGGGTTGTGTAATAGCATTAGCTAGATGATTTGACTGATTATTTTTCATATCCATCATGATATCTACCAAAATATATTGTATGTATTTCATATTAGATTGTAGGCCTTGCACCTCACTTTGAATGCCTTACACACTATAGTCAAGTTGGCTCACTTTGTGATCAATGTCAAAGAACCCTAGTACAAAGGATCTAGTACATCCCACTTCTAACTCCATCTCTTCCTTTTTAGGATTTTTACCTAGAGTTTCATCACCCTTTCCTTAGCCCTGAGTTTGTGGACTTACCATAAAAGGGCTTTACGATGTCGACCCTGATTGGCACTTTTGACCCAAATTTGACCAAGTGACTTTGGAATTATGTAGGCCTCAAATAAAAACATACAACTAACATGCCCTATCAAAATTTTTATAATATTTCCAAAAATGTAAATAAATTAGAAAAATTCTTTAATTGCGCACTATAGAGCAATTTTATGAAAAACCCTAAAATGGTGACAACTTTTGTAAAACATATCCAAATGAGCTAAAATTTTAATGGAAGCTTACTTTAATTATTTATCACCACCATTAAAACAATTGAACATAAATTAGTAACTATTTTTTAGATATAGCCAAATTAAAAAAATTAGGGTTTCACCCACAAGATTGTCCAAATCACAGCTCTGATACCACTTATAATGAAATTACTTCAATAATAAAGTAGAATAGTAGAAATATATCTAGATATGACTGAAATATATTAGAATATATGATAATATACAAGCCACTTCAAGGGGGAAACCTCCACAAGCTTCAATAATAGCAGAATTCATAATATGATGATAGATAATTACTTACTACCTCCTATATATAGTCTATCTAGGCCATGGTTACTCCATAGGCAAACCTACTAACCAAATTAATGCATAGATAAATGTGATATAACATCAAATAGGGATAATTAATCCATAATTTGGCTATTCTTATCCTCATACATGTGACAGGTTAGGGGTGTAGCATGTAGACTAGGCATGTTGATCCTATCTTATTCAGAATAGGTAGCTACCCATTATAAAAAAGATAATAATATTGGCCTCTAAGAAATTATCAATTAGGAATCCAATATTATTATCTTGTGTATAATATCTAATATTATTTTCTTATTTAAAATTGGCAACTACCCATTCTAAACAAGATAGGAATACAGGCCTCAAAACTTATCAAGATAGGAATAATATAAGCATCAAAGGCCAATAATATTATCTTGTTTAAAATGGGCATGTGTCCATTCAACAAAACATAATAATTCTAGACTTTTATTCTCATATTATTCCTATTTTGTTTAGAATTGGCCCTTTTTGAATAAGAAAAAAAATTCCTCTTAATTTTTTCTCAACTAAGAATTCAATATTATTATCTTGTGTAAAATGGACAATATTCTTATCTCAATCACAATGGGTATCTACAAATTCTAAATAAAGTAATAATATTGGCCTCCTAAACAATTATCAAGATAAAAATAATATGAGTATTATATGTCAATATTTTTTTATTTTTTTTTAAAAATAGGCATGTGCCCATTCTATACAAGATTATTAAGATTATTATTAATTAATAAGTTAGTTATCAAGATAATAATAATATGAGCATCATATGAAAATATTATTAACTTATTTAGAATGGGTTTGTGTCTACTTTTCATAAGTTTATTAATAATATTATCATCTAATAATCTAATATCAATATCATGTGTATAATGGGCACATGGTTGTTTCATAGATTAAGATAACATTTGCTTATTAACTAATAATATTATTATCTTGTGTATAATGGTACATTCTATTTTTTGAATATATAAAAATATTGGCCTTTTATGCTTGTATTATTCCTATCTTGTTGAAAATTTATAAGTGCCCTTTATACATAAAATAGTAATATTATCAACATAGGAAAATATGGATGTTTACATTTGTCTATCAACCCTATGAAAATTTAAATGTTATAATAATTTTCCATTTAAATTTATGATCTATTAATTATTTAATATAAATAGTTTATTTTTATATGGTTTAAAAACATTATTTAGACATATATTTAATATTTTACAATCATTTTCCAATTCAAAAATTGTGACTAATTATTTACAATGTGAATTTTTGTCACTTATGGGAAATGAACCTTATTGAGATATGTATTTTGTTAAAGGTGGATTCAACTAGGATAAAAGAGATGAGGAGAGATTTTTATAAATATTATATCCATCTAACTATCTCAATGACCTTTAGTTGTTTCATTTACTATTAGGGTAACATCAAATAGTTGTGATAGTCTTAAACAAGAAATGAATTTCAAATAATGTATTAAGTGAGAAAAAAATGAGTGGTCATGATAAATTATTCAAATGGAGTTAGAGGTTATATTATATATAAAAAATGGCATGGTTTATTTGAAAAAAAACATAAAAAAGATTCGTGTTATTCTTATGGTTTTAAATAATAATTGTATATAGATGGAGACACCACTAGAGTAAAAAATATTCAAAATTATTTGTGATATAATTTAAATATCATTTAAAATATTTTATCATTATGTATTATAAATTATAATGATATATAGATGGAGACACCCCTGGAGTGGAAAATTGTCAAAGTATTTGTGATAGAATTACAATAGCATTTAAAATATTTTATTATTATGTTTTCACTTCATCTATCTCTTATCATTGAATATGGATAAATAATTATATAAAATATTTTCATTAAAAAATATTTACATATATGAGGAGGAAAATATTATCCAAGATAAAAAACTATACTTGAGTATCTCACTTCCAAGAGCTACAAGCATATGAAATGGGAAAAAACTATATTAAAATAAAATGATAAAGAATTTAAGAAAAGTGAATCTTAAAAATCTCAAGAGATTAAAAATTTCTTATTAAATGAAAAATAATTTAATATTAGAGTTAAACTCTACCACTAATATCATTTTAAATACCAGTACATATCCCTTGATTAATCCAATGTTGATCTACTGGTTACCTCTATGTTTTTTTTAAGATTTTGACTCTTTAGTGGGATGTAATATTTCTTCCCTTAAAAAAACTAACTAGTGATATAGTATACATAGATTTAGATCATGAATCTCAATATTTTGAGACTAAATTCTACATTATTGATGGGTAGCATACCATCACAACTCAGAAAATTATCCTAGAATACCATGATTTCACTTATGATCATAATAACATATTACAAATGTTTGCTCATATTTTTATATCAAATCCAAAAAAATTATATAATCAATATCTCCAAATAAAAAAAAACTAAAAAGGCATGGGTTCAAATAAAGTTTATTAACCATTTGTATAAAACTAAGGTAGAGCGGATCATGGAAACAAGACCACAATGCCCCAATTTTGGCCATGATAAGGTAGATAAATAGAAGGTATTTAAAATGTTTATATCATTTCAACTAAAAATAAATAAAAATAAAAATAAAATATTTATTTAATTATTGTATATTGTCTAATTAATGTAAAAAAAATAAGTTCGCATAAAGGCCTTAGAAAAATATATTTTGAATGATTTTGAAAAAAATAAACAATGTTAATGATAAGTTATCATTTCTTCTCCTTCCCAACAAAATATAGTAAAAATGGGTTGTGGTTTTTTTAATCTATACATAACTGGTGGGATGAATTATTTACCTAATGAATAAAATGACAATGATTTCAAGTTAAATTCATTAGATGGTCTTACAATCAATATGTTCAAAGGCACAAGGGGTATGTGTACAAATAAATTATCTATACTTGTATATAGAGTTATGAGTGGAATTTTTTTTCATGTGAATGACTCTTAAACCTTGGGTAAAGGAAAATAATTTAAGTTCATATTGCAAAAGAGTACAATAAAACATAGTCTCAAGGGCGAAAACTATGAACTATTTGAAATCATAGAATTTTGAATAAGTTGATCTAATGGGATGTGCTACATCAAATATGATAAATAAGTTTTCCATTCATAAAAATCACTTTGTTCAAATCTATTATGAATTTGGAAATGAAAAGGTATTAATAAAAATAAAAACTATATAAATAGGGCAAGGGAGTTGGGAAAAAATAGAAGATGGTATGATAATATGAATGGATTTGATCAACTTCTTGGAAGTATATGCATAATCAATTACTAAAAATTATCAAACAATATATAAATATTATTATGATGTCACATAAAGATTATATTTTAATTTTATGTTAGGTATAACATTGAAAAAATTAGAGAACCATCTTTCTCCTCTTAGTCTAGAGGTGGTTATTTATTATTTTAACAATGTTCTAACTAATATCTCAAAAAACTTTTAGTATAGATTTGATCTCTTATATTTGGTATAGTGCAATGAATTATATGTGTATATTTATTATTTTAATATTAAAATCTTACTTTTTTCATATTTTTTATACATCTAAACATAAAATGAGAAATACAAGAATGAAATCATTTCTAAATGATGTTACATGATTCTGAATGAAGAAGGTGGGTTCAAGGGATTGTCTATTATTTTTAGAATTTATGGTGTCTATAATTCAAAATATAGGCCCTGTGAAGAAGTGGGAATAAAACTTGAATGGTCACAAATTGATCCCTTAGATATTTTAAAGCCAACTGATATTTGGATTGGATTATCAAAACATCTATTCAAGTATGAGATATCTATAAATGTTTTAGAGCACATGATCACAAGATGCCTCATCCCATATTTTAATAATTTATGGAGGCATAAATTCAATATAAGAAACCAAAAATTTAAATATGAATTCACTAATATTTATTATAGATTTTATATATATATATATATATATATATATATATATATATATATATATATATATATATATATATATATATCAAGAGATGATCATTAAACATTGCTAAAAATACATCATTACGTCTCTAGGTAAGTACATTATTTGATAAGATTTTAAAAATTGCATTAAATAAATTATTTTCATAGTCAAAGTTAATAATTTAGATCATGAAATTTACTAAACTAAATTATATAAACTTATTTGTTTCTAAGAATGGATGACCATCTATTCCTAGATATTAGACTTATCCATGCATTTGAGAATGGGTAGTTCCCATTCTAAACAATTTTGAATTTTGATTCTAAACTTATATGCTTCATGCTGGCATAAATTATGAAGACAATACAAATAATGATGAATGTACATAAGTAGTTAAATGATGAGTTCCAAGTAAATTAGATCAAATATTGATCTCAAGGGGAAACAAGTTACACATTTTAATAAGACATTTAACACAACAAATAAAGAACTAGATGAAACATATAACCAATAATATGAAATTTTAAAAAAAATAAGCAATTAGTTATGATAAACAAAATAACTAAATCAAAGTGTGCACTAAAAATTATCACAATTGGCTAACAAACATTTATTAAATATTTTACTTATCAATTATTGAAAACTTCATTACTTCCCAATGTTAGTTTGAATCCTTTTCTAAAAAATTATATAGTTCTTATTTTAAATTCTTATGTGTATATTTGATTGAATAAGATGTCAAATTTATATAATTTTTTTGGAATGTAGGTAAAACATTAACTGGCATATTATTATTACATTAAAAAATAAATGCAATGTAACATCGAATCTCAATATTATTATTATTTTAAGTAGTTCCTCAAAGAAAACATTTTCTTGTTCTTGATTTAGAAGGATTGTTAATTTGAAAAAAAAACTTCAAAAAATAATAAGATATTCCAAGTCAACACAGAGGACATACATCCAAGAGGATATTTGAGAAACAAATTAATGGTTATGTAATCATAATTTCAAATATAATACTGGAAGAAGTCTATTATGGATTTTAATGTAGAAAAAAAGTAACAAAACTACTACCAACAAATAAAGTGGAGGCATGTCCATTATTTTGTTAGGGTTTTGAGCATTGAAATAAAAAATGGTGAAATATTTATTATTAATTTGGACATGATTTTGAAGGAACCTATAATTTATTATATTTTTTCAAGTACTATTATAGTTAACCCACTAAACGTGTACACAAATAAAATTTTATCATTTCAATGAAGGTTTATTGTAATAAAGAATTTAGAAGTTGAAAATGGGTTATGGAAACATTATTTACACAACTAGCCTTGATTGGGGATGACCATGATGTAAGTTATGAAAGAATTTGTTTATCTATGATCAGTGTTGAATAATGGAATAAATGAAATTGAGTTTAACTTGCTTATATAAAATCAAATTTTTGATCATTTTTCAAATTGCATTACTATCTATTGTTATTGATTGTTAGATGTTTTCATTCAAAACTATAGGTATACTTTAAATTTAATTAAATAAATAAAATTCTATTTTTTAAAACATTTTTTCAGTGGTTTATGTTTTTCCCATTTATGTTTGAATAATCAAAATTTTTATAAAATGACCTATATTATTAAAAAATTTTATTGTTTCCTCTATTTTTTTTACCACTATGAGTTTCTCAAGAATAACTTAATATTTAAAATCCATTCTTATTATTTAACATAAAATATCAAAATGATAGCATTGATAACTTAATTTTAATATATTATTACTTACCTTATGTAAAAATAAATATTTACAATTCATTATTAGTGTTTCACACAAAATATCACAATCGTGGAAAGAAATTAATTTTAATAAACTATTTCTAACCTTATTAAAAATAAATTATTATATTAGTTGATTATTTCAAATGTTTTTCCACTTCAGAGGAAGTTGTGGTATTAAGATTAAAATAACTTTTATTTTGATTTCTAGGGATTACTAAATTTAGGTCATTGATAAAACATCTAGTTTTTTTTATATTCATGTTATAAAGACTTATATCATGCATTTATCCCTGATTTGTTGAATATTGTAGCGAAAGATTTTGATGTTAGTTTGTGGTTCACTTACTTGAACTTAATAGTAAAACTTTATTTCATTCAACACTTTGAATATATATGAAATGTGGATATTATTTTACTTGGTGGATATCATAGAGAAAAATTAGTTACAAATTAATAGATTGAAAAAAAGGAAATATTATGCTAGTTTACAAGAAAAAACAAGAAAAAATGTCTTATAAAGGAAAACATAATCGTATCGAATAGAAAACATATTGTTCATAGGTGATAAAACATGATTTTTTTGTGACAAAAAATAAATAATTTTATTTTAATTTCCTCCCAATTGGTAATTTCATGGCACACTACATTTTAATAAGAAAATATTCATAGTTATGTGTGTGATTAGATAAAACAAGGAAACATGAAACTTTGAGCAGAATTAGTGGAATCATGGAAGAGGGGGAAATTTTAAAATTGACTGATGGGTGGGAAAATTAAACTTGGAAGGTAGTGGAGGAATCAACCGAATATCCATCTGTAGGCTCAATAGGGATCAAGGAAGGACCATGGGTGTAATACCCACATGTAGGGGAGTTTGAATAAAAGTCAAGACACTTGGACGAAGGGTAACCATCAGGAAAGGGATAAGATTCTAGAAAAAGGCAATGTCATGGGAAGCTATAGTATTGGGAAAATTCTAGATGAGTCATGAGGATGAAGATTCTCCCCTAGACCCAAATCTAGATAATGAAGAGGTATACCTTGTTGTAACTAATGTTATTATTGAAAAGGTAGATTTAAAACTTGAAAACTCTTTACTAGATAAATTCAATGGAATTATATGAAATACATTTATGAAGTGGGCCAACCAAAAGTAGATGTCGAAAGACCAACTAGACATAATAGCCATGGAAAAAAACTTCTTGTTAACTTTACAAGACTATATAATTGTTTTAGAATGTTAATAGGAGGCCTCTGGTTTATGGTAAAAAATAATATTTGACTTAGAAATTAGATATCAAGATCTAATCTTAATAGCACGATATTGGAGGAAGTTCCAATGTGGTTGAAATTCTCAAATCTCCCTTTGGAATTATGGGAACCATAGGTCATCATAGGCATCACAAAATCCATTAATCAACCTATAACCATTCATTCAATTATTATATATAGAAGGTTATTGGTATAAATAATATTAAACATTTTTATCCTAGTAGATAATACCCTCATTCTTTATATTAAGACTATATCTAATTATGGTGACTAGATTCAAAAAATTATTTATGAGAAGGATGCAAAAATTTGTAAAAATTACAATGCCTTAGCCACTCAATCAAATAGTGTTAGGTCAATAAAATGGATCCCCAACCTCCCAACCCCCATGAGGTTAAAAAATCCCCTAAAAATGTCAATATGAGTAATAATTACAATAATATGACTTTCCATTGAACCCCCATCCAATACTTATTTCCATGGGGACTAACCTAGGTAAACAAGCAGGTAAGAAGGTCCTAACTCTAGCCCTCAATTTAGTTTCACTATCTAAATTAGATAATCAACATAAAAATTAGGGGGAAACTTTACTCCAAAATCCCTTCCTCCCCTATAGATACTTCCTCCCCCATAATGTTTCCCTAGTTGTCAGAGGTAGGCCCCCCACCTAGATCCCTTTACTTTAAAATCCTAGTACAAAGATTGGTATATGTTGTAATTGTAAATGAGAAATCCCCTCTCTCATTTAATTATTCTAGGTAGCCTTTATCTTAACAATAATAATCAAGGGTATGACTTACCTCTTTGGAACAAGGTCAGTGCTCTTTAGACAATAAGTAGAAAGACAAGGGGAATGAAGAAGGAAAATGGACCCAAATAAGTATCATAAAAATAAAGAAGAAATAAGAGGTGGGATAAAAACTAAGAACTCTTGTTAGATAGTCTAACTCAAAAATAAATAATAAATAAATATAAAAATAAGTGTTGAAGGTTACCTAAAGGACCATAAATCTCTTCCCTAATGCCAAAAGATGATGATCATATCATTAAATATCAAGGATTTGAATAACCCTAAGAAACAAAGGTTGTTAAGGAATATAATATTAAAACATAAACCTAAAATTTTGATTCCTAAAGGAAAAAAAATAGTGGAATATAATTTTTTTTTAAATAGTGACAATGTCTGGAATAAAATAAGAAGCACTGGCAATAGCTCTAGAGGATCTATGGGTGGGCTAATTTTTTTGTAACCCTCAATTTATTAAGGGATTGACATTAACCAAAAATAAAAAATACATATTTGTTCACTCAAAGGAGTTAAATAATAACATGGAATGGATACTCTCCAACATCTATGCTCCCAACTCCATATATGAAAGAAAAAAATTGTGGAGTAAATTAGAAGAGTTCTATAAAAGTTATGAGGTTTAGAAATGGATACTTGAATGATATTTTAATTATCCTCTATATCCCTTGGAAAATAAAGGGGGAATTCAAATATTAAATGATATTATGACAAACCTAAATTAATTAATAGAAGAATATAGTCCAATGGATGTGGAGATAAAAGTAAATTTGTGCACTTGGTCAAATAGAATACTAGGATAAAATGTTATCCAAGTTAGATTGGATAGATTTTTAGTCTCAATTAACTAGTATATTCAATATAGAAACACTCTTACTTCCATTCCCAAGATCGAGTCTAATCATAATCCATTACTTTTCCTAGAGGAAATAATGATGAAAATTAAGAACATCCCCTTCCAATTTTTAAAAAAAAGTGGACCTTACATCGCAACCTACTAAACTCAATTAAGGAATGGTGAAAAGTACCTATTATATGTTTACATATGTAAAGTTTGGACATGAAACTAAATAATCTTAATTTTTTTTTAAAGGTTTGGAATAAAGAGGTGTTTGGGAACATATTATTTTTTAAAAAAAGTTGAGGAAGAATTAAGAAAGATATAGGAAGATATTAACATTTCAAGTCAAATATCTATACCCTATCTAGATAAAAATAACTTCTCAACACTTTTCACAAATTGGAACCTAAAGATGAAACATATTGGTGAGAAAAATCAAGATATATTTGGCTAAAGGAGGGAGACAAGAATACACATTTTTTTCCAATTAGCATCTAGGAATCACAACTCAAATAAAATCCATGAAATATTGATGGAGAATGGTTCAGTCTATAGAGAGGAAAAAGAAATGGAATTCTATATTATTAAATACTTCATAGATATTTTATATTACTCTCCCATAGGATTTAGAGATATAAAATAAAGGTTTTAAACATCCTCCCAAGTGTCATAAACTCGGTTGACAAAACCAACATTCTAAATCCTCCTTCCCTTGAGGAGGTGTGAATTGTTAGCTTTACCATGGAAGGGGACAAAGCCCCAAGACCTGATGGATTTCATCCCATATTTTTCCAATAATATTAGGACATTATATAATAAGAAGTGCATGTATATGTCTCTAAATTATTCTTATCTAGTAAAATTTTGAATGAATTAAAAAACACCTTTTTGGTTTTGATCCCCAATAAAATGGGTTCAAACCAATTAAAGGATTTTAGACCAGTCAGTCTTTGCTCCACTTTCTATAAGTTATGCACCAAAGTACAAGCCTTGAAGTTAATAATTCTTTTGGATAAGATAATATATAATCATTAGAGATATTTTTTGTATGGAAGATAAATCATGGATGGTATCATAATTGCATATGAGACCATCTACTTAGTTACTAATTCAACTAGACAAGGAATGTTCCTCAATATTGATATGAACAAAGCATACGACAAGTTCTCTTCATAATTGATAATTTAATTTATAATTTTGGCTTTAGGAAGGTGGTTGGATGTTTTATTTAAACCTATATTTCAACACCTATGTTCTCTATCATCATCAATAGTGCCCTAAAAGACTTTTTTCCAGTAGGAAGAGGTTTATGCCAAGGATATCACTTGTCTATATATATTTTCATAATAATGGAAGAAAATGTGTGTATAATCATATAAAGATATAATTTCATAAGTATTTCAAAGGGAATAAAATTATCCCCTAACACCACCCATGTTATAAATCAATAATTTGCTGATAATACCTTGATGATGGGGGAAACATCAATGGTGGAAGCAGATAATTTCAAAAAAAATATTAAAATATATGAGGATATCTCCAGACAATGTGTAAACTTATAGAAGAGTTTTATATTCATTATCAACACCCATAAAAGCCTTCAAAATAAAATCTCCAAGATTTTGGCCTGATTTATAAGGAACCTTCCATCTTCATATCTAAATCTACCTCTATTTAGTGGGAAAATGAAAATTTATTACTAGAATATACTTATTTATAAAATATGAAAAAAAACTAAATGGATGGAAGGAAAAATTACTTTCTTAGGTAGGAAATATTCATATTCACAAAATTTCACTTTAGCACACCCCAGATTACTTCATGTCACTCTTCTTTATCCTGGGCACAATTTCTAACCAATTGGAATAAATCCAAAAAAAATATTTCAAAGAGTGTTGAAGAAAAAAAAATTTACACTAATCTCATGGGACAAGGATTTTCTTGCTAAAGGAAGATGAGGCTTAGGATTGAGGAGGGTTAAATAAACAAATTGATCCCTTTTATATAAATAAGGTTGAAAAGCTGTAAAAGATAATAATCATTAGACTATGATCATAAAATCCAAGTATCTAGAGTCTAGGGATGGAATTGGTTTTTTGTCTAAATAAGACCATGTTAATAGTTCATCCTTTTCAAAATTCCTTTTCAACTATAAAAATCTCCTTAAAAAGGTATTAAGTGGAATGTGGGGAATAGAGACATAATTAATTTTTGGGATGAATCCTAGTTATACTAGTACCATCTATCCTCCATTACCCCATGGGATGTTCTCAATCATGACTTCAAGGAGGAGGTGGGGTCTAAGGTGATCGATTATTGGGAAGAGTCTAATGGTTTGATAAAGTGTAAAACTATTCATAAAGAGGGAGTTAGTGCCATGGTATCCCACTTCTTCACTAATCTCAACCTTAAACTTTAGCATACTCACATCATCCTTTTTTTCCAACAAAGATGAAATCATCTGGTCAACAAATCCAAGTCGTGTTTTCTCAATCAAATTAGGCTATTTGGATAACCTAGATCAAGTGGAGTATTCTAAAATTGGTATATTTTATGGATTAAAAATCTCAATCCAAAAATTAACATCTTATTCTAGTTGATATCCTAAAATAAAATTATCATGGTTGATAACCTAGTTAACAGGGTCCTTCCTATCCCTAATAGGTGTGTTATTTATAAGTGTAATGTATAATTGATTTCCCACTTATCCCTATCTTTCTCATTTAATTGTGATATTTAGGACTTATTTCTACTGAAGTTAAACATTTCTTGGGTTAGACCCAATTCTATCCATGATATTATCTATCAGTGTAAACCCCTAATCTTCCCCAACTTTGTCCTCTCTATGGGACCTTACCTTGTCAAATATTTTTTATGGTATTTGTAAATATATAAAATCTTGTATCTTTGACAATAAGGCCAATCATTAGACCTCTCTTTCTAAAATTATTTTGATAGCTATTAACGATAATTGGGTCTCATTTTATTATAAATTTAAGGACCTCCTCCCTTTACCTTTTTAACCTCTTGGCATCTTAGAAACTCTTAATTCTGGAGAGGGTTTAGAAATAAATGGTGGATAGATCTCAAGTTAAATGGTTAATTCTACCTAGACCTTAGCTTAAGCTAAACTTTGACAGTGGTACTAAAGACAACCTAGGTACAACCAAGGGGGGAAGAGTAGTAAGGGATGATAAAGAAAATCTCATAGCTACCTATGTGGGTCCCTTAAAGGTCCAAACAAACCATGTAGCTTAACCATCAATGAACCTTTGGGGCATAAATTTGGTAGTCACTCTGGGCATTGATATTATCCAAGTCAAATGTGACTCCATTATCATTATTAATTATATCAAAGGCAATTATAATTCATTTTGTACCATCAAGAATGAAATTGTAGATTCTAAAAGACTCTTCAAGAGAAGGAAATGAAGGAATAGATAGTAAACAAAGGGTATCTCATTGCCCATGCCTATAAATAAGGAAACAGAATAGTAGATAGTATGGAAAACTTTGGGGTGCACATTTCATCCTTCCAACATTAGTTAATAGGTAGATGAACTTCTAAAATATGTCATAATTATTATTGAAAAGGAGATAATTCCTTTCCCATAAGTGAGACAATTATAATCAAACACCATATGATTTATATCACCATCAACAAGTAAGAAAATAATCATTACCAGATAAATCCAATCATCTCAAGGTGTGGAATGAAGTATGCCACTGTCAAATTAAATACCTTTACTTGACTAAAATGAGTCACTCACATTTGATAAAAACCTACAAAATCTCTCAAGAAGTAATATCAATCATAACATGGGTGGAGACTATGACAGGTCAATCCAATTTCATATGAAAAGGTAAAGAAAGACTCAAATGTTTGAAATTTTTTTCCAAAGGATGATTCATGAATTTCATGGAAAGGATTATGGGTCATGATTTTTCCATCTCCAAATACTTTGCTAGAGGTTGGGAAGATATAATAGTTAGGATGAGAGGTCTCAGAGTTACCATTACATAAGAGGTTATGGGGGAGTTTAATGACATGAATTGTGAGGGTGTGAAGGTGTTCAAAGACAAAAAAATACTGATGAGTTGATGAAAATCCTGTTCAAGTATGAAAAAATCTATTTCCTGATATAAAAAAGGGTTTGCTAGAGTAGATTTATTGAGGAAGTGGCTCGATATATGTCTCTAGATCATGATATATATTACCCTAGAAGGTAATCACACCATCATATTTTAACATAATTTATTGTTGATGAACCATTTCAAGGGGCATAGATTTAGTCTACCATTTTTCTACTTAAGTCCCTAGAATTTTTTGTTGTCAATTTTAAGAAAAACCATTCTTCATCACTCATACACTAAAGGTATCATTTTGATAATTATGAATAGATGGTAACCCCTATGTGGGATGATGTTATTTAAGCCATCAACATAAAAAGTGATAGGAAAGAGATAGAGGTAGAAGGGGAAGAGGGGTATAACAATGGAAAGGATGAAGAATCATCTAACTTTAAGGGGGGAATAAATTAACAAAACTACCCATATAATTATTTTTTAAGGAAACATTCAGAGGGAAAAGTTATGAAATGTTTGACCCCCAAAACTCCTAGGAACATCAATACTAAAGAAGTGGAGTTTAACTTGGATAAGATCAAAATAGCTGGCCATGCAATAATTAATCTAAACTAATATGGCCATGGAAATAAAAAAAATTAAGTTATTTCTCATTGTAAACCAATATATTATCGATACATACATTGGAGAATGAAAGGTGAAGGCCACATAGGAGGTGGGGGAAACAAGTGTAACCCCCTAGTATGAAAAGGAAGTTAAGGAATAAAATGGATGAGAAGAAGGAATAAAGGAACAAAAAATGAAAAAAATGAAGGAAAAGACACCCAAAAGTCAAAATAAAAACATGTCTAAGGATCATTCCTAAGGAACAAATAAGAGGACCAAAGGACACATTGAAAATAAAGATAAGATCAAGAAAGAAATTAGGAAACTGGTTGCCTATTCAGACTTTGAGTAACACCACTAATCTCTAATGCTTTTTACATGTAGTTCTTTGTTGTTGACACTTGGTGTCTTTTTTTTGTTTTTTTTTTTACTTTTGGCTAAAGATATCCTCATTATTATTGTCTCCTAAGGCTTATTCTTAGCTTCTAAATTTTTCTCTTTAAGTTGAATTTTTTTTTATACTTATATGGGTACAGGACCCTAATCCTACTTTTTAACCCTATCTAATAAAAACAATATGTGTTCTTAAATAATTTTAAGACACCCAAATATTCATCACTCTTTGGACACATAAAAAACAATAATTAGTGATTTTTATTGAGTTATCTTGATACTATTACATTTTATTTGTTATAAAAAGTTATTTAAACAAAGGCAATTTGGTTAAATTTTATAGTGAGATAAAATTATTTTAACATTAAAAAGTGATTGGTAGTTATAAAATATTTTGAACTTGCATATTTACATGGAAGTTGATTAATTTTATAGTCAGTTTGAATCATTTTTGAAAGTATAAATAAAGACAATTATTTTTATGCATATAAACAAAGGCAATTTACTATACTAATATTGAGAATTATTTTTGTATCAATAATTAATTATTTATCTTGCATATTTAAATGAATTATTATTATTTTTATAGTTATTTAAAATTATTTTTATTATATAATTTATTACTAATAAGAAAATATAGATTCATAAATTTAAATGTAAGCTACCTATTTCTATGAAATTTAAGTTATATCCTTTATATATATAATGATTAGAATAGTCATTGACTCAATCTAACTCATTGAAAATCATATGCATTTTAAAATAACATGTTATGTAATTTATTAATAATTTTTTATCTCTTATTGATGTTGATAGGATATTCATCTTGAATGAGGGGTCAAAATACAAAGTATATATAACCCCAAAGGAAGAGTTATAATAACCTAGTAGAAGGTTCATACCAAGATAATGGATACTAAAACCATAATTGATTTGATGCATGCCATAAAATGTTCACAAATTCTTTTCATTCAATTATAATATTTTCATTAAAATTACATGTGTATTAATTACAAAATATGTCCTAAATTTTATTGGGATACAATGGACATCCATGTGTTATCATTTTTCATGATCCTATTAATTGATAATATCATTGTGTCTCATTCACATGCCATGTAGTATTTACTTCTTGATAGAGGCTCACACTATGACCTTGATCTATCAATATTATACTGAGTTGTCCCAACCACGGTAACCTCCTTTAGACATAGGCTCTCTTTTGAATGCCTCAAATTCTCACATTGATAATACTATGTTGTATAGTGTTTATCCTTCATAGGGTGTGTAAAAAATGATAATATGACTTGTGACTTATTAATATTTCCTTCACAATCTCACATTTTGAAAATTTATATTGAATCCTACGTAGTGCATGGTTGGCTTCACTAGAATTAGTTTATACCAACATGTCCTATTTTCATACCATCTTACCACACAAATTTTTATTTGAAATTTGAATGTTTGGTCCATACCACACATTACTTTTTTTGTAACTTTAAATTATTAAAGTTATTCACAACTTTACCCTTCTATGTTCTATGTTTGATTTCTAGTGAGACCCATGTGTTAATTTTTTATTATATGGCATCACTATGATATGTATACATTTGCATTCTCATCACACAAGTAAGAAAAAAAATTACACTTGGATTAATACTACTACCTAACAGCATCATTCTTAGAAACCTTGTCTTCATTCCATTGTAGTGTGTGATTAAGAGTGAGTGATATAATGACATATGACATCATCTCTCATCCTTGAATTTTGAAAGTTTATCTCGATACTTTTGAAATTTATGGTTAAAAATGAGTGGAATTGTGACACATGGAATTTTTCTCATTGTCTCAATTTTTTTTTGAAAATATGTGAGTAAGCAAAAAATTAACATATACCTACTTGATATTGAAAAAATAATAGTGAAGAGGTATGCAAAAATACAAGTATCCAAGAATTGAATACTTTGAAAATTTAAAATTAACAAAAAATGCAAGAGATGTGAATAATGGTATCATGTCACATTAGCACCATGTCCATGAACCATATTGTGAAGACCTAAAAATAATGATTTAATAATTATGAAAGTTAGTAACTTAAGATTGATGCATTAACATAAAAAAATAAAGGAGTTTTCCATAGTCTTATCTTGTGTAAAATTAGTACATGCCCATTTTGCAAAAGATAATAATATTATCACTTAAGAAGGTAAGAAGGGTTATATTAGGGCCCTCATATGTGATAAACATATTAATAGCTTATGAACTCACATTTTTTATACAAAAATAGAGAGAGAGAGAGAGAGAGAGAGAGAGAGAGGAGAAGAGAGAGAGAGAGAGAGAGAGGAGAGAGAGAGAGAGAGAGAGAGAGAGAGAGAGGAGAGAGAGAGAGAGAGAGAGAGAGTGAGAGAGAGAGAGAGAGAGAGAGAGAAAAGAAAGTATGTATCGGAAGTAACAAAAACATTTTTTTAATATATTGGTAACATGGACAAGCCTTGATGGGGATTTAGGTTATGATTAAAACCTAATTTATATGGGTGGTAGGCCCCAATCCCTACCAATGTACCTAGTTTGTTGGCATGAAGTAAAAAACATATTAAAATTATAGAAGTTTAAATTTTATTTTCATTTTTAGACATGGTATAATATCATTATAAGAATGCATTCATACAAGATTATAATTTACCTAGTGTTTCCTTACCCTTGAGAATATAGTAAATCTCTTATGAAAATATTGATCACATGTTGTACTTTGAGATTAATTGATCTATTTTCAATTTATTTCCTAAAAGAATTATTTATATTAAAGTTAGACCTAGAGGGTGATAACATGATCAATCATCTATAAATGTCCATAGAAAAGGACAACATGTTTATTTTTTATTCCCTCATTTCCTTATAGAGATTATAACCATCAAAGGGACATGTGAGGGAATTTTTGATTCAGTCAAAGTTCATATTTGAATAGGTATACATTTAAAATCATTGATGAAGATATGGCCTAATGATTTATGTATATTTGATTTTATTGATTCAAGGTGAGAGAGAATTAAGGAGGAGGTCTCATGCTCTGCTTTCCTTTTAAATATCTTAGATTGTGGATTATTGTTTAATTATCTCTCAATTTAATTTTCCTTTCACCTTTCATAGCTTACTGGGTTTTCATTTACTTATTTACCAAGTTGGTAGAGCTTATAAATTTCCTTCAATTATTTGGTACCATCATTTTGTTCTTATCTAATCACCTGGCTCAAAATAAATTGGAGATTATTGAATACTTTTAGAATTGGGGATACAGTGGTGATTAGGTCATTTCTCATCTTGTATTTCATGAAGGGTTGGTTTATTGTTACTCCATATTCAAAAAATGATTGATAAATTAGTATTTTGATGATGATATCACCATAAAAATAGTTTTAGATAGAATCAAAAAATGACAAAGCCTAAGGAGTAGACTAAAGGAGAGATGACATGTTTGAAATGAGAAATGGCATGTTTTAAAGTGGATGTATCTTTTTATATCTATGTTTAACCATAAATTGAGATGGGTCAATACAATGTAGGGTTAAGAATATAGAAATGAATAAGCACATGGGGGATAAATAGATATATAGTAGGCTAATTAATTTTAAATTTAGATAAAAATTCCTCTAAATTTACAATATTGAGATATGTTAAAATAAAAATTATAGCTATTGATTCATATAGTATAAATTATAAATAAGAGTACTTAGTGAATTTAATGTTTGCATACAAATCTAATATGAAACAAACCTATAAGTAGACTAGATATGTAATCTATATCAATCATCTAATTCTATAAATGTGCATTATGTGGTCTTAAATGATTACATAAGAGTTGAAAAATTACATCAATATTGGTGTCTTAGTTGGATCTATATGTCTACTATGGAATATCAATTGGATCTAAGTTGACCCCTTGGAACCTTCTATGTTTTTTGCTACCTTTACTCTAGTGTGTTTATATCTCATGTATAGGTTGTAACTCTTTGTAAAATCATCAAACCCTAGCTTCATCATCCTTGGGTTGAATATTTGTAAAATTGGTTAGTGGGAACATTATATTGAGTTTCCCTAAGAACCTCTTTGTCAATGGACACTACCTGCATATACAATACTTTGGAGAGGGCCTCAAACTTTTGTATTTCTCCCCTATGTGTTATCTTGTGTGTGTATCAAAATGAAACATGTGATAATAAATTACATAGAGTGACACATATTGTAAATTAGAAAATATGGATCATGGAATGATTCTTTAGTACATCAAACTTGTAGATGGGATATCCATATGATTGATATTGAAATAGGAAATACTAGGGAAGATTTTCTCATTTGAGTGCTTACTTGAATGTCTTTGTTATGTTTCCTTGTGATTTTATATGTCTATTCTATGTTAGGAATGAATGATTGTTGATTTTGTGTACATATGTATATGTATCTCTCTCTCTCTCTCTCTCTCTCTCTCTCTCTCTCTCTCTCTCTCTCTCTCCTCTCTCTCTCTCTCTCTCTCTCTCTCTCTCTCTCTCTCTCTCTCTCACTCTGTGTGTGTGTGTGTGTGTGTGTGTGTGTCCCTTTTGGAAATATCTTGCATTAAATAAATCAGACTAACCATAAAGACATGTTACAATTGTAATTTTTTTGACTTTAGGATATTTTAAACTTAGTTTGGAACATGACAATAGCATCGACATAGGTGTTCGATTAGGATGCAAGTATACGTGAAGCTAGAAAATAGGTATAGGTTTAAAACTTGTAGAGGATGATAATAAGTAGGTTCATGGAATTTTGAGCAATATATATTGATGGTCATTAGAATAACCTATGTTTAGGATAAGAGACAAGAAATAGGAATAATAAATATTGGATGTTAGAATTTTTGTTATGGGAAGGTCTTAAGAACTAAAGGGTACAACCATAAGAAGTACTTTCCAAGTATACAATACTAAGGTGTTATATAATTCATATTTAGTCCCTATAATTTATGAATATGGAGAAATGGAGAAAGGAATCTAATTAAAAATATATATTATTGATGATGTTCCCATTTTATACAGAGATGAAGACTATCATAACTACCTGATATGATTTATATATTCCTCTCTAAGCATGGGAGAGTTAATAGTCTCTTTTTTCAAATGATTATTGAGGCTAATGAAATCTGCTACACCATTACTTCCAATAAGATTTAAATTTTATAAGTGCATGCCAAAATATACTATGATATTAAAAGTTTGATTAGCCTCCCTAAAAGAATGATTGATTTTGGTTTCATTAAATTTTTGTAATAAAGAGAAAGTTGTTTTCAAAATTGCATTCATTAGATTACATTATAGAATTATCCATTTGTTTATTTTAAATATTTGATACTATAAAAATACAATAATAATATTTTTGGGTTTTAATTTGGATTGAAATATGCCCACATTTAATGAAATGATGGTTATCTAATAGTAGTTAATTTTTCCATTGATGAGTAACTCTTAATCATACATAGGAATATACATTTCACAATATAATTTCTCCCTTAGAGATTATTTTTTTATTTCCCTAAATTTCACCATAATCTCTTTAATAAAGGTCTTCAAAAAAGATATAACCCCTTAGATTTTTATTAGGGTAAGAACTTCAACCACTTATCTTACATCACTTGTGTTAGATCCTTTTTATGTTATATCTTATCTTTGAGATCCTATGATATTTATTACAACTATAAATTCATAATAGAGGTTTTGGATGACATTTTTTACCTTGATAATAATTTCCTTTTGTTTTGTGGCATAATAATACATATCTCCATCTATTTTGGCTTATAAA